>JAJAGP010000816.1:98147-286569 GCA_025084515.1 Ancistrus triradiatus | reverse complement strand
ACGCCCTTAACCTTTGTTATCCATACGTCCTTTCGCGGCCACACGGGGTAGTGGTAACGTCATTGCCACTGGAACACGAGACGTGTGGATCGAATCTCGCTCACAGCCTCTCCTACGAGTGTCTGTGTTCTTCTCGGTGGCGGTGCCGCCATCTCTACACTTTTACCCTAAGGGGTATATAACTATATTTGCTTTTTTTTTGGCAAAGTTATCACCAGGAGTGATATTTCCCTATCCTTATTATCCTGCACTTGGGTCCTCCCTCTCCCACATTCTTCCCTCGGCCAGAATCGTGTTACCTGGTCGGTCCCTAACACCTGATCTTAATTCTGTGATATACGTGTCATTACTTCAGATTGTCAGTTGGAATTTACCTTGTTTGTAGTTAATAAACTTGTTATACCCTTTTGAATTTACCGTTTTGTGTGGGAGAGATTTCTTTTATTCAACCGAGGTCGAGAAAAAGAACTGCAAGCTCAATTTTCAGATCCAGACTGAATTTGCTCATATCGACTTCCTGATTAATTTTGCTTTTTCTCTTTCAACTGGTTTTCCAGATCCACCAGTCCCCAAACGATCCAGTGGTGCCCCGTTTGTTCATTAAAATTAATCAATTTAAAGGTGTAGTCATATTCCGCTACATATTATTGGTGCCACGTGTGAGGCAGTTCAAATCAACCTGTGACTGTTTAAGTCACTCCCACTGTTTGTGATAACTTCAAAACCACGTGTGTATAGCGTTCTATATTCATATCTTAGAGACTTATGACTTGGGTGTGAACAGGTATGAGCTGTCTGCAGGTTTAATTGTTAAAAGTTCTATTGTGGTTTGTGGAAAGTCGGTTACAAAGTATTGAGTAGTTACTGTTGTTTTTGGTATTTGGAAAGGAAATAAAAATGTTACTGTGTGTAATCGCGATCAAAGTTGCATTGTGTGTTTAAGAATAAGTATTAGTATAACACAATCACTGATTATCACTATTAATTGAATCCATAAATTTGATTAAGCCTTTTCTTGTACTCAACTATTAAATGATAAGCTTATTCTTTGGTTATTTGTTTATTTATTTATATAAATAAATAAATAAATAAAACAAAGGTTGTTCAAATACAGTACACCATACCTTGTGTGCGGTGTACCTACCCTACCTGTAAATCCAACTGCCATTAAAACATAACACTACTAATTCACGTATTGAATAACACTATGGCTGCTGAGCCACGATCAGATTCCCTCTGTGTTGAAGACACCGATGAGGATGTTGAGTCAGCATTGCTAGAGATTACTCAATCACTGATGCCCGACTATCTGAAAGCCATCCAAGAGAGTGACCCAGCTGAACTCGAGTCACTAAGGGATGCCTGCCTAAACGAATATCTGAGAACCGATTTTAGAAGTAAGGAGGCATCTCAACTAATTATGAAGCTGGTTGTCTCGCAGATAACCGAGTTCAAAAATCGTTCTACAGAAATGGAGCATGCCACTGCAAAGTGCATGGCCCTTGAACAATGCAATGTAAACCTTCGCAGTAAAATTGAAGGATTAGAGGGCTCCTTTCAAAATACAGTTAGGAATTAGATGCGTCCGAAGCCAAGAATGCCCAACTACAACAACAGGTCCATGAGGCCTCAGGTCTGCTCAGCAAAGCCCAAGCTAAGATAGTGAGTCTGACTGAACGACATGGCCAGGCAGAAAGCAAGTGGGTAAGGACTAGGTACAAGCTAGCCACATGCCAACAAAAACAATTGAGGGCAGAATGCAAGTTGACTGAGGTAAAGTTGAACTTGGGGGATGACCAACAGCACCCAAGTAGTACAGGAAAGAAATTCCTGGATGTCCAATTCCTGGATGTATGCTCCGGGTACACACCCCAACCAATCAACAGTTGTACAGAATGTTCCCTCTATTGCTCCTGGATCCTATTTTTCCACTAGGGTCAGGAGCGATTCTCCTGAGCATGCCCGAATAGCTCCCCCACAAGGGTGAGATCCCTCCTTCTGCTACACTAGGGGCCGACTGACAGGGACCTGGTCAAAATTGCCCACAATATAACTTGATTCGAGCCAACACCTGGCTGCTCTAATGATGTCAGTACATATGTGAATGACATCGAGTTCTACTTGCAAAAATTTCCCCAAGATACCGTTGATGACCGGATTTATTTAATCTGAGTGACCTCAAGCCAAGAAGTTAGTAGTTTCATCATGCGCCAGCCAGACCATATTCGTGGAAACTGCTATCTACTGTGTAAGGCATTGGAGGAGAAGTTCTCCAATCCTCTCATGCAGACAGGACTATCTGCGGCTCAGTTAGTCAAACAGGGTAGGCAGGAGTCTCCACAGGTCTATTATCATTGTTTGCTCCAAGCCTATTTTGGTTTCAACAACCAACTAGGTATGGAGGAGGATTTGAACTCCAAATAATTGTTTATCTAAAACCACCATCTTACCAACAGCTACTAACTAGGCATCTCAGCCTGCCCACGCACATTAAACAGTAGAGAATTACGTGACTTTGCACTAAAGGGGTTTGTTAAATGTCAGCAAACTGCCCCTAAGTGGGGAGACCCTCCTAGCGTGTTAAGTTTCGAAACCACCTTTTTACCTTTAGAGCTGGAAGGAGCCTCAGGACTGGAACCAACCAATCCAGCTCAAGATTCCAAGCAAGCCCATGGTCCGAACAAAAGGCACGGAATCTCTCGGTCCCAAGAAAACCATCAGTGCCACAGGTATCCTCAACAACAGTGGTCACACCGTAATCGAGATCGTGTGAATTCGGACACCAGTCAGGGTTCTCCAAGGTATTCCTACGATCGGTCTTCTCCCGATCAACGCAAAAACCACCAGGCCCGAGAGAACCAAGGGCATGTTAGATGTGCCTCATGGTACAACCGTCCCAGGGGTAACCCGAGGTGACCTTCATTTTCTCAGGATACTACTGAGGAGAGGGTTAGGGCAACCCTGAGCCAAGAAAAAGGCTACAGCAAAAAGAGTAGGGCAGAAAACAAATCTAAAATGGTCAAACTCAGTCAGGAAGACTTAGAAACCCTTAAGAGAGTAATAGATAACATGTGCCAGGTTGATAGCCAGAAAGCAGATCTCCCTCACCTCTTCTCCCTCCGAATCACCTGCCCAGCCTTTGTTAGGCCATGTTGAAACAAAAGAGGATTGCTCCTCCAGGTCTGATGGGAATAAACCTGCAGTACCAGGCCCCAAAAAAACTCCTGTCATGCAGGTGGACATACCTGATCAGCCACCACAGGGGGGTGGGAAACCGATTCCCCCTTATGTCTTATGGTGATCAGAGACGTTGGGTTGCTGTCTTCTGCCTCCCGTGGTGTTGCCAATGTCTCATGTGATCCCTCTTGGCTGTGTTTTCCTACCAGTTCTCCTCTTTCTAGTTATGCTGCTATAGCTAACGCTGCCGAGGTCTCATGCTACACTTGGTATCAGTGATTGACATGGCATCAGTGATTGTTAATAGACACTGTGCTCTTAATCAATAACTAACTACATTTTCTGTTTTCTCTCTGAGCTGTGTTCCGGCAGTTCCAGCCCCACACATGATGTTCATCTGCTGTAGCTCCAGTCAAGCTGCTTCCATCATCAGCTCCAGCCCCATCATACCCGGGCCACTTAATGTCGATGTGCATACTTCACATTTTATTCGAACTTTGACTCCATGACTTTAGTTTCGCTCTTAGATTTATCATCTACGCCGCCCAAGGAAGCTGGGTCCCTTTTTGAGTCATGGTCCTCCTAAGGTTTCTTCCTATAACTCAGGGAGTTTTTCCTTGCCACTGTCGCCCTAGGCTTGTTCAATTTGAAATGATGAATCGTGTGAGATAAAATATAAATGGTTTGAGACCGAATCGCAGTTAGCTCCAGGTGGAATAAGTGAACTGAAATTAAATAAAGAAATAAAACAATAATTAACAAGAATGCAAATTAATAAATTACAAAGAAAAACTGAGCTTCTGTGTGTAAGAGAAAGATCAACAAATCTGTTTACACAGGCAGAAACTCAGAGAGAGAGAGAGAGGAGGGCGGGGGAAGAATCCCCCGCACGCGCCAGCCCAGAGAAAGGGGGGCGCAGAGCCGGGGGCGTGCACAGCTCGTTCACGGCGCTGAGCGAGCCTGCGTCGCGTCACACAGGCGCAGAACGGCGCGTAGTGTCAGGCGGCGAGAGGGGGAAGCAGCCGAGAGCAATGGCTGTCAAAAACAAAATGCGAAAACCTAACCCTATGCTGAATCTACATCCCTGAACAAAGGCTACCTCATGCCTCCTGGCACTACGGGTACTGAGCCCCTTCACAGACCCAGTTCGTCCACTCTTTCTAACAAAAATAATAAAACAAACAAAAGGTAAGCGCGGGAGGCTCTGTATCAGAGCGGGAGATGGGTGAGGTCTCCAAATACACGCGGCGAAACTGCGATCCCACTACAAGGCCTTAGCAGCGATCGAAGGGCGCAAACCACATGAGGGTTGAATGGTGCAACACCTGCTAAGACTGGCGAGGCTCTTAAATAGTCAGAATAGCAGTTGTGAATCTTCCGCAATCGCGTAGCTTACAGATAGGCATGCGTGATTGTGGCTGCCAGAGATCATACCATGCAAACTATGCCAACGCTGCCCTCTAGCGTCGGTTGGTAGGACCTCTGACAAGTACTAAATGAAGCTGACACCCTACAGAGTGATCAAGAGCGCAAGAAACTCAGGAATCCTTATCAAGTATCACAACTCATTCGCCCAAGAATCCCTAGACTGTGGACTAACCACAATCCACACGGTGCGTGTTTCGATAGTCTCTGGTGCATGTCCCGCTTATGGGCGTCAGTACAAAATCCCGTTAGCCTTGTATGAACCAGTGCAGGAAATCATTGACAATCGTTTGGAAAAGGGTTTGGAAAAGGGTATCGTCCACCCCTGTAATAGCACCTGCCCCACTCCACTCTGGCCAGAGGTAAAGCCAAATGGCATGTGTCGATTAACGATTGACTCCCATTACCCTAGTGGGGCATGTCCCAAGCAACCTACATTTTTAGGAGACTCCCTCCTCATAGAGTTCGAATTACGATCCAACCCATTACCACCACTCACCTATTCCTGGTCGGTCGCCGACACCATTTTGGCCTTCACTATTGGCCTAGGATATCTCATAACCTGCAGAGCTGCATACCTGTACATCAGATGCACCCAAGAGTTGCAAGGCAAGATAAATGCCTGCTCAGACAGGGATGATTCCACGAACGCTCAGGAAAACACTGAAGAGGGTATCAAACCTGTCCTTATAGAGCTGCAAGAATAATTCCAATCCCCACCATGTCGAATCTAGGCGCAACACTCACACCACACTCTTCCACGAACCACAGGAGAGACCCATATTAAGTACATAAAGTGGTATTGCCTGCTTGTCACTTGTCATCCACAGCTATCATCGCCTGAAGATTGTCGAAGTCTGCTGTAACACCAACTTCATCCACAGGGGGGAATGTAGCCTCAATAGCTGAATTGACCGCCATTCGAACTATGGTTATTGTTTATCTACAATCTCTCCACCAAGTCACAAACTGTACAGATACTAGAATGTGGAAAGGACCACCACATGGACAGACTCTTCACAGATTGATGGCCACGATAACCAGCCCTTTTCTCAAAATTTTACGACTCGCGTATCCAGACAAACTGGAGCCAAAAATGACAGCCCTGGACAAAATACGACCCGGGGACTTCAGCCTTTTTAAAGACATATTCTTAATATCAGTATTAACTTTTGTTGGGACTAGATTGCCTCTGCATGGACCGTTCAGTGAGAAAACACCTGAGAACTGCTTTACAACAAGTCTAAACACACACACACACACACACACACACACACACACACACACACACACACACACACACACACACACACATAAAATACACACAAACCCTGCTTCTTTCTTATAGGTAATTTGGTCAGGACATTTGTTCATATACATATATACGCATGTCTCTGATTCCTCACGTATTTTCATGTCTTTAGTGTAATGACCATTCCATACTCAATATGGTCCAGGTTTGTATCATAGTTAGGAAATTATTAGCGTATAATCTGTACAGAGCCTCTTGCATTGGTTGGCTAGTGATTAATACTTATTCACTCTTATAGAGGACCAGGAATGCAAGTTTTTATTAAGAATGTATTGTATCCTACATCTGGTATTAATCATATCATTATTGGTCTAAGAAATAGCCAATGTATGTGCTGTAGTTTAGAATGCCTTAATTATGTCATAGTTTGTAGATTCGAGGTGCTCTCGACAGTCGGAACCTAGTAACTGATCTCCCGCAACTAAACCTTTAACTCTGCGAAGTAACTAATTTGATACACTTAGACATCCGAGATATGCAAAAATATACTAATCCAAAGTTGTAGCCTCTGTATCGGTGCATACCAATGTACGGTGAAAATAAAGGATGCGCCCGACAAGAGGAGGGACTTGATGTCGAGTTAACTTCTCATTGGCCGATCCAGCGCAAAACTCCTGCCTCACGTCCCTGATCGCTTACGTCAGAGTGTGTACAAAACTTTGGCGCAAGATAGAAGTAGTCAGTTTTTGTTTTTTTTAGTTTGTGGACAGTTTTTAGGAGTCAAGATGGCGGTTTAAGTTTTTTTTTTTTTTTAGTTTAGTTTTAGTTTTCTTTTTGTTTTAGGTTTAAGTTTAGTTTAAGTTTATCCTTGTCCAGCAGTCTTAGTAGTTCTGTAGCGCCAATTACAAATTAAGCTAAAGAAAGTAGTGAAAAGACCAACTAGCAAAGATCTCCTTCACGCTCCATGTTGGTATATCCTAGCCTTAAATGTTTATTGAAATGTGCTGTGTAAAGTTCGCGTCAGACTTAGCATTTACCTGTGACCAGGGTAAAGATTTGAGTGTGCACAAAAGCAATCTTCAAGGATCGTGAAAGCCCGCAGCCTAAAAGCTGGGAAAAGCGCCGAAGTCGCGGCCCGGAAAACATCTGTGGTTACATGACTGCATAACCGAGAAGCCAAGAGCCTACGCTGTCTATAGGCCCTCCGGCTGTGTTCGTCGAAAGAAAAACATCAATCACTCCACACACGTGGACAAAATTGTTGGTACCCCTCAGTTAATGAAAGAAAAACCCACAATGGTAACAGAAATAACTTTGACAAAAGTAAAAAGTAAAAATAAATACAAAGTCTATGAAAATGAACAAATGAATGTCAGACATTGCTTTTCAAACCATGCGTCAACAGAATTATTTAAAAAAATAAACTCATGACACAGGCCTGGACAGAAATGATGGTACCCCTGAAAATTTGAACAAAGGGACATGTTAAATCAAGGTGTGTTCACTAATTAGCATCGCAGGTGTCTACAATCTTGTAATCAGTCAGTAGGCCTATATATAGGGCTTCAGGTAGTCACTGTGCTGTTTGGTGACAAGGTGTGTACCACACTCAACATGGACCAGAGGAAGCAAAGAAGGTTTGCTGTGTGTTTCATGTCGCTGTCTGCTTAGCACTCTCTGAGCGCTGAGTAGCGTTGGGGACCACGCTCCCCTCTGCACGGCAGTTCAGACAAGCCGTGGGGGATTTGCCCCCTCCTCTCTCTCATTTCCTCGCTTTAAAACGCCACCGCTGAGCTCTGTGTGTCTCAGAGTCTCACTTTTTCCTTGTTATTTATTCATCTGTGTTTTATTAATTATTGTTTTATTTATTTCATTCATTTCAGTTCATTAATACCATCTGGAGCTAACTGCATTTGGGTCCCAAACCCTTCTATTTCAGTTTTGACTGTTCGTCATTGTTTTAGATATGGCGAACCGTGACACTAAACGGTTCAGAAAACTCGACCATCAAACTCTCTTACAATCACTATCAAACTCTCTCACACTCACTATCAAACTCTCTCACATTCACTATCAAACTCTTTCACACTTGCTGGTTTTCCGCGAGTCGTGTAGTAACTCGTACTACTTTGTTCAGTTGAGCACGATGCTCGGAAAGCTAGTTACTGATCATCGAAACTGGATAGAAGTGTGATCCAGGACCTGCTGCCTCCAAGCATGGCTAAGTCTACTGTAACGCTGGCTTAGGGATAGAAAACACACGCTGGGAGTGGATCAGACTGAAGGTGGTGTTTATTAAGAAAAACTTGCAAACTATACGAACAAAACGATCCATGGACAGAAAACGGACGAGACGAGGAAACAATCGAGTCAAATAGGGAGAGACGAGAGATGAAATGGAGGATAGAGATGAATCGGAACTAGGTAAGAGAAGCGATGAGCTGAGCTAGAAGTGAGATACAGGATGGAGAAGGGGTTTAGAAACGAGGCAGGAACTACGGGACTTAGAAAAGAAAGTGGGGAGCAAGAGGGTATATACAGGAGAAGAGAAATGACTAGAAGTTGAGAAACAGGTGCAGATGATAGAAGGTTAGAGAGAAAGCTTTAGAAGGTGGGTGTGGTGTGCAGGTCTGAGTGCAGGTGTGACAGAATGTCCTTGAGTGGCCCAATCAGAACCCTGACTTGAACCCATTCAAACATCTCTGGAGAGACATTTTCCTTTTCAAACAATAAAAAAAAAATTCACAAATTTCAAATTCACTCTGTCATTATCACTTTCACATAATAATAAAATCTGAAAAAAGTGAAAGGGTCTGAAGACTTTCTGAATGCATTGGATAGATGCCTGTCTATTTACTGCCCGCCTGGAAGTCCCCGATTATCTGTACGGATTACTGGTGGTTACCCTCGTCTGTGCATTCACTGTTCTGTTGGATTTTCCCTGCTCCGTGTGTGGGTTAATGGTTACAACCCTGGCCTGTTTGCTCTCGTTGTTTTTGCATTCTCCCAGTGAAGTTTGCTGTAATCATCTGTGTGCTGCTTCAATAAACCTGTCTGTGTTTGTTTGCAACTCTGTGCTCGCCCTGTCCGTCTGTCTGACACATATTGCTTGGCTCCTAAATGAATACGTTTTATATTTAGGTTTCTAATTTCATCAGGAATTATTATATATATATATATATATATATATATATATATATATATATATATATATATATATATATGTGTGTATATATATATATATCCGAAAGTGAAATTAATGTTTAAAATGCATATTTAGAATCGCTGGTATAATGTGACAAAAAATATAACCTACTTGCATTGATGGGTTCAAATATATCCGAAAGTGAAATTAATGTTTAAAATGCATATTTAGAATCGCTGGTATAATGTGACAAAAAATATAACCTACTTGCATTGATGGGTTCAAATAACATGGGTTATTCTGGCTGCTGCACATACACATCCCGCTTCTACAAAAGGGCCAAGTGTCTCCATCTACTGTAAATGCACGCAGTCTGGCACAGTTTGTTGATATAGGTGAAACTTAATCCTTCAAGGTCTGATGCTATGTTGGCCACTGATTTTTGGCCAGCGGCACAGTATGCATGGTGGGAATCAGCTCTGGATAGAGCACAAGCCCACTGCAAGGCAGATGCTTGTGACACTCACACTAGAACACTTTTAGGGATGCTAGTTGAATTAAAGAATATCTTTGGAACATGGGAGGAAACCAGAGCAACCAGAGGAAGCCCACTAGTCACAGGGAGCGTATACAAACTTCCAAGCCAGGATTCAAACCTCAAAACTATAGCTGTGATGCTGACAGTGCTAACGATTATGTGACAGTGCATAAATGTGCCAGTACCTGTATTTTTCTATAGTTTTCTCTCCAAGCTTTCAAAACACACACACACACACACACACACACACACACACACACACACACACACACTGTTTCAGAATAGTTGGAATTCCCAGAATAGCTTGGAATCCCCAGTCATCCTACACTATAAATCAATCTGGGAGTGAAATCACAGCAGTAATTTACTACTACTACTTGTAATAACAGTAGTAATAGTAGTAATTATAATAATTACTACTTGTAATGTATTCAAGCCTGAACAAATGATTTATTGTCCCCTACATATCACTGATGCATGACTGGAACTTTAGAATCACCAAGTTGGGACAGGACGACAGCACAAGCTGCTTACCTGCTTGTTTTGTAAACACATAATTCCCATATCCTTCTTTCTCTGTTTGTCCTGGCAAAAAATATCTCACTCATGTCATGTTGAGACTCACATTTGTCCCCAAGCCTGTGAAAAGAGGCATGTCACTACGTTCATGGAGACACTGGATCTGAGAGGACACACACTTGTTATTCCACTAAAAGACGTTGGACGCTCTCAGAGAGACCTCTGACAGCCATTATCTCTGTCATCTGACACAGCTATGGTTTTGCTCTTTAATGTCTTTGTGCTGAATCTGAGAGCATTCATTTTGCTTGTCCTGGCCATTTAATCTGAAACTGGCAGGTGGGATTCTGGAATTCATGATGAAGGAGGTTTTTATTGTCCCCAGTCACAATATTACAATATTAATAAGATTTTGGAAGCAGCAGAGCTATGATTTTAAGTTAAATGATATCCCATCCTTCTACAAATATTCAATACCTGATATTGCTGCAAAATTTTGGGATGCAGTGAGCTGGATGGCAGTGAAGGGGATTTTCCGTACAATACATAAATTACCCTTTCTTATTTTCTCTAGAATCCCTTTTGTATGAAGATATCAAATATTTCTGTCTTTTTTTATACATAACTCTACTAAGACAGAAGGCAGCAACAGTGATCCAATGAGAGGGTATTCGATACACACCATACTCTTCAGAGCTTAAGAGCAAGTAATCCTATGCTGTGTGATCTGAAAGGATGGAAGTGCTACTGTGGTACAAGTCACAGACATGTTTCATGCTGGTTATGGAAGGAATGTGTCACAACACAAAAGGCCCTCCCTTTCCTCTCAAAACAGTCTCAATTCTTCATGCCATGGAGTCCAAACAATGAAATATTCTTATGAGATTTTGCATCTGTGTTGACATCACTACATGACAGAATTTATATATATGTATATACATATATGTGTATATGTGTACACATATATCTATATATATCTATATATATCTATCTATATATATATATATATATATATATATATATATATATATATGTGTGTGTGCGTGTGTGTGTGTGTGTGTGTGTGTGTATATACGTTTCAACCTTTTGCCACATTTCAGGCTTTAAACATAAAGATATGAAATTGTAATTTTTTGGGAAGAATCAACAACAAGTGGGACACAAATTTATTGGATATTTTAAACTTTTTTTAGAAATAAAAAACTGAAAAGTGGGGCGTGCAAAATTATTCGGCCCCCTTGCATTAATGTCTTGTTGGAAGATAAGTCTCCGTCCCAGTCTCAGGTCTTTTGCATGACTCCAACAGGTTTTCTTCCAGAATGGTCCTGTATTTGGCTCCATGCATCTTCCCATCAATTTTAACCATCTTCCCTGTCCCTGCTGAAGAAAAGAAGGCCCAAACCACAATGTTGCCACCACCATGTTTGACAGTGGGGATGGTGCGTTCAGGGTGATGAGCTGTGTTGCTTTTACGCCAAACATAACGTTTTGCATTGTGGCCAAAAAGTTCGTCTGACCAGAGCACTACTTCCACTTTGCTTGTGGCAAACATTTTATGGATATCTTTGAGAAATGGCTTTCTTCTTGCCACTCTTCCATAAAGGCCAGATTTGTGCTGTCACGCTCGGTGGGAAGCAGGAGACAAACACAAGGCCACTGGCTGGTGAGGTGGTTTTATTAACAAAACATGAGAGGAAAGGCGAAGGCAAGGACGAAGCGGTGAGGCAGGGTAGGAACATCGTGAATCCGCGGGGAGAGTGAACTGAGTGAGGGTTAAATAGCTTGGGAATGATGTGGGAAATGAGGAACAGGTGCGCGTGATCAGCAGGTGCGGCGAGCCGAGCGGCCGGCGGGCGGCGGGCGTGACAGAGCCCCCCCCCCCACGGAGTCCGAATCGGAGCTAGGACTCCAAGAAAGAATCCCCGCGTGCGGTTCCGGGTGTTTCCTCGCCGGGCGGACCCCCGGAGGAGACTGCCAGCAGTCGGGCGGCTGGCGAGCAGAGACGCCGGGTGGACACCGGCGAGAGAGGATGCTGGCCGGAACCTGGCGAGCGGATACGCAGAGGGAAGGCTGGCGAGCGGAGTCGCGGAGGGAAGGCTGGCGAGCGAAGTCGCGGAGGGAAGGCTGCGGAGCAAAGTCGCAGAGGGAAGGCTGGCGAGCGGAGTCGCGGAGGGAAGGCTGGCGAGCGGAGTCGCGGAGGGAAGGCTGGCGAGCGGAGTCGCGGAGGGAAGGCTGGCGGGCGGGGTCGCCGACGGAAGGCTGGCGAGTGGAGTCGCCGACGGGAGGCGGGGCCCGCTAAGGGAAGCAGGAGACAAACGCAAGGCCACTGGCTGGTGAGGTGGTTTTATTAACAAAACATGAGAGGAAAGGCGAAGGCAAGGACGAAGCGGTGAGGCAGGGAATCCGCGGGGAGAGTGAACTGAGTGAGGGTTAAATAGCGTGGGAATGATGTGGGAAATGAGGAACAGGTGTGCGTGATCAGCAGGTGCGGCGACATGTGCAGTGTACAACTGATTGTTGTCCTATGGACAGAGTCTCCCACCTCAGCTGTAGATCTCTGCAGTTCATCCAGAGTGATCATGGGCCTCTTGGCTGCATCTCTGATCAGTATTCTCCTTGTTTGAGATGAAGGTTTAGAGGGACGGCCAGGTCTTGGTAGATTTGCAGTGGTCTGATACTCCTTCCATTTTAATATGATCGCTTGCACAGTGCTCCTTGAGATGTTTAAAGCTTGGGAAATCTTTTTGTATCCAAATCCGGCTTTAAACCTCCCCACAACAGTATCTTGGACCTGCCTGGTGTGTTCCTTGGTCTTCATGATGCTCTCTGCGCTTTAAACAGGACTCTGAGACTGTCACAGAGCATGTGCATTTATACGAAGATTTGATTACATACAGGTGGATTCTATTTATCATCATCAGTCATTTAGGTCAGCATTGGATCATTCAGAGATCCTCACTGAACTTCTGGAGTGAGTTTGCTGCACTGAAAGTAAAGGGGCCGAATAATTTTGCACGCCCCACTTTTCAGTTTTTTACTTCTAAAAAAAGTTTAAAATATCCAATTTCGTTCCACTTCACGATTGTGTCCCACTTGTTGTTGATTCTTAACAAAAAATTACAATTTCATATCTTTATGTTTGAAGCCTGAAATGGGGCAAAAGGTTGAAAAGTTCAAGGGGGCCTAAAATTTTTGCAAGGCACTGTATATATATATATATATATATATACATATATATGTATAGATATATGTACATAATATATACATATATATACATATGTATATATATATATATGTATATATAATACCACATATGTGGGGTATAGATATATATATATATATATCTATATATATATATATATATATATACACATACATACATACATACATACATATATATATATATATATATATATATATATATATATATATATATATATATATATTATTACCCTCTATCTACCATCTTCTCCCACCAAGTCACAAACATTCTGCCACCATCTGGACAGAGTCTCCACTTGAGTAATGGCCACATCAACCCCAGCCTCTTTCTCAAGCCAACTAAAACTTGAGGTCTGGCTTCATAACCAGATAACCTATGCATCTCGCAATCATAAACTAAGTCAATGTGTTAGTCTTAAAAGAGGTTTCGGACGTTCCAGACCACAGACTTCACCAATTCTCTCTAACTATTGCAGAAAATAACGACCTTTCCCCCACAGCTCACTCTTGCAATTCTTGTCACACAGGAAGAAGCCGTGAAGAACAGCCCTGGAATTTACGACACAAGGACTTCAGCCTTTCTTTTAAAGACATACTTTTTAATAATAGTATTAACTTTTGCTGGAAACAGATTATCTTCACCTGGACCACTCAATTACAAAACACATGAGAACTGCTTCATAATAAGTCCAAACACACCCATATGTACTTAGCTATCTCATACAATTAATTTGATTGGGTATATTCTTCACACTCCTATATATAATCATATATATATATATATATATATATATATATATATATATATATATATATATGTATATATGCATGTCACTGATTTCTCATGTACTTTCATATCTATTTGTTACGCAACGGGGGAAGAGGGGAGCAAGGACCCAAGTGCAGAGGGGGAAAGAGCACCCCCCAGAGGAGGCTGAGTGGGGATAATCAGACAAAGGAACAAGCATATGGCTAAAGAGAATGGCTAAAGCATGAACCGCCGATTGCGGATTCAAAAGCAAGGAGGGAAGCCACAAAAGGGCCAAAAAGGGGAAGAAAGGGAATCTATCAAACACAAAAGCTCGGTCGGGGACAAGACGCGGACCAATAAGCCCCAAAAGGCTTAAAATCAGGCTCTGCTGAAAGAAGCGGGGATGCGCGCAAGCGCAGAGGAGTGGACGAGCCACGATTGCTGGTGCTGCTCGGAAAAGAACGCTCAGGACCACCTGTAACGTTCAGCCGTACCGGAAAGGAGAGAAAGGGGTCCGAGAAGTGCAAACGCGATCGGAGCTTGCGTACAATGTATAGGGCAACAGTGCAGCATCGGCGGCCGCTAAATGCGGCTATTTAACGCCGAGGAGCAGGTGCACCTGATTCCTGTTAACGAGAGGGCATGTGCGCAGAACGCTGATGGCTGGAGCTCGCAGGTCTCAACTTGCCGTGAATGGTGGAACACCGCCGCCCTCTACTGTCAGAAGAAGGGGTTGTAACAGTACCCCCCCCCTAGGGGCGACTCCAGACATCCCCAGACCCGCGGCCCTATCTGCGCGGAATTGACGGATGAGCCCGGGATCAAGAATGCGTCGGGCCGGAACCCAGGACCGTTCCTCGGGACCGTAACCCCACCAGTCCACCAGATATTGCGTGCTGCCCCGGACCTTGTGGGAGTCCAGTACCCTGGTCGGCGGCCGAGGAGGGCAGGGGACCGGCCCGGGGGCTACCCCGACACAGGACGGGCCTGAGGCGGGAGACATGAAAGGTGGGATGCCACTTCATAGAGACAGGCAGCTCTAGGCTGAATAGGGAGATCCCGGGTGGACAGCCAGACCCGTTGGCCCAGCCGATAAGAAGGGGCGGGTCTGCGCACCGCCGGATGGTCTCAGCGTTCCACAGAAGGGCAGCCCGGGCCCTCTGCCAGGCCCCACAGCAACGGCGTACGAACTGCCGGACCGAGGCCACCCCGACCTCTTCCTCCTGAGCCGGGAAAAGCGGCGGGGCAAAACCTAACTGAGCCTCGAACGGGGACATGCCCACGGCCGAGTGCCGGAGGGTGTTGTGGGCCAGTTCTGCCCACCCCAACTGCTCGGACCAGGTCGAGGGACTCCTAGAGGTCAGGCAACAAAGCATGTGGGCCAGGTCCTGATTGAGCCGCTCAGTCTGGCCGTTGGACTCGGGGTGAAACCCCGAAGAGCGACTGGCCGTGGTGCCCAGCAGAAGGCCGTCCAGAACCGGCTGACAAACTGGGGGCCACAATCAGAGACCAAGACGCGAGGAATCCTGTGAGTGCGCACCACCTGGTGGAGGACCAGGTCCGCCGTCTCCTTGGCCGAAGGGAGCTTTGGCAAGGGCACAAACTTGTCATTAAGCTTCTTGATGTTAGCCGCCAACGTCTCCACCTGTCGGGTGAGAGCAGCAAGCTGCTGTTCATGATGGCCCAGTTTCACTCCATGGTGTTGGAGGGCCGTGGAGGGAGTAGTTGGGCCTGCTGGGTCCATACTGGCTGCACTGTACTGTTACGCAACGGGGAAGAGGGGAGCGAGGACCCAACTGCAGAGGGAGAAAGAGCACCCCCCAGAGGAGGCTGATTGGGGATAATCAGACAAAGGAACAAGCATATACGAATATATACATATATTTATTTGCAAATCCATATAAACATATAAATATACACACACTCACAAATGCACAAGAAAGTGAGTGAGTCAACTAAGAAGTATAATAATAATCCTAAACACACAAAAGAATGAAAACAAAACCCTATCAATGCACACCTGTGCGCACACACGTGTGTAGGAGAAATAGTATACTACAGAGATGGCAAATCAAACGTAATGGATGGGACAGAGGGAAATCCGCCAATGAGTGGGAGGCTGGATTTGAACTGAGGATGTGTGTATGCATAGGCAAACGCGCTACAGACATGCCACAGGGGCGGTGACGTCAGTGCAGCTTAAAGCGGGGGTAAGAGAACGGCTAAAGCATGAACCGCCGATTGCGGATTCAAAAGCAAGGAGGGAAACCACAAAAGGGCCAAAAAGGGGCAGGAAGGGAATCTAACAAACACAAAAGCTCGTGTCGGGGACAAGACGCGGACCAATAAGCCACAAAAGGCTTAGGAAGAGTGAAATCAGACTCTGCTGAAAGAAGCGGGGATGCGCGCAAGCGCAGAGGAGCAGACAAGCCACGATCGCTGGCGTTGCTCCGGAAAGAACGCTCTGGATGGCCTAACGCCGTTCTGGAGTGTGGAAAAGCTTTGCCTTACCTATCAAGGCCCTCACAGTTACCTCGAGGTGTGAGCTCTACGCAAGTGACCCTCTTTACGGGACCACCTGTACCGTTCAGCCGTACCGGAAAGGAGAGAAAGGGGTCCGAGAAGTGCAAATGCAATTGGAGCTTACGTACGCTGTATAGGGCGACAGTGCAGCGTCGGCGGCCGCTAAATGCGGCTATTTAACGCTGAGGAGCAGGTGTGCCTGATTCCTGTTAACGAGAGGGCGTGTGTGCCGAATGCTGACGGCCGGAGCGCCCAGGTCTCAACTTGCCTTGAATGGTGGAACACCGCCGCCCTCTAAGAAGGGGTTGTAACACTATTTGGTTAATCTTTTAGTATAGTGACCATTCTATACGAAAAATGGTCCAGTTTGTGTTAGAAATAATAGCATGTTTTCTCTACAGGGCGTCATGTATCGATCGCTCGTGTTTAATACTTGTTCACCCTTATAAAAGAACAGAAATGTAAGTGTTATTCAAAAGGAATTGTATCCTATACCTGGTTGGTCGTATCATTATGTGTTTGAGGAATAGCAAATGTATGTGTTGTAGTTAAAACGCCTTAATGATGTGTTAGTTTATAAATTCAAGATGCTTTTGACAATCTGAACATTACATCCGAAATCCCGCAGCTAAACTTGTAACTTTGTAAAATTCGTGTTCTTATGTGATACTTTTAGACATCCTAGATATGTAAAATTATATTAATCCAAAGTTGTAAATTCTGTAGCACATATTGTGAAATTGGAGGACACGCTCCACGAGAGGAGGGATTTAATGATGAGTCAGCTTCTCATTGGCTAAGTCAAGGCAACTCCTTGTGACCCCGTCTCTGATCGCTTACGTCAGGAGCATACAAAACCTTAGCGCAGGCTAGCAGCTCTTCAGTCTTTTGTTCTTCTTAAGTTCCTGTCTTTTGTTCAGTAGTAGTTTTCTTGAGTTTTTGTTTTGTTAAGTTCTTTAAGTTCTTTGTTTGTCAGTTCGTTTTGAGTCTTTTCTTTGTTTTAGACTTTTTGTTTTATTCCATGTATAAGTTTTTCTTTGTGCAGCAGTCTTAGTAGTTCGGTATCGCCGCATTAGAAATTAAGCTAAAGAAGTAGTTAAAAGACCAACCAGCCAAGATCTCCTTCACGCTCGCTCATATATCCTAGTTTTTCAAGTCTATTTGAGGCGTGTGGTTTAAAAAGGGTGCATCGGACTTAGCCTTTACCTGTGGCCAGGGTAAAGATTTGAGTTGCACACGATCTTCGAGGAACGCCTTACGCCGTCAAGAGGCCTTCCGAGCGGCGGTGTGCCTTGGAAGACCAATGTCACCGCTCCCCAAAATCATGCCTTTTTGGACGGGTCGGGCCAGGGTTAAATGCCTCGAACCACTCGAGTAATTTTCTAGGCGAGAACCGTTTATGGCTTTTTCAGGGTCCCTCACTCTCGAACCTTGCGTTTAATTTTAAACCACACTTCAACGTAGACCTATCCACGTCTAAATAGTCTCCACCATACTATTCACGTTTCACCATAATTTGTATTACTAGTAACTCTCTGGGTCGTAACAAACTAGTTCATAACATTGCCTCTGGGTAATTACTGCGAGTAAACTGTAAACTGTAAATTGTAATATACATGTTTGCTACCATCTCCTGATGTAAACTGTGATACATACATATTCGCCATCATTTCTTGATCTTAACACTGTGATATTCCTTCCATGACTTCAGATTGTCTGTTGGTATTTTCTTGTTTGTAGTGAATAAACTTGATATAACCTTTTGAATTTACCGCTTTGTGTGAGAGTTTCATTTAAACAAAAGTCAAGAAAAAGAACTTTGAATTCACTATTCGGACTTAGACTGAAGTCGCCCATATCGACTTCCTGATAAATTTTGCTTTTCCCTTTTTAACTGGTTTTCCGGATCCACCACCCCAATCGATCCGATTTAAAGTGTAGTCGTATTCCGCTACTATATATATATATATATATATATATATATATATATATATATATATATATATAGATATATATATATATATATACGTATAAAGTTTGAAAGTTCGTGACCCTTCTGAATTTTCTATGTTTATGCATAAATATAACCTAAAACATCATCAGATTTTCACACATGTCCTAAAATTAGATAAAGAGAACCCAGTTGAACAAATGAGATAAAAATATTACACTTGGTCATTTATTTATTGAGGAAAATGATCAAATATTACATATTAGTGAGTGGCAAAAGTATGTGAATCTCTATGATTAGCAGTTAATTTGAGGGAGAAATTAGAGTCAGGTGTTTTCAATCAATGTGATGACAATCAGGTGTGAGGGGGCACCTTTTTTATTTAAAGAACAGGGATCTTTCAAAGTCTGCGCTTCACAACACGTTTGTGAAAGTGTATCACAACACGAACAAAGGAGATTTCTGAGGACCTCAGAAAAAGAGTTATTGATGATCATCAGGCTGGAAAAGGTTACAAAACCATCTCTAAAGAGTTTGGACTCCACCAATCCCCAGTTGGAAAGACTGTGTACAAATGGAGTATATTCAAGAGCATTGTTACCCTCCCCAGGAGTGGTCGACCAACAAAGATCACTCCAAGAGCAAGGCATGTAATAGTTGGTTAGGTCACAAAGAACCCCAGGGTAACTTCTAAGCAACTGAAGGCCAGTATTAATGTTCATGAGTCCACCATCAGAAGAACACTGAACAACATTGGTGTGCATGGCAGGGTTGCAAGGAGAAAGCCATTGCTCTCCAAAAAAAACATTGCTGCTCATCTGCAGTTTGCTAAAGATCACATAGACAAGCTAGAAGGATATTGGAAGAATGTTTTGTGAAAGGATGAGACCAAAATAGAACTTTTTGGTTTACAAGAAAAGTGTTATGTTTGGAGAAAGGAAAACACTGCATTCCAGCATAAGAACCTTATCCCATCTGTGAAACATGGTGGTGGTAGTATCATGGTTTGGGCCTTGTTTGCTGCATCTGGGCCAGGACAGCTTGCCATCATTGATGGAACAATGAATTCTGAATTATATCAAATAATTCTAAAGAAAAATGTCAGGATATCTGTCCATGAACTGAATCTCAAGAGACGGTGGGTCATGCAGCAAGACAACGACCCTAAGCACACAAGCCGTTCTACCAAAGAATGGTTAAAGAAAATAAAGGTAATGCTTTGGAAGTTAGGAAATACATTCTGTCACACCAAGTATAACATTTTTGTCTCATTTGTGTAACTGGGTTGTCTTTATATACTTTTAGTACTTGTGTGAAAATCTGATGATTTTTCAGGTCATATTTATGCAGAAATATAATATACTTTAAATACATTAAATATAATTCACAAACTTTCAAGCACCACTGTATATATGTCTGTAAAATTCATCATAGATACACTTCAACTATGAGAGACAAAATGAGAAAATTTTTTTTTAAAGAATTCAACTGTAAATCATGGTGGAAAATAAGTATTTGGTCACCCACAAACAACCAAGATTTCTGGCTCTCACAGACCTGCAACTTTTTCTTTAAAAAGCTCCTCTGTCCTCCACTCGCTACCTGTATTAATGGCACCTGTTTGACCTCGTTATCTGTATAAAAGACACCTGTCCATAGCCTCAAACAGTCAGACTCCAAACCCAACCATGGCCAAGACCAAAGAGCTGGCGAAGGACAGCAGGAAGAAAATTGTAGACCTGCACCAGGCAGGGAAGAGTGAATCTACAATAGGCAAGCAGGTTGGTGTGAATAAATCAACTGTGGGAGCAATTGTAAGACATACAAGACCATTGATAATCTCCCTTGATCTGGGGCTCCACTCAAGATCTCATCCTGTGAGGTCAAAATGATCATGAGAACGGTGAGCAAAAATCCCAGAACTACACGGAGGTACCTGCTGAATGACCTGCAGAAAGCTGGGAGCAAAGTAAAAAGGCTACCATCAGTAACACACTACACAGAGGGAGACCTACAACCTGCAGTGCCAGCCGTGCCCTCTTGCTTAAGCCAGTACATGTCCAGGCTCATCTGGTTTGCCAGACAGCATGTGGATGATCCAGAAGAGAATTGGGAGAATATCATGTGGTCAGATGAAACCAAAATAGAACTTTTTGGTAAAAACTCAACTGGAGGAAAAAGGATGCTGAGTCGCATGCCAAAAACACCATACCTATTGTGAAGCCTGGGGGTGGAAACATCATGCTTTGGGGCTATTTTTCTGCAGAGGGGACAGGACAACTGATCTGTGTTAAGGAAAGAATGAACGGAGCTATACATCGCGAGACTTTAAGCCAAAACCTCCTTCCATCAGTGAGAGCATTGAAGATGGAACGTGGCTGGGTCTCGAGCAACAAAGGAGTTGCTCTGTAAAAAGCATTTCAAGGTCCGGGAGTGGCCTAGCCAGTCTCCAGACCTCAACCCCATAGAAAATTTGTAGAGGGAGTTGAAAGTCCATGTTGCCCCAAAACATCACTGCTCTAGAGGAGATCTGCATGTTGGAATGGGCCAAAATACCAGCTACAGTGTGTGCAAACCTGGTGAAGACTTACAGGAAATGTTTGACCTCTGTCATTGCCAACAAGGTTATGTTACAAAGTATTGAGTTGAACCAAATTTATTGACCAAATACTTATTTTCCACCATAATTTACAATTAAATTCTTTAAAAATCCTACAATGTGAGTTCCTGGATTTTTTCTCATTTTGTCTCTCAAGTTGAAGTGTACCTATGATGAAAATTACAGGCCTCTCTCTTTTTCTAAGGTAGGAGAACTTCACAATCAGTGGCTGACTAAAATAATTTTTTGCCCCATGTATTCATGGTATGAAAAAGTTTGGGCACTTCCTGATAATTTTCCACGATTTAGTTTATAAATCATGGTTTGTTCAGATCAGCAACTTGAGTTAATATATCATATAGAGATGAACCACAGTGATATTTGAGAAGTGAAATGAAGTTTATAGGATTTTACAGAAGTGTGCAGTAATATTCAAACAAAATTAGGCAGGTGCATTAAATTTGGCACCCCAACAGAAAAAATTCTATGCATGACGGCTTAGTAGATTTGAGCCAGGTTGGGGTCGTTGGCTCGGTGCAACTTTGTCACCTGATTCTTGAAACAGTGTTCTCAAGATCTGGAGAATTAACTGGGAATCGATGAGACCCTCAACTTTATACAAGATCCTAGTACCTGCACTGGCCACAAAGTCCACAGCATGAGGAAACCGCCACCAAAATTTTACTGTGGGTAGCAAGTGTTGTTTGGGATGCTGTGTGCTTTTTCCGCTCCTGTTATGGTCCAAAAACTCAATTTTAGTTTTCATTAGTACACAGCACTTTATTTCAAAATGAAGCGGGATTGTCCAAATGTGCTGTAGCACACCTCAAGTGACTCTGGTTGTGGCGTGTCGAAGAAAAGGCTTCTCTGCATCACTCTCCCATACAGCCCTCTTGTGCACAGTGCGCTGGGATAGGTTGAACGATGAACAGTGACACATCTGGCCGGCAAGATGAGGTTGTAGGTCTTTGGAGGTGGTTGTGCTTGACTATGACTGTTCGCACCATCCGTCGCCTCTGCCTATCTGAGATTTTTGTCTGCCACTTCGGGAGTTCTTTAATAGACGTGCCTGTGGTCTTCCATGCCTCACTATGGTCCTCACAGGGAAACTGACAGCTGAAATCTCGGAGAGAGCTTTTCACTTTCCCTGAACCATGATGTTGGAACAACTTTGTTTTCAGGCCATTTGAGAGGTGTTTGAGGCTCCCATGTTTGCAACTCTTCAGAGAAAATGCAAAGCGGAGAAAAATTCCAATGGCCACCTTAACACTTTCTCATAGTGGGATTCACTTGTGTATGTAGATCAAGGGTCAATGAGCTACAAAACAAAACTTTGTGTTCCAATAAGTAGTGCTAAAGGTATTCAAATTACAAGGGTGCCAAATTTATGCACTGCCTAATTTTGTTTGAATAATTACTGCACACTTTCTGTAAAACCTATAAACTTAATTTCACTTCTCAAATATCACGGTGTTCATCTGCTATATGATATATTTACCTGAAATTGCTGAGCTGGACAACCAATGATTTATAAAGAAAAATCATGAAAATTATCAGGGGTGCCCAAACTTTTTCATACCACTGTATATATATATATATGTCTTAGCTTTGAGACCTTATGCAGTCAGGTGTGTGTCGTTCCAAATTATCTCAAAACACTGAATTTACAACAGGTGGACTCCAATGAACATGTGGAAACATTTCAATGATGTTCTAGAGGAATGGTAGACCCCTGAGCTAAATTTCAAGTGCCATAGCAAAGGGTCTGAATGCTTGTGTCCATGCGAAAATGTATTTTATCCTTTCTAATGACAGAGAAAATGAGAAAGAGAGAGAGAGAGAGAGAGAGAGAGAGAGAGATTATTTAAACTGAATTAAACTAATGTCTTTTGTTTTATTTAATTGTTTTTGTATTCTGTCAGGTTAAGAGGTCATTTATTGTAATTGTTCGCAACCGTATAGTGCATTAAATTCTTTGAAATTGATTTCTGATTATTTTACATAATAACAGCTAGCACTGGTCAAGTATTAAGGATAACTGATCCCAGAAGCTCTTCACTTGTACAGCTGATCTAAGATCTAACTCAATTTTCTTGAGATATTCATGTATTATTACCAGGTTTAATCAAATTATTTTTCTCTTGTACATCGGTCTATATATCCAAAACAAATACAAAAATGAAATCTTATTAATGAGCTGTGTAGGTGGTTTGAATCCATTATCCCTACTTTACTGTCTACACAGATGTAGGGACCATGGAGCCTGTGGGATCCGGCCTCGGTAACACTGACACAGATCTCTGGAGAGGAAAGCACCTTGCACTGGCCTCCTTCTATAGCTCTCTATTACTGCCCCCAAGGGGAGCCATTCACAAAGAGCAGGTTGTGCAGAGTAATGAAGGGAAAGAAAAATCACTGCTCTAATGTGGTGCAGCCACAAAG
Source organism: Ancistrus triradiatus (assembly GCA_025084515.1). Lineage (NCBI taxonomy): Eukaryota > Metazoa > Chordata > Actinopteri > Siluriformes > Loricariidae > Ancistrus > Ancistrus triradiatus. Next base: position 263,025 of record JAJAGP010000816.1, on the reverse strand, counting down.
AAAACGAGCCGATTGAAATGAACTCACATTGTATCTGAATGTTAATTGCTGTTAAGTACATAGAGGTGTTTCAATCAAATAAATCAAATCTAATATTCTAAAAAATTCACATTATCCCAGTTTAGCCTACATTTACATTTACAGCATTTAGCAGACACCCTTATCCAGAGCGACTTACAATTGATACAGTCTTACAATCCAAGCAATTGTGGGTTAAGGGCCTTGCTCAAGGACCCAACAGGGGCAGCTTGGCAGAGGTGGGATTTGAACCCTGGACCTTCTGGTTCAGAGTCCAGTACCTTAACCACTAGGCTGCCACAGTCCCTTCTTACTCTGGTTGGAAAAACAGATTTGAATGAAACCCATCGACTCAGGGGGACTGTCGAATTGCTGTTACATAAACACAAACATACACAAACACACACACATACACACACATACACACACATACACACACACACACAGACACACACACACACACACAACACAAACTGATTAGTCACTAATTTAAGCCACTAATTTAAGTTTCTTAAAACGTTCTTGAAATGCCATTGAATTTTTAAGGAACTTTGTAATGCTTTCAGAATTATTTTTACTCGAAATTGTAAAATCTTTTTTGCTTGGTTATTTTTAGTACTTAAACTGTAAAACTAATTTCCAATTAATTTCTGAAACCTGAACAACAGCTGAGCTCATGTTTTGAGGAACAATAAAAGGACTGTCTAACAACTGAAGTGGAAATTAAGAAAGAAATTATGAAACAATGATGAGCTTCTTTCAGCTGTTACCAAGAGTAGCCTCCACAGAGTGATCATGGCATAGTAGATTTCGCACAGGTTTTATGTTTTTCCTGACACCACCCTCCCCATTTATCCAGGCCTGGGACCAGTAATAGGAGTACACCTCCAGTGGCTTGGATTTTTTCCATAAACCCACCACTCGACCTCCATGTTACAAGCCATACCTATGATTGAACCTAGGTCCTCTGACACTGCCATTTCCAGCAGTTGACTCTAGCCACTGAGCCACCAAGACTGCTCTGTTTGCACATAAATATTTTTTATAATTTAAAATTAAGTGCAATTTTCCTTTAGTTTCCTTTCCAAACTTAACCTCACCCTCTGTAACCAAAACAAGTATTTTGATTATTTGTTAGCTCAAATAAGATGCAATTCATATTGAAAACACACACATCACTTGTACATCCAATAACTTATAATTACTAACATTATTTGTCATCAGCTGAACTTAACTATACCCAGAAGGGAAATGTTTTGCGTCTTTTTGTTTAAAACCTAAATTTTAAAATCAAATTTCAAATGAAAATAACCTTATATTGCTTATATTATAAATGCTATAACAATTAGAATGCAATACCTCAATCCACATACACATTTTATAAAGAATTCCCACTAATATTTAGTATTACTGTCTTAATCTACCCAGTACCCAAACGAAAATTACTTATATATTTGTGTAAACAAATGTAAAATGAACATTGGTCGTTTAAGAGGTAAATAAACCCCTATACTGTTGTCTATTCACACTGACTTTGTATTTATAAAGTTTATTAGCTACTTGCCTGAACCGTTAAATCAGTACCCAAACGGAAACTGTTTGACTATTTTGTTTAATAAAAAGTTTGAAAAGGCAAATGTATAATGAACAGTCTTTCTTTAAACAGTATGATTTAAGGTAAATAAATCCCTACCCCAAAACACTTTCTTGGGTAGGTTTGTACACTGGAAAAGTATGGAGTACCTATTACAAAATCAGTTATAGTAAACTTTTAGGTCTTTGAGCTCTGGAGGTAAAAGGAAAATATTAACATTGTATACCGTGTCTTTTTGAGGACCATATCACACAGCTGTCTTAAACTGTCTAATTATTATGAGACATATGTTGGCACCTCCTCCAAGAAGACTCTCACTACTGAATGTACGTTAATGACCAGCTTAAAGACGATTGCACAACGTATCTCGTTTAAATAGGCTACAGACAGCGTGTGTTTCAAAACTTCTCCATGAGAACGAGAAGCGCTGAAGCGCATTCAGTAGTGTGTACTTACACTGAGAAGCACCCTTGACCGTGCTGAAGACGGCGAGCAGACTCAGACAGACCGCACAGGTCTCCATGTCAACGAATAGCTCCGACTACTAAATCCGAAATCAGGACAGAATACAGTCGTATTTCCGAGGTGAGACGGCAAGCGCTTCTGTTATCAGTTCTAGACAGAAGGATCTGTAAGCTATGTGTGATCTGTCTCAACTGAGAGCAAATACTCTGAGGGAGAAAAAGATGTACTTAAAGCCACACAGCGCTCCCCATGAAAGCGCTCTCGCTCGCGCTCTCGCTCGCGCTCGCGCTCTCTCTCTCTCTCTCTCTCTCTCTCTCTCTCACACTCACACTCACACTCACACACTCTCACTCACACACACACACCTCCATGGCATTTTCTCTTGTCATGCAGACTATGCTAAATTAGCTTGGAACACTGGAACGCTTAAATCAGTCACAAATCTCCACCTACGTTGCCAGCAGAAGAGCTCAGTTTCTTTAGGCTTACACTCCCAGGAAAAAAGTGTACTTTGAAATTTGACAGTAGAACCATGAAGTGGCCAAATTACCACAGAAATACATAGTACAATTCTGAAATTTTAGTCCACCAATTTTACAGTTGTACTGTGAAATTTCAGAGTAGAACCATGAAGTGGCCAAATTACCATCAAAAATTCATAGTAGAACTGTGAACTTCATTGTCAAACTGTGAAAGTTCACATTAAAACTGTCAAGCAAGTCAGTAGAAGAACTCTGTGATGTTCAGTCTGGCACTGGGATAGGATTGAATAACTTAGTTCTACAAGGCCTGCTCCACTCAGCTGTAATTGATGTTATTTATATTTATTACTTGCCTAGAGCCTTTGATGATTGACCAGTTAGATACCTAATAGTAACCAGAGTAGTTTAAAGCACAGACTCTTTGACAGTGGAAATGCATTCTCTGGAGTGATGAATTACACCTCATCATGACTCAGGCTGACAAATAAACATTACACTTGACGTTCATATGGGCTTTACATACACTTGCACATGTGCAATTTTCACTGAAAAGCATGGCAGCATGGTGGCACAGTGGTTAGCATGGTCGCCTTACAGCTCCAATGTCTCAGACTCCGTCTTTTCACGATCTGCGAGCCTCAGCTGACAGCACATCATTCCCCAGGACAGCTGTGGATCATCAGGGTTAATCAGCCCTCTGATATTTAAGTGGTGGTTTGGAGCATGAGCATAGCCGATTGCTAGTTCTTCAACATTTGAATTGCGGTATTCTACCCCTTTGAACATGTTTTTTTCCCTGCCCTTTCTGCATTACCCTATTCTTTCTTATCATTATTGGATGTGCTTATTATATGTTCCTTTTTTCATGCCTCCAAGAAAATGAATCTGTTCATCTGGACATAGATTTTGTTGGAGAAACGTTTCGTCACTCATCTAAGTGACTTCTTCAGTCTCAGCAGTTGGAAAACTTCCCCAATCTTATATACAGCACCATTGCATAACAATGGGACCGGTGATCAGTTTAATATGCAGATTGACATATCCATTAATGACAATGTGTTAATGACACGTGTGCCATTCACACAGGATTGGGGAAGGGCTGCGATGGCTCCATTGTAAGATGGTGAGAGGTGTACTCTGAGACCCCCTCCTCGGTTCAGGGATGGACATTCCCTTTTTCCATCCCTGAACCGAGGAGGGGGCCTCAGAGTACACCTCTCACCATCGTTATGCAAAGGTGCTATATATAAGATTGGGGAAGTTTTCCAACTGCTGAGACTGAAGAAGTCACTTAGATGAGTGACGAAACGTTTCTCCAACAAAATCTATGTCCAGATGAACAGATTCAACTTCTTGGATTTTCTTACCTGGATCATTGAGCATGCATCAAGACCCTTTTTTCATGCCCTTCTTTGCAAGTCTGCCACCACAATTTGGAATATGGAATATCAGCCTCGGATTATCTGGCTCCTCCTCACACCCAGATCGCATCACACTTGGCCACCATTCACTGCATCACAGACTGCACAACAAGCACACACACAAAAGGAACACTTTATAAATAAACTGCACCTTTTGCACCTATCTGCGACTCTGGTCTCTTGTGTTGTGTACTGCATATTGCTTCTCATAACCAACGTAGGCTCCACCCCTGTCCACTGTAACAGAAGGAACCATCCACCCGAATCAGCAGTATACAGCACAGAGTCAGATGACTGAAGACCTGGCACACAACCCTCCAGAACCCTTACCGTTCCTCCAGATGGCTGATCAAGCCCAGAGGATGGTACTTGGGCACCACGAGCTCCAGCTGAAGCAACTGTTGTACCAGAACAGGGTCCTTACTGAGCAGTTCCAGAGACTCACTCAACAACTCTCTATTTTTTTCTAGAGAGATGCCTGATCCAATCACCACCCCAGAACCCTCTGGACAGAGCACCGCCAAGGAAGTGTGGATCTCAGTGCCTGAGCCCTACCACGGTGAGTTATGAAAATTCAGGGGGTTCATGTATCAGTATGAGCTGGTTTTCTCACAGCAGCCACTCACCTTTGCCTCTGATGCAAGCAAAGTTACCTACATAGTGGGCTTGCTCAGAGGTCGGGCTCTAGCCTGGGCAGAGACCACCCAACCTGGAGCTGGTACCCATCCTTGCAACTTTGCTGAATCCCTCAGCCAGTTTTCGATCACCCAGATTTTGCCAGTCCCATAACATATTGTGTCCTTCAGCTTTGGCAGTGCTCCCAGCCGGTCGCTGACTACACTGTGGAGTTTGAGATGGTACAGTGGGGCAAAAAAGTATTTTGTCAGCCACTGACTGTGCAAGTTCTCCTATTTAGAAAGTTGAGAGAGGTCTGTACTTTTTTATCATAGGTACACGTGAGAAAAGAAATGAGAAGAGACAAGATGAGAAATTTTTTTTTTTAAAGAATTTAATTTAAATCATGGTGGAAAATAATTATTTGGTCACCCACAAACATGCAAGATTTTTGGCTCTCGCAGAGCTGTAACTTCTTCTTTAAGAAGCTCTTCTGTCCCCCACTTGTTACCTGTATTAATGGCACCTGTTTGACCTCGTTATCTGTATAAATGACACTTGTCCACAACCTCAAACAGTCAGACTTAAATTCAACCATGGCCAAGACCAAAGAGCTGTCAAAGGACACCAGGAAGAAAACAGATTTGTTAACAGATTTGTGTTTACTAACAGATTTGTGTTTGTTGATCTTGACGACATCCTGATCTTTTCCAAGTCCCATTCAGAGAACATCGTCCACATGTGGCAGGTGCTCGCCTGTCTCATGGAGAACCATCTCTTTATCAAACCCAAGAAGTGTGAGTTCCACCGGTGCACAGTGACCTTCAAGGGTTACATCGCCGTGGCGCTCCCATGCAGATCCAGCCAAGGTGCAAGCAGTGGTAGAGTGGCCAACTATCTTGCATCGCAAGGGCCTGCAACATTTCCTGGGGTTTGCCAACTTCTACCAGAGGTCCAACAGTAACTATCGCAAGGTCGTCTTACTCCTCACCTGTCTCAACTCCCCCAATGTGCCCTTTATCTGGTCCACTGAAGACACGGCCTTCCAACACCTTAAGGACCTGTTCTCCTCTGGCCACATCCTGATCCAGCCCGACTCCGCCCAGCAATCTGTCATGGAAGTAGACGCCTCGGATCTGGGGTAGGCGCTGTCCTCTCCCAGTGATCAGGGCCTGAAGGAAGACTGCACCCTTGACACTTCTTCTCATGGCACTTGTCCCCGGCTGAGACATGATCAACCGGGAACTCCTGGCAGTCAAGATGTCCCTGGAGGAATTGAGGCACTGGTTGGAGGACACCCCCCAGCCATTTATAGTATGGATGGCCCGACGAGAACCTGGCATATATCTAGATGGCGAAGAGGCCGAACCCCAGGGCAGACAGGTGAGCACCATTTTTCAGTCAGTTCAACTTTGAGTTCACCTACTGGCCTGACTCCCTTAACATTAAGCCCAACACCCTCACCCACCAGTTTGCGGACCCCACCCACCACGACACATGCTCCCACAACCAATTCAGCACCTTCAGGCCATATATTCATCCCCAGGGCTACAGTCTTCACCATCCTCAAATGGGCCCATGGGTCCAGGGTCTCCAGCCACCCTGGCACCGGACGTACCCTGGCCCTAGTCAAGAGGCATTTTTGGTGGCAGACACGGGACAGTGAAATAAGGGAGTTTGTCTCAGCCTGCCCCATCTGCATCTGTAGAAAGGCCTCATATCAGCAACCAGCGGACTTCCTGCAAGCTCTGGACATCCCTGGCAGACCCTGGTCCCACATAGCAGTGAACTTCATGACGGGCCTCCCTGTCCGATGGCAATACTGTGATCCTCATGGTAGTGGACCAGTTCTCGAAAGTCATCTGCCTGATTGCCCTCTCCAAGCTCCCTACCACCTTTGAAACTGCCAACATCCTAGTGGACAGCGTCTTTAGGATCCATTGCATCCCCCTAGACATCATGTACAATAGAGGTCCTCAGTTCTTGTCAGAGGTCTGGCAGGTCTTCTGTGAGACTTTAGGAGCCACCACAAGCCTCTCCTTGAGGTTCCACCCCCAGATCAATGGGCAGGCCAGCACTCAACCATGACCTCAAGGCCACTCTGCGGTGCATCATTGCAGGAAGGCATGGATCCTGGAGCTTGCACCTGGTCTGGGTTGAGTATGCACCCCCTTATCTCCTTCGCCACCGACATCTCCGGCTATGAGGTGTCCCTGGGCTTTTAACCCCTGCTGTTTCTCAAGCAGGAAATGGAACTAGCTGTTCCATTAGTGCAAGACCATATCTGCCGCTGCTGCGTGGTCTGGAAAAGACCTGAGCACAGCTACAGAAGATGCGTTCCTGCACCACCACCAACTGCCACCAACGGCCCAGTCCCACCTACCCACCCGTCTGGAGCAATCAGCTCACTCCTATTAAGAGGTGGTTTGGCCGATTTGCTGGTTCTTCGCTGGTATCCTACCCCTTTGATGTGTTTTTTCTGCCCTTTTTGCATTACCCTGTTCTTTTCTTTATCATTATTGGATGTGCTTATTTATATGCTCCTTCTCATGCTCAGACCGCATCACACCTGGCCGCCATTCACCGCATCACAGACTTCACAACGAGTGCCACGCACTTACACACACACAAAAGGAACACTTTGTAAATAAACTGCACCTTTTGCAGCTGTCTTTGACTGCATATTGCTTCTCAAAAGCCACGGAGGCTTTGCCCCTGCCCACTGTAACAATACTCAGAGTTGGCAGCATTCTCCTCTGCAGAGTTATCGTAGCCATGTTCTTTTGGTGAAGAAGGCTGAGTTGAGGCCACAGTGCATGATGGGATGCAGTACACTATAAAGATGGCTCCGCCTGCATATTGGAAAAATTGACCGGAGGAGTACATTATCAGGGTATCTGTAGGGCACTGTAGATTTTCATTTTGGTTGCATAATGCATGCAACATACTACGTATCAGCAGATGTAGTAAGCAAGTAACATGTATTGTGCCATTTCGAATACAGCCTGTGTTTCCCAGTGTGCACCAAACAGCCCTTGAATTGTTTGCAGTTGCCTGTGAAACATATAAGACTGAACAAGGGCATGTCTTAGCATGGTGCCTTTAGGTCGCAGAAGAAAATGGCAATTGTCTGTCTTTGAGTGTGTTTGAAGACTGATTAAGAAAAGAGAAAAAAACAAAAATGTAAATAAATAAAATAAAATATTAGGTTAAATAAATTAAAGAAAGTAAATTTGGAAGTAAATAAAAGTAAAATATTAGATTAAAATATTTAAGGTTGATATTATGAAAGTGTCAACTAAGATTAAATGAAAACAGTAGAAAGAGTGAAAAAGTGGGTGGAGGAGGTTGAGCTTATGATAATAAGGAGTTTCAAAAGAGAACAAAAAAATTATATATATATATATATATACACACACACACACACACACACACACACACATATATATATATATATATATCTCACAGACCTGTAATTTCTTCTTTAAGAAGCTCTTCTGTCCTCCACTTACTACCTGTATTAATGGTACCTGTTTGACCTCGTTATCTATTTAATAGAAACCTGTCCACAGCCTCAAACAGTCTGACTCCAAACTCAACCATGGCCAAGACCAAAGAGCTGTTGAAGGACACCAGGAAGAGAATTGTAGACCTGCACCAGGCTGGGAAGAGTGAATCTACAGTAGGCAAGCAGGTTGGTGTGAATAAATCAACTGTGGGAGCAATTGTAAGACATACAAGACCATTGATGATCCACGCAAGATCTCATCCCGTGGGGTCAAAATGATTATGAGAACGGTGAGCAAAAATCCCAGAACTACACAGAGGGACCTGATGAATGACCTGCAGAGAGCTGGGAGCAAAGTAACAAAGCTGCCATCAGTAACAAACTATGCCAAAAGGGACTCAAGTCCTGCAGTGCCAGGCATGTCCCCCTGCTTATCCCAGTACATGTCCAGGTCCGTCTGAAGTTTGGCAGAGAGCATATGGATGATCCAGAAGAAGATTGTGAGAATATCATATGGTCAGATGAAACTAAAATAGAACTTTTTGGTAAAAACTCAACCCACTGCATCTACAACACATCAACTCAGTGAACAGAAACTTCAAGTACACTTTATGTTGATTTGAGCATAATAAGTCAACCTAAAGCATGTCTTTAGAATGTGTGAAGAAACCAGAGCACCCAGAGTAAACTCACATGGACCCAGGGAGGTCATGCAAACTCCACACAGAAAGCACCCATCACCTTCTTGCTGTGAGGCGACACTGGAACACACTGAGCCACCGTGTGACCTGGAATGTTGTGTATATATAAGGTTAACATACCAATTTTCCAGGTGGCATGATGGCTCAGTGTGTTCCAGTGACATCAATGGCATGGTAGCACTATTACCTATATACATATTAAAACAGGGATTTTGACTTGAAATGTTTGTACTGTAAACTACTGTACATTATAAAATAAGTTATTTTTAACATTTTAACTCATTTACATACACACAAAAAAATCTTGGTTTGGGACATCAATATATTAAACTTAATTTGGGATGTGACTCTTCTGTGAAATTACATGGTGTATATAATGTATGAGTAAAACCAGCTTGTAATTTCAGTGTGTTGAGTGGTTAAGCCTGAAATCAGCAGAAATTCATCTTTGGAGGAAGATAAGAATCATATTTACACAAATGGTTAAACGCAAACAATTAAATGAAATGGAAAAAAAAAGTTGAAATTGGCATCTCAGTATATTGTACATCAGGTAGTGTGAATAACATTTATTTTGTTCCCAGCTGCCTTAAGTTAGGTACTATTTTATGCTTTTGCACGACAATGTACAACCATACAACACCCAGGTGAGAATCATTTTACTCCAGACACCATTTAAGATGCTATTGTTTTATTGGCTGAAGCACAGTGTGAATTATGTATTAAGGTATGTCAGCTTAGTGCAGGTTTAATACTGAATAATAACAACAGCAACTCTGCTTAAATTGATTGTATAATGAAATTAAGTGCAAATTAACGTTAACTATGTGCAACACAAGAGTTGCGGTCAGTCATATTTGTTTGCCGTCTGTGTGTACTCTTTCAGGTGTAGCCAACTGCATTGATTTATGTTAGTAATTAGCATTATCATCTAGCTACTAAATAGGCTATAATAACATGACATTCTCTTTTGGATATTTTCAGTATTATGAAGTAAAACTGTACATTGTTTAAATCAGTCATAGTCTAAATTTATGTCATTTAGCAGACACCCTTACCCACAGCAACTTACACAGTTGATAAAGTCTTACAATCCAAGGAATTTAAGTGGCATTTCTTAAGGACCCAACAGTGGTGGCTTGGCAGAGGTGGGATTTGAACCCTGGACTTTGTGGTCCATATTTCAGTACATTAACCACTAAGCTACCACAGTTAAGAAGCCACTCTTTGTTTTGTAGTAGTTAACTGTCATCTATACATTGTGATGTTATCTTCAACCAAAAAAGCATTCCTCTTATGTCTGGGCATGATATGAAGTGCTGAATGCAGACTCAGTGTCAGGGGGCGTTAAATGGACAATGGGCACTGAACATGTGTTTAATGTATATTTTTGTCAGGGTGCGTGCCTTGCCCCCGTTTTTTTTTTCATCATTCTTGTGGGAATGGACTTCACTTCCCACAATTCGCCGTGATATCCAAGATGGTCGCACCGTGGACTCGTGCCGGCTGATCGCGTTGGCGTGGCTTTATGTTATTGGTTTCTTTTCGGTTAATTACTCTCGCACGCGGCTGTGGCGTATGTATATAAGCTCTGTATTTCCCCGGTCGCGTCGCGAGAGCATTACACGTTTATACATGTCATCGTGGTGGTGAATGTACGGTCACGTTCATGCCATGTTTAGTATGCAGGCCTATGCTATGCTATGTTAACACTACGTGCTTTCATGCCACGACACGCCATGCCACGCCAAGCCAAGGAATCCGGTGGGATTAATTTTTTTTCTTGTTTCCTTTGTGGATTACTGTTTTTGGACTGTGTTTTCGTTACGGCTGCTTTTGCACTTTGTTTTTGGGACTCAGTCACGAACCATTAGCCTAGCTGTGGCTAGCAGTTGTTTTCTTTGTATTTTCATTCGGCTACCATGCCAAGTTTCTGTTTGCTGTTTCTTACCTCAGTTCTGTGTATTGTTTAGTTTGTTTTCAGCTCGCATGCCAGGTTTTGTTTGTAGTTATTTTTTCTGAGTGACTCTGTTTCATGCAGTGTTGTTTTCTTTTCATTTCTGTATCTGTTAGATTTGTTTATTTTTGTCAAAAGTAAATAAAATAATTTATTGTTGCCCCACCGAGACCTGCACAAGCATCTGCCTTTGTCCTCGCAACCGTAACAGTATGATCCCGCCAGAAGAGCAGACGGCAGGTCTCATTCTTCCCAGCGACCAACGTTCCAAGGGTCACCAGGGAACTCATGCTGGTGCTAGGACCAAGCCAGCCCAGGGCATGTCTCCCCCGGAGACCATCCAGAGGACCTTCCTCACTTCGGGAACCCTTCAGGACACATCCTGACCCTTTGATGACGTCTCCAGGGTGAATTCCCTTGCTGAAGATGCTCTGCATGCCACAGCACTTGCCAGGAAGCTCCTGCGTGCCACTTCACGCAGCGAGGAGACCATCGCCCCAAGCTGCCCACCCAGGTAACCTTGCAGACCACTACCGTTTCCTCAGTCCCATGTCAGGGCCTTCAGAGCACCTCAGTTCCGTGTCCGGACCTTCAGAACTCCTCTGTCCTGAGTCAGAGCACCTAGCGCCACGTATCTCATTGCCCGAGCCCGCTAGCCCCATCTCTGAGCATGTTCCACCGGTCAGCCTCGCTTCCACGCAGTTCAGCTCGGTGGATGAGCTGCTTACTTCCTTATTTGCACAGCTAAGCTTGGGGAATGAGCCGCGGGTTGCCTCGCCCCCATGTGTTAGCCCCGCTGCCGGGTCGTCCGCAGTGGGTCGCTCGGTCGATAAGCCGTTAACCGCCTGGCCTTCGCCGTTTAGCCCCGTTTCCATGCGTGCTAGGTCCGGGTTTAAATCGGTCGTGCTGCCTTGCCCCTTAGCCATGCCGGATAGAGGTCTGCCCATGGTTGCAGGGTCTCCTGGGTTCGGTGTTGGGCACGTCACTGTGTCTGCATCAAGGTCTTTAACTCCAGTGCTGACACCAAGGTCATCAGCTCCTGTGTCTGTGCTGACGACATCAGCTCCTGTGCAAGCACCAAGGTCATCAGCTCCTGTGTCTACATCAAGGTCGTTAAACCCAGTGCCGGCACCTAGGTCTTCAGCTCCTCTGCCAGCGCCAAGGTCATCAGCTCTTGTAGCTGCGTCAAGGTCGTCGACCCCAGTACCAGCACCAAGGTCATCAGCTCCTGTGTTTGCGCCGATGACGTCAGCTCCTGTGTCAGCGCCAAGGTCGTCAGCGCGTCGTCAGTCATCACCTCTGCCACTGTTGGGTCCTTGAGCAAGACCCTTAACCCACAATTGCTTGGATTGTAAGACTGTACCAATTGTAAGTCGCTCTGGATAAGGGCATCTGCTAAATGCTGTAAATGTAAATGTCCACACTTGGGTCATCAGCCCGCTGCACTTTCAAGTCAAGTCAGGCCATTGTGGAGGCCTTCATGCCAAGTCCAGTCGTTCCAGGAACCATCAAGTTAAGTCAGTTAATTCCGGGAGCTTTCAAGTCAAGTTAGGCAATCGTGGGGGCCATCATGCCAAGTCAAGTCATTCCGGGAGTTAACAAGTCAAGTCAGTCCATCCTGGGGGCCTTCAAGTCAAGTCAGGCCGTCGTGGGGGCCACCATGCCATGTCAAGTCATTCCGGGAGTTATCAAGTTAAGTCAGGCCATCCCGAGGGCCTTCAAGTCAAGTCAAGCCGTCGTGGGGGCCGTCATGCCAAGTCAAGTCGCCCCGGGAGTTATCAAGTCAAGTCGGGCCACCCCAGGGGCTTTCAAGTCAAGTCAGACTATCGTGGTGGCCATCATGCCAAGTCAAGTTGTCCCGTGTGTTATTAAGTCAAGTCAGACCATCCCGGGGGCCTTCAAGTCAAGTCAGGCCATCGTGGGGGCCGTCATGCCAAGTCTAGTCATCCCGGGAGTTATCAAGTCAAGTCAGGGCATCCCCGGGGGCCTTCAAGTCAAGTCAGGCCATTGTGGGGGCCGTCATGCCAAGTCAAGTTGTCCCGGGAGTTATCAAGTCAAGTTGGGCCACCCCGGGGGCCTTCAAGTCAAGTCTGGCCATCCCGTGGGCCCTCAAGCCAAGTCAGGCCGTCCCAGGGCCCGTCAAGTCAAGCCTGGCTGCCCCAGCGGTCATCACGGGGGCCATCAAGTCAAGTCAGGCCGTCCCGAGGACCGTCAAGCCAAGTCAGGCCGTCCCGAGGACCGTCAAGCCAAGCCAGGTCGTCCCAGGAGCCGTCAAGCCAAGTCAGGCCATCCCGAGGGCTGTCAAGTTCCCTGAGGCCACCCAGGAGGCCGTCACATCTCTAGAGGCCTTCCAGGAGGCCATCAAGTCAAGAGAGGACACCCAGGAGACCGTCAAGTCAGGAGGGGCCTTCCAGGAGGCCGTCAAGTCAAGAAAGACCTTCCTGATGGCCGTCAAGTTCCCTGAGGCCGCTCAGAAGGCCGTCACATCTCCAGAGGCCTCCCAGGAGGCCGTCATGTCCCAAGAGGCCTTCCTGAGGGCCGTCAAGTCTCCAGAGATCTTTTTAGAAGCCTCCCAGGAGGGCGTCAAGTCTAGAGAGACTTCGCAGGAGACCGTCATGTCTCAAGAGGCCTTCCTGAAGGCCGTCAAGTTCCCAGAGGCCACCCAGGAGGCCGTCAATTCTCCAGAGACCCTCCAGAGGGCCGTAATTTCTCTAGAAGCCTTCCTGGAGGCCGTCAAGTCTTCAGAAACCCTCCAGACGGCCGTCAAGTTCCAAGAAGCCTTCCTGGAGGCCGTCAGGTTTTCAGAAACCCTGCGGAGGGCTGTCATGTCTCCCGAAGCCATACAGGAAGCCGTCCTGTCCCGCCTGTTCCAGAGGGGGTATTCCTGAGGTCCTGTGTTCCAGAGGGGGCTGTCCAGAGGTCCCGCGCTCCAGGGGGACCGCTCCAGAGGTCCCTGGCTCAAGGGGGGCCACTCCAGAGGCGTCTTTGCAGGGTGTCCACGTCCGCCTCCATGTCCACCCTCTGGATCTTCAAGGGACCCGTCTGACTAGCGGTCCAGACCCTCCGTCCGGCCTCCCACCACTCACCCAGGTTCAGTGCCAGCGCCCGGAGAGGAAACCACCGGTTGTTCCTCGCACTCCTGTGGGGGTTGGGAGCCCATGGAGAGACTCCTTAGGGTGAGGTACTGTCAGGGTGCGTGCCTTGCCCCCGTTTTTTTTTCGTTATTCACGGCGTCTTGTGGGAATGGACTTCATTTGCCACAATTCGCCTTGATTTCCAAGATGGTCGCACCCTGTACTCGTGCCGGCTGATCGCGTTGGCGTGGCTTTATGTTATTGGTTTCTTTTCTGTTAATTATTCCCGCGCACGGCTGGGGCGTATGTATATAAGCTCTGTATTTCCCCGGTCGCGTCGCGGGAGCATTACACGTTTATACGTTTCATCGTGCTGTCAAGCCAGGTTTCTGTTTGCTGCTTCTTACCTGAATTCTGTGTATTGTGTAGTTTGTTTTCGGCTCGCATGCCAGGTTTTGTTTGTAGTTATTTTTTCTGAGTGACTCTGTTTCATGCAGTGTTGTTTTCTTTTCATTTCTGTATCTATTAGATTTGTTTATTTTTGTCAAAAGTAAATAAAATGATTTACTTTTGCCCCACTGAGACCTGCACAAGTGTCTGCCTTTGTCCTTGCAACCGTAACAATTTTATTTAAATACCACAGTTTCATTTAATTAAAATGTGTAGCCAGTAAAGTAGTTTATGTTTATCCACTACAACCCCAAATAAGAAAAAGCTGGGATGGTTCAGTAAAAAATTCAGTAGATGCTGGCAGTTTATAAGTGTGCAGTAAAAGTAGGATTGCAGTCTCCTGAATTCTCCCAACTCCCCCTGAATTCTCCCGAGTTCCCTAATGAGGAAGCCAATACATCACGTTGGCTGTTAACCAGCACACCTGCATGGCATCGACAGCAATCAGCATGCTCTATTTAAGAAGCGGGGTTGAGCATGACTGGTTGCTGGTTCGTCAGCGTGTATACCCTGTGTAAGAGGCTCATACACCTTGTTTTAATTTTCTTTTGCTAACGCTATTTTACATTGTGCTGGTCCATGTGACTAACGTTTTTTTTTTTTTCGTCGATGTGCGTTGGGACCGCACCTTCACTGATCATCTGAGCCTGTTGGATTGCTGTTAGCCTTACATGCTTCCACGAAAGGGATCTTTGTTCGAGACCACCCCGCTCATTTTCTGGATCACCGCTAGACTGCACTCACTCACATACGCACCTGCACATCACTGCCTCACTGTAAATAAACTGCACATTTTGCACCACATTTTGACTCTGGTCTCTTGTGTGGCACTACTGCATATTGGTTTTATTATTCGGAGGTTTCCATCTTCACCTGTAACAGTTATGTGGGTCAGACAGCAAGACAGTTGGTGGATAAAGTGAAATTTATTTAAATATATATAGGCTATTATCAAATCAGCCTGGGCTGGAACACCCAAGAAATCATTATAAAAAAATAAAAACCTGGAGTTATTTCATCCTTTTACATGTGGTACTTGGTGATTTTAATTTATCGACACTGAGAGTAATAGAGATCAATTTACTTAATGATTTTTCAACACCTTTGGTTTTATAATTTACTGTTCCATCTCCATGGACATGTCTGTGTTGTATAGACTTGCTAGACACTCGTTAACATCCTTTGTAAAAGACTCTTGATCTAAATCTGCTCATGTGGATGCCACACACCCAGAAAGACTTCCATTCTTTACAGATGTACATTACTGTTAAAAAAACTGGGCCAAGCCAAAAATTGCAAAATATTAAGCTTTTGATGGTCTCAACAGGAAATAGTTCGTCAGGAAATTAACAAACAAATAGATAATAGTAACTTAGTAAGATATAGCCTTTCCCTTGGATTCAACCATCAGTATCAGCCGCTAGTTAGCCCAGACAGGGTATTTCTAGTGCCAGTCCCAAGCCCAGATAAATGGCGATGGTTGCATCAGGAAGGGCATCCGGTGTAAAACATTTGCCAAATAAAGTATGCGAGTTCATAATAATTTCACCACACCGGATCGGTCGCAGCCCGGGTTAACAACGACCACTACTGGTACTGGTAGCAAACAGGGTACTGTTGAAATTGTACTACTGCTTGCTGAAGACAAAGAGGAGGGAAGCATGTGAGGGGACAGAGAGAAAGCAGGAGGGGCCAGAATATAGCACTGAGGGTAGCAACCCTAAATGTAGGGACGATGACAGGGAAAGGTAGAGAGCTGGCTGATATGATGAGACAAAGTGGAAGGGTAGCAAGGCTCGATGCATTGGTGCAAGGTTGGTGTGGAGTTGGTGTGGTCCTGATGGAGGACTATGTAAAGAATATTGTTGAGGTGAACAGGGTGTCAGATAAGATGCTTTGTATGAGCTGGAAATTGAGGGTGTAATGGTGAGTGAAATTAGTGGCTATGCACCACAAGTTGGCTGTGAATTAGAGGAGAAAGAGAGATTCTGGGGGGAGTTAGATGAAGTGGTTGAGAGCATTCCCAGGGAGGAGAGACTGGTGATTGGTGCAGATTTCAATGGTCATGTTGGGCAGGTTTGGTGTTAAGGATAGGAACCTAGAAGGACAGGTGGTGGTGGATTTTGCAAAGAGGATGGAAAAGGCTGTGGTTAACACATATTTCCAAAAGAAGGAGGAGCACAGGGTGACCTATAAGAGTGGAGGCAGGAGCGCACAGGTAGACTACATCCTATGTAGAAGAGGTTGCATAAAAGAGATTGGTGATTGTAAGGTAGTGGCAGGGGAGAGTGCAGCTAGGAGACATCGGATGGTGGTGTGCAGGATGGCTCTGGTAGTTAGGAAGAGGAAGAGAAGAAAGGCAGAGCAGAGGCCCAAATGGTGGAAGTTGAGAAAGAAAGAATGTTGTGCGGAGTTCAGAGATTAGCTGAGAAAGGCTTTGAGTGATAGGAAAGAGCTCCCAGATGACTGGGTAGTAGCAGCAACAGTGATTAGACAGACAGGTAGAAAGGTACTAGGTGTGTCTTCTGGACAGGCACAGGATGAAATGGAAACCTGGGGGTGGAACAAGGAAGGGCAGGATGTTATTCAGAGAAAGAGGTCAGCGAGGAAGAAATGGGACAGGAAGAAGACTAAAGAGAGTAGGCAGGAGTACAAGGAGATGCGGCAAAGGGCAAAGAGGAAGGTAGCAAAGGCCAAGCAGAAGGCCTACAATGAGTTATATGAAAGGTTAGACAGTAGGGAAGGAGAGAAGGAGTTGTATCTGCTGGCGAGACAGAGAGATAGAGCTGGAAAGGATGTGCAGCATGTCAGGGTGATCAAGGATAGAAAAGGAAATGTACTGACAGGCGAGGAGAGGGTGAGGGAAAGATGGAAGGAGTATTTTGAGGAGTTGATGAATGTAGAAAATGAAAGGGAAAGAAGGCTGGATGGTGTAGAAATTGTGGAACAGGATGTAGCAAAGATTAGCAAGGACGAAGTGAGGAAAGCTTTGAAAAGGATGAAGAACGGAAAGGCAGTGGGACCTGAAAGCTTATGACAGGGTGCCAAGGGAAGAACTGTGGTGGTGTATGAGGAAGTCTCAACTGGCTGAAAAGTACGTTAGATTAGTGCAGGACATATATGAGAACAATGTGACAGCGGTGAGATGTGCTGTAGGAGTGACAGATAGCTTCAAGGTGGGACTGCATCAAGGATCGGACCTGAGTCCCTTTTTATTTGCTATGGTGATGGACAGACTAACAGATGAGGTCAGACAGGAATCGCCGTGGACTATGACGTTCGCAGACGACATTGTGATCGGTAGTGAAAACAGGGAACAGGTAAAAGAGAACTTGGAGAGGTGGAGGTATAATCTGGAAAGGAGAGGAATGAAAGTCAACTGTAGTAAGACAGAATACATGTGTGTAAATGAAAGGGAGTCAGGTGGAACAGTCAGGATACAGGGATCAGTGGTCACAAAAGTCCAGGAGTTCAGGTACTTGGGATCAACTGTCCAAGGAAATGGGGAGTGTGGAAAGAAGGTGAAGAAGATAGTACAGGCAGGATGGAGTAGGTGGAGAAGAGTGTCAGGAGTGCTGTGTGACAAAAGGGTCGCAGCAAAAGTGAAAGGAAAGATTTATAAGAGAGTAGTGAGATCAGTCTTGTTGTATGGGTTAGAGACAGTGGCACTGAAAAAGAGACAGGAAGCAGAGCTGGAGGTGGCAGAACTTAAGATGTTGAGGTTCTCTTTAGGAGTGTCCAGGATGGACAGGATTAGGAATGAGATCATCAGTGGGACAGCACAGGTTGGAAAATTGGGAAGACTGAGATGGTTTGGACATATGAAGAAGAGAGATAGTGGATATATTGGTAGGAGGATGTTGGAGATGGAGCTGACAGGCAAGAAATGGAGAGGAAGACCAAAGAGAAGTTATATGGTTGTGGTAAATGAAGATATGCAGGGAGTTGGGGTGAGAGTAGAGGATGTAGAGGACAGGGTGAGGTGGAAAAGTTTAACTCGCTGTGGCGACCCCTGATAAAGGGAGAAGCCGAAAGAAGGAGAAGAAGAGGAAAAAAAAAAAGAAGAACAATAAGATGAAGAAGAAGACGAAGAAGAAGATCAATGGCCGTTTAAATGACAGAAATAAAGTTACATTGAATCAACAGTTGATGAGTACTTGTAAAATGTTTCTCAGTTTCTCACGGTGATGCATGCCTTCCAGCTTGCATCACTCTGATAAACACCCTGTCTTCTTATTCCTCCACAGCAGGTGGGGTTATAGCCACCTGCTGGTCTTTTCTATAAATACCTCAGTTACTGTCAACCTTTTTGTTTTGCATTTTCACTCATTGTGGTTTGCTTTGGTTTCTATTCGTCTCCCATCAGCTCTCATGTATCCCTGTATGGTTAGTCTCTTTGTCTTTGTCTTGCGTGTGCCTGGTTTTATTTCATTGAGTGGTTTGTTCATTGTAGCCTTGTCCTCTGTCTGTAGTTTTCACTTTGTTTGTTGGTTTTAGTTCATTGTCTGTTTACATTTTGCTTTAGCAAGTTAGCCTATTGTCTGTTTTACACCGTGTGTTCTTGTCTTGTTCGGTTGTTTATACTGTTGCACCCTAGTTTGTATCTGTACAGTTTGTTTGCTTCTGTGTTAGTATTACTGGTTAGTTCTGTGTTTCTCTGTTGTCCACCCTGTTGTTTACTGTGCTCACTGCAAATAATTCTTCACATTTGCACCTACGTCCGCTTCTTGTAGTTCAACAGCATTACACAGTTAGTCTGTTTAATGTGAGACCAGATATTTAGTACAAATATTCAAATATTCAAAATGGTGGTAATTCATCTTTAAAAAAAAAAAAAAAAAAAGTTTTCAATTCTGGGAAGCAAGTCTTTCTGCAACATTTTCCTGTACTCGAAAGCATTAACTGACTATTCGCAGTGAAGAAGCTCACCATTACCAGCAGGTGAAAAACCTCCCCACAACATGACAGCTCTACCTCTATTCTTAATGATAGACCAGATGAATTCACAACTTTATTTGGCACACCTCTCTGGACCAATACCATGCATCTCAAATTGTGATTCATCAGTCCACATAACACTGCCAAACCACTCTAAATCAAACTTTTCATATTCTACCCCACAACATCTGTCTTTGATATTTTACTTAGTCAGCAATGTGTTTTTAACACCTCTTCTAGTCAGAAAAAAACTAGACAACCTTCTGGTCACTGAGCCCCTCATAAAAGTTTTGTTTTCTGAGGTTTTGTATTCTGCTGACAATTTTTGAAGGATTTTTTTAATGCCTTTGAGAACTTCAGCAGGTTAACATCTTGACATGAAGAGGTTTTAAGCCTTCTGGATCTTTCCTTTCTGGCAACATCAGCTATTGTTTCAAAGCATTGACCTATTCTCTTACTTGCTCATAATGAATTATGGAATTGCTGTGCTTCTAGGGTCTTGTACATTTCAGAATAGCTGCAGTTTTCCTGACAAATGAAAGTTATGTGGTTTCTGACAGCAACCCCTGCATGATATTTGATGTTTTGGAGCAGATTTTCTCACTCATCTACATTTAAACTCGCAAGACTGCATATCGTAGACCTCTGTCACTGGTTCTATTTAATAGCTTATTTTCAGGCTTACGATTGCATCAGGTATGGCAGATTACCAACTAATGATTAATCCTTTCAGAATAAAACAAATATATAACAAGTGGGGAAAATGAGTATTTGATACACTGCCGATTTTCCCGTCTACAAAGAATGGAGAGGTCTGTAACTGATATCGTAGGTACACTTCAACTGTGAGACACAGAATCTGAAAAAAAAATCCAGAAAATCATACTGGATGATTTTTAAATAATCAAATTGCATTTTATTGCATGAAATAAGTATGCGATACGACAGAAAAACAGCAGTTAATATTTGGTACAGAAACCTTTGTTTGCAATTACAGAGATCAGACATTTCCTGTAGTTCCTGACCAAGTTTGCACACACTGCAGCAGGGATTTTGGACCAATGCTCCATATAGATCTTCTCCAGATCTTTCAAGTTTTGGGGCTGTCACTGGGCAACATTTAGCTTCATCTCCCTCCAAAGATTTTCTATCGGGTTCAGGTCTGGAGAGCCAGAATTCTTGCTGGTTGGTAGGTGATCAAATACTTATTTTATGCAATAAAATGCAAATTAATTACTTAAAAATCATACAATGTGATTATCTGGATTTTTTTTTAGATTCTGTGTCTCACAGTTGAAGAATGTGTCTCACATTCTTAGTAGGTGGGAAAACCTGCAAAATCTGCAGTGTATCAAATACTTATCTTCCCCACTTTGTGTATATATATAAAAAAATTTTTTTTTGGAAGAGTGTTGTTTTAAGTGTTTTAAGTTCTTTTTTAGTTTTGTTTCTTTTCCAGTAGTTTTAGTAGTTTGGTAGTGCTAAATTCGAAGTTAAGCAAAAGAAAGTAGCGAAAGGAGAGGAGAATAGATATAAAGAAGAAAGTTATAAAAGATCAACTAACAGAAGATATCCATGGTCAGCCAACATTCATATATCCTAGCCTTCCAAGTTTAGTGAAATGTGCTTGTGTAAAGCTGGTGTCAGACTTTGAATTTAAATGTGGCCAGGGTAAAGATTTGAGTGAGCGCGAACGTAATCTTCGAGGATCGTAAACCGCCCACAGCATAAAGCTGGGAAGTGTGCCTGCTGTTGAGTGACCTGAACATCGCTGCCAGGAGAACATTAACTCCAGTTACCAGTAACTCACTATGTCGTAATAAAATAGTTTATAACATTGCACTTGTTACATGGAATCTAAGATTCCCCACCTAGATAGCAGGCGGAACCCAAGATGCAGACCACAAGGAGACGAGATTCAAGAATAAATAAAGAATTTATTACAGAACCAAAACTGAAACAGATACTTGAAATAAGGCAAAACAGAAACCAAATGAACTGAGTCCACGAAGCTGGCGCAGGATCGGGGAGTGACAGAAACGAGCGGCGGTGGTGTGTTGCTGTTGCTGTGGGGACATAGGAGACATACGCAGGTTCAACTGTGATGACCATTATTATATATTTAATGATAAGCCAAGGGGGGCAAGAAACAACAAGCGCCACGAAGGTGATCGGGCTTTCTCAGCAAATGCACAAACATAAGGAAACTGGCTTTCTCAGCATTAACACCCTGAAAAGACACAAAACCGAATGGACCGACACTACCGGACTTTACCGCAAGGACACTCACACAGAACGCGGGCTCACCGGAAAATCAAGTCCATAACTCAGAAGGCTGATGCCAGCCAAACGCGTAGGGCAACTGAAAAGCCGTGTAACCGCCGTAACAGTCTTTCTACGTGGTGTAGAATCCACACGAAATGGCCCGCGCCGGAGGAGAGCCAGGACCCTGCCTAAATAGTCTGAAAAACACCTGAAAGTCATTCTACTTAGGGTCTTGGATTCTCCTTCGGGCGCTCCATGACCGGGCACAGTGCTGACAAAGAGCTTGTCCAGGTTGCCCTCTGGCGGCGAGGAGGGGTGCGACAAACTCAAGTCCCGGGCGATCCGTGGCAGTTGCGTGCTTTCTTCCTGGGACGGTCCTGGGTCTTCAGGGCCAGAGGCGTGGTGCGAGGTCAGGGCTAGTGCAGGTGTTCCGGGGCAGAAAAAAGGTAGGGTGCATGGTAGACTGTGAAGGGGAGAAACAGAAAATAAATGGCCAACAAAAACCTGGTGTGAGAGCCGAAAAACGAGGCAGAACAGAAATAACTGATGAGCCACTAACTAAACTGTAGATAACAAACCCAAAAACCTGATGATCAAACGAAACATAATAAAACGAGGCATGAAAGTGGGGACCTGACAGCACCTGGGTAGTTACTACACAATTGCTAGGCTGCACATAGGTACACCCTGTTAATTGTATTAAAACGGTATTAAAACTGTGATTGAGAGAGATATATATTTATATATATATATGGTCTGTGGTCCCCACATGCAGAACCACTCCTTTATTCAGTGTGTCTTGCTAATTGCCAATAATTTCCACCTGTTGTCTATTCCGTTTGCACAACAGCATGTGAAATTGATTGTCAATCAGTGTTGCTTCCTAAGTTCCTAAGTGGACAGTGTGATTTCACAGAAGTTTGATTTACTTGGAGTTATATTGTGTTGTTTAAGTGTTCCCTTTATTTTTTGAGCAGTGTATTAAATCCAGATTATGCTTAATCTCTGTGACCATGAGAAATCTTTAAACTAACACTTTAACGTGCAAAATATAGTTATTCATCATATCCACTTATAGAATAAAAGGATCAATTTGAATAAATTTGCTTATTAAACAAATTACAAATTATTGAGTAATTATACAATATGTGAAATAACCCAAACTACTGAAGTATACAGCATGTCTCTGGACAACATATTTTACACACACATACCCACACTTTGCAAAACTGATAAACACTTCCAAGGCCAAAAAACATCCTGTACTTTCTCAGGTCAGGGTGAAACACACCTACAAATTCAGGCCTCAAAGAGACTGATGAGTGACATCACCACAATTAGACAGTGTTGTGCCAGTTCACAGCTTTTCTGAACTAGTTCAAGTTCAGTTCATACATGCTCAAAGTGAACAGTTCACGTTCAAAGTTCACAATTTTAATTCTGAACTAGTTCAAAGTTCAGTTCATTTTACTTTTTTCGTGAGATATTCAAATAAATACTTTTTCTCACACTACAAGCTAGAAATCACTATACATTCTTTGAAACTGCTCATTGTAGACATTTGCTCATGACACTGCAATTGTGTACGCGGCGTTGCTATGGCTACCCCGCTCTGCTGCAATTCATCACAGGTAACGTCGTGCGAAAGCCAGTATGTTATTAACTAGCCAGTATGTTAACTATTCTCAGCCGGACACTACGTTGCCCGCAATGCATTGCGCACACAATGTCAAAACCATTTCTGTCTGGTGATACATGATTTAAGCGGCACCAGCGAGAATACAGGAGGGAGGAACTTTCTCTCGTTGCGTTTCAAAAGAGAAAACAGATGTCACTCAGTTTTCAATGGAAAACAAATTCCAACGTTCATTTACAGTGATGTCTGCCGTTCATGACACATAATGTGAACTAATTCACGTTCAAGTTCTTTATAAACAAATGTGTTGCGTTCAGTTCAACGTTCACGTAAAAATGAGCGTGTTCAATGAACGTGTTCTTTTGAACTCGTTCAGGCACAACACTGCAATTAGAAATACAAATATATAAGATTTAAATGATTATATGGTTACATAAATGTGTAGCTTACGTGCTTACAAAAACATATGTTTTTAACAAATCTTCAACACTAGCTACCACTGTCCCTGCTGAAGTGCGGTCCAAGAGGGGAGCATACAGGTAAGTCGCGCTAACTTCGCTATGCTCACTAAGAGAGAAGGCCACTGCCGTAGCGGAAACTGTATGTAATGCAGGGTAAGGGTGCGACACCTGACAGAACCAAATCATACTCTTAAACAACAATGCTGACAGGTGTCACTAATATCGCAATCACACAGCAATGTGCCGGTTGAACTAGCGATCTCGCTCCCTGTGCTGATGGGTCCTAACAGAAGAAATATAAATACAATTCTCCACTAATTTATGATATGGGATTGCATACGGGGTAAAGGACCATTATTATCTCAACAGTCAGTTCACAAGTATACACTGAAATTTTGGGCAATTGGATGATTATTCAGGATGATGTAATTAGTTTTGCCAAAGAGCAAAGTGTGTTAAAACTTCAGGAAAGGCATATCAACTCAACGACGTGAGTGGAAACAGTATTTGAACCTTTGCTTGTGCTACAGTAATTGCAACTAAACATTTCTAGTAACTATTGTTCAGTCCTGTACATTAGCCTGGAAGAACTTTTAGTCTATTCCTCCATGTAGGACAGTTTCAACTGCTGATGAGTTTCCTCACATGAGTGGTTTTGACAAGATGTCTATTGGATTAAGATCAAGAGATTGACTTGGCCATTCAAACATTACCATTAATTTTAGTCTTTGTTGGACATTTTTTTTTAGAATGCTTAAGATCACTACCTTGATGCCTTGATATTCACTTCACAGAGAGAATCTTGTAATTGTCAAAATATACACAACTTTTATACAATTATGATGTAGTTCGGAAATCATAATTCCAGCAATGATGGCAAGCTGTCTCGGCCCAGACGCAGCAAAATAGGCCCAATCCATGATACTACCACCAACAGGTTTCACAGATGAAATAATGTTCTTATTGTTCTTAGTTCGGAGCTTGGAAACCACAGAACCATCTGAAAGGGCCCCCATGCAGCTGGCCAATGCTCGAGATACAGTTCACCTTGGAAGATGTCCTGTCAGGAGACTGCGGAGAGTTCAATGGACCACTGTAGAGGGAAACATCCACAGATTCCAAACCATGTCCAAGGTGCTTGATAACGTAGCACACTCAAATTAATGTACAGAGTAGAAAACCTGCGTAGATACCAGCATGGTATCTAGGGTGTGAGTCCACTCTAACCAGCATGCATTCCCAGAGTGAAACAGACAAACCAGCATGATGGAGAAACTTGGGCTTGGATGCACACTTCTTGGAGCTAGAACATAGATGCATAGGACTTGGAGCTTAAACTCAAGTGCACAGGGCTTGAAGTTTTAACAGAGGACCAACAAAATGAACTGAAGTTAAACGAACAGCCAAAAACTAGAGAAAACATGAATTACAGAGACCACAGACACATGGAATATGAATAGACTTCAAATTTAATTAACAGACTTCAACTGAGCCTCAAATTATGAGTCAAAAATAGTGCTAAAGCAAGACGAAAGCATGGAGTGCCTTATCACAACAACGGGACACCTAAAAATGGAAAAAAAAAGAGAGGCTGAGGGGGGAATTGGTCCTGTTTGTGAGCCAGTGGGTTCAGGTTCTGGCTGGATTGTGCTGTTAGGGTTCGCGGGAGAAACAGACTCAACTAAGAGTATATCAAACCCCTATAATTGATCCCCTAACAGCCTGATTCGCAAAAAGGGCAGGACAATGGCATAACAACTAAGGAGAATTTATTAGAAACAAGAAAGGAGAAATTAACAACGAAACCAGAAAGGAAGGGTAGCCTGTGCATGAGAGCTAGAGTCTGGGCACATCACTTGGAAGTGCACTCGAGTCCTGGGGCCTCTGTGGGCTAGAAGCTGGAACTTGGAATGAAGCTTGGACATGGGACCAGTGCTTGTAAACAACAGAAGCATCTGAGAGTCCCAGGGAAGGAGCAATCATCAGACAGCAGGCATGTGCAATTCTGGATAATTAAAGAAGTTTAACTTCCAGGCAGCAGGGGGAGAAGGAACTAACATCCCAGCTTTCACACACAGGCAAAGAAGAAGGGACAGAAAATAGGTGGAACCTGAAAATGGTTGGAAAGTACACAAAATGCTATTCCAATAGCCTTCAGGATTGTCCATGCACCACTTGTGTTTTCATCAAGTAACTCGGATACATACACACACCAGTTGGAATTCCTTGCCTCTCTGCTTTCTCTGTGGTTATTTAAATAAATATTCATTTGATCCAATGTCATTTCCCTGTCCAGTTTGTGAGTTACGTTGTTAGGGTTCCAGTACTGATCCCTTCATCAGATCCCTCCGTGTAGTTCTGGGATTTTTGCTCACCGTTCTCATGATCATTTTGACCTCACAGGATAAGATTTTGCATGGGGCCCCAGATCGAGGGAGATTATCAATGGTCTTGTATGTCTTCCATTTTCTTACAATTGCTCCCACAGTTAATTTATTCGCACCAACCTGCTTGCCTATTGTAGATTCACTCTGCCCAGCCTGCTCCAGGTCTACAATTTTCTTCCTGGTGTCCTTCGACAGGTCTTTGGTTTTGGCCATGGTTGAGTTTGAAGTCTGATTGTTTGAGGCTGTGGACAGGTGTCTTTTATACAGATAACGAGGTCAAACAGGTGCCATTAATACAGGTAATGAGTGGAGGACAGAGCTTCTTAAAGAAGAAGTTACAGGTCTGTGAGAGCCAGAAATCTTGCTTGTTTGTGGGTGACCAAATACTTATTTTCCACCATGATTTACAGTTAAATTCTTTAAAACTCCTACAATGTGATTTCCTGGATTTTTGTTTCTCATTTATTCTCTCATAGTTGAAGTGTACCTATGATGAAAATTATAGACCTCTCTCATGTTTCTAAGTAGGCGAACTTGCACAATCAGTGGCTGACTAAATACTTTTTTGCCTCACTGTATGTCTTACACAATAAACATTTACATTTTCCTTGGTTTTAATTAAACAATGGGTATAAACAGCTATTGAAAATCCATTGATGGTAAATAGCTAAGATATAATAAATTTTAAAAGGAATGACATTTCTAGCATGTCAAGTCAAAGGTTTTTCTGGACCGAATAATGTTGCACATACCATATCCATGTTTGACTCTATTTTCCTGCTACTGCACTCTGAACTAGCTGAAACTCAAAGAACTGCAGGGCAGCTGTTTTACAACACGTTATAATAATCCAGTCTAGAGGTAATAAATGCCTCATCATCATGACAGGATAACATGCATAACATATTTTCACAGGTGGTAGTAATGTGCTAGTTTAGTCTGTTACATTTATTTCAGAAAAAAATGAAGTTGGAAAAAAACCTTTTGTAGTCATTTAAATTTGTGTTTCTTTTTACTCTTACTTGTGTAAATTCATAAAGAAAACATTTTACTTTAATTTTGTTACTTTTATTTTGTTGGCTAAGTCATTAAATCAAACAAACATAAAACACAGCAATTTAGAATACAATGACAATTATCACATGTAGTTTTCTTTGCTTACTAAAGCAGCAGATCTTACATTCTGTGTCTGTTTTCACATTGTTTGTTCCAGTTTAACATTAAAGTTGTGTTTATAATAACATATTCTACCTTCACAATTTGAACAAAAATATCAATTTGTATTAAATGTTAAGTCTGGTAGGTTGTCTATTTACTGCAGAATTTGCAGAAGCGCCCCTAGCGGGCCCGTATACGGGCCCAGTGGGTCGACATTTTTTGCATTCTTAATAACTTAAAACATTCTTAATACACAGTCCAAAACACAAACTCAAAATATTTAATACTATTATAACTACCTGCATACCGATTTCCAACCGTCTACATGCAGCCATTCGCCAGAAATTACATACCAAACACAGCTGTCCGCCATGTTTGTTTACAAAACACCAATTCCTACTCAACTATTTTGCCTTTTAAAATATACTTAGGATGTAAAATAACTTTTGTTTTTATCATAGAAAATTCACTTACCGTCTAAACAACTCCATGATACCGTCATGGTACCACCCCTTCCCTTGTAAAGCCAACAGTCTATATGTCACATGCCCCGCTCCGGCTCACAGAGCACGTAGGGGAGGGGTGGGAAATCTCACACAGGGTGAGAAACAACATGGAGGAGCAATGCAGAGGACTACATTTACTGTGATTTATTCACTTAAATAGCAAAATAACGCTGAATTGTGACTGATATTTGTTTGTTCTATTACAGAAGACATAAAAAAACTTGCAAACACTTGATTTATGATGACAGGCTTTTTTTTATTCATATTTTTAGAGGTGATGACCCATTTTAAGATGAATGGTGATACCAAAAAAGCTGTGTAACTCTTGAATACTTTATTGTATCTGTTCCAAATTTTGGATTTAGCTTTACAAGTCCCTGCTGAAACAGAAAATGTACAGCATGGAAAATGTTCAATCACCAGCATCCACACACAAATTATAAACTCAAAAAATTAAAGGCGTTTTTTGATTTGCGACATTTTTTTTTTGCATTTAATCTTTCCCAAATGTAACCTAAATGATGAAAATAGAAGACTGGAGGTGAATAAATATGTTGGCCCAAGTGTTTACTTCAATTTAAGCCCTGAATGACATTGTGCTATATGTAAAACCTAAAATAGCCAGTGTTTAAATGTAATAGTGCAAATCGCTTGACAATGAGTTTTCATTCAATTACAGCAGCATAAGTACAGCTGAAGTAGAAGATGTAATAGTACGCTTGATGTGATAATGAGGCAGTAGACAGAGTTTATTTCTTACAGATTGCTCAAAAACTAAGTGATAGTGATCATAAATCAAATTTTAATATTACATCTAAAGTATGCTTACAGTGGTGGGTTGGTCCCATCACACTGATACTCATGGATTTGAAAGCAATATTAAGTGGAACCTCATTTTCAAAGTGAATATTAAAATCACTTACAATTAAAGCTTTATCTGTTGAAAAGACTAAGCAGGAAAGAAAGTTAGCAAATTCTCGAAGAAATTCTGAATAAGGACCAAGGATATGGGGGACCAAAGGTGTCAAATATATCAATCAATCAATCAATCAATCAATCAATCTAAAACTAATAAAACCACAAATAAATTAATTAATAATGTTCAACATAAAATGGTATATACATAAAAACATGGGTAATTTATTTATTTATTTCTGGATTTATTTATTCCTTGATTATTTATTTCTGGATTTCTTCCTCTAGTTCATCTTAATGAGGTGGGTGACACGAATGCAATTCTAACGAGCTGTTGGTCAAGGGTGGGCAGAGGGTGAGCTGCAAGGTGGGCCAGACCTAACTAAACAATAGAGCAACGATCTCCACAGGATATCACAGACTAGCTTGGGTCTTTTGTTTTCATTTGTTTTGTCAATTATCAAAAATGCATTCTGCTGCAGAAATGTATCCTATTATTGATGTTTAAGGCCCACATGGACATAGGGCTCTATTGTCTGTACTGGGAGCAAAGAGGCAGGACAACCCATGTTAGACATATCGGACACGGACTCATGTTGAAGCCTATCTCTATCCAATATTAATGGGTCCACATCCATTTCTCCACTTAATTCTCCCAAATGTTAAATTAAACCTTCAAACCGAAATAATACAGAGGCATTGTCAAAGTGCCCACTGTCCAAAAGCTGTCAGCTATCAAACCTAACTGAGTAGAAACTCTATTCGGAACGTCTGCCATTACAGACACAACCTAGCTACAGTATACATATACAAGACTACAGTATTACAGTTTCATGCTATAGTTAAGTAATAAGGTCCCAATGTGATTCAAAAACAAGGTAAGAGTAATCAAACACACCACTTTCTCTTATGGAGGACCAAATATCTACTGTAACCTTGTTGCTTCTGTGATGGCAAATGCTCTGAATAGAGTTTTTACTCAGTTACATTTGCACTTTGACAACAACCTTGTATTATTTCAGGTTGAGGAGTTAATTTAAGATTTGGGAGAATGAAGTGGAAAAATGGATGTGGACCTGTCAATATTGGATAGCCTTCAACACCAGCTTCAACACGAGTCCATGTCCGAGACGGCTAATGTGGGTCGTGTAAAAGTTTATCAGTGATCATTTCGTTTACAATCATTGCTTTGCTTGTAAGTGATCTAATGTTATGTAGCAAACCTAAGACTACACTTTAATTTGATTACTTTTTAATGAACAAACGGGGCACCACCGGATCGTTTGTGGACTCGTAGATCTGGAAACCAGTTGAAAAGAGAAAAGCGAAATTGATCAGTCTAGGTCTGAATAGTGAATTCAAAGTTATGTTTCTCGACCTTTGTTTGAATGAAACTCTCTCACACCAGGCGATAAATTCAAAAGATTATAACAAGTTTATTAACTACAAACAAAGCAATACCAACAGACTACCGGATGTAATAACATATGTATCACAGTATTAAAATCAGGAAATGATGGCAAACGTACATATATCACAGTATTAACCATGAAATGATGGCAAACGTACATATATCACAGTATTAAAATCAGAAAACAAGATGGCTGTATGTGTAACTTATCGCACCGTAATAATTACCCAGAGTCGATGTTATGAACTAGTTTGTTACGACAACAAATTATGTTGAACGTGAATAGTATGGTAGAAGCTACTTAGACGTGGATGAGTCTACGTTGAAGCGTGGTTTAAGATCAAACGCAAGGTTCGAGAATCAGGGACCCAGAAAAGCCATAAACGGTACTCGCCTGGAAGGTCACTCGAGTGATTCGGGGCATTCAACCCTGGCCCGGCCATCCAAAAGGCACGATTTTGGGGATCGGTGACGTCCTTCTTTCGATGAACACCGTCGCTCGGAAAAGGCCTGTTAGCGGCTTAGCTCTTTGGTTTCTTGCCGATGGCGTGACCACGTTGACTTGAGATGACTTGAGATGGCTCACTTCCCAGTTTAGGCTGTGGGCATTCACGATTCCTCGACGTTTTGTGTGCGTACAACTCAGAATTTAACTTGGCCACAGATAAAGGTGGAGTTGACGCGTTTCTAGCACCACGAGCTTCAACAGACTTTAAAAAAACTTAGAATTTACGATGTGGTCGAGAGTGAAGGAGATCTTGGCTGGTTGGTCTTTTGACTATCTTCTAATTCGGCGATACCGAACTACTTAAGACTGCTGGACACAGGAAACTTTACGTAAAATAAACGCGAAAACTTGAGCAAAACGAATAACAAAAAGGCTGACACAAAAGTTGCAACTTAGAAGACAAAGAAAAGCACAAAGACTCGAAGCTTAGCTCACCACATGGTTGACCCGCGTCGCGTTTTGTATGTTCCGGATCGTAGGCAGCCGGAGGTGGGGGCACAAGGAGTTGCCCTGACTTAGCCAATGAAAAGCCGACTCATCAGTAAATCCCTCCTATCGTGGTTGTGTCTTATTTCACCATATGAGCTACAGACGTTCTAACTTGGATTAATATATTCCTACATATCTAAGGTGATTAAAAGTATCAAATAATAACCAAAAATTCTCAAAGTTACAAGTTTAGTTGCAGAGCTTTGTTGTAAGGTTCAAATGATCAAAGGCACATTGAATTGATAACCTAGAACATCATTAAATCATTCTAACTACAGCACATACATTTGCTATTCCTTAAACAAATAATAATACGATCGATACAAGATGTAGGAAACAGTACATTCTAAATAACAACTTCATTTCTGTTCTTTATAAATATGAACAAGTATTAAACCCGAGCAATCGATACATATAGATAAAACAGCTGTTATTTCTAATCATAACCATTAGTATAGCACAACTGGACCATATTTGTCAGGAATGCTCGAACACAGAGGTGGAATCAAATGCAGGTTTATTCAAAACAGGAAGCAAAAACGTGGTCAATAACAAGCTGAGGTCAAAACCGGGAAATCCGTACAACCGAGCATCAAAGCCAAAGGAATAACCAAAAAACCAGAAAGCCGTAGTCAGAACAGTAAGTCGTAAACCAGATCGAAAAATAACCACTTGAAATAACCGCTCAGAAACGTACCAATAACTGGACGAGACCTCGCACCAACTGATCTTCTTCGACGCCTTTTATGCTGAACGGAAGCGGCAACCTAGTATTCAGGTGACGGCGCCCTCTGCTGGCGCGGATGCGAATCGGCGGCTACCCTGACATTACCCCTCCCCTGACGGGCGGCCCCTGCCCACCGTGCATCTCTCCAAGGACGACCCCTGGGCCGAGGAGCAGGACGACCGGGGAAGTCGCGGTGGAAGTCCGCGATAAGCGACGGGTCAAGAATGTCATGGGCCGAGACCCACGCACGCTCTTCAGGACCATAACCCTCCCAATCCACTAGATACTGCAAACGCCCTGCCCGACACCTGGAATCGAGCAGTCGGCTCACACTGTAGGCCAGAGAGCCGTCCACCTCCAGCGGTGGGGGAGGTTCCAACCCCTGCGACTGACCCTGGGAAGAAGAATGGAAAGGTTTGAGCAACGACACGTGAAACGTGGGGGCAATGCGGTAAGTACTCGGCAATTGCAGACGGTAAGCTACAGGATTGACTTGCTTGAGCACCTTGAAAGGCCCAATGTATCTGGGACTTAACTTTTTACAGGGCAGTTTCAGTTTCAGGTCCCTGGTTGACAACCACACCATGTCACCGGGTCTGAACGCCTCCAAGTCCCTTCGATGACGGTTTGGCCTGTAAGCGTTGCCTGTGAACGGCCCGTTGCAACCGGCGTGAGCCTCCTCCCAGGCCTCTGCACCCCTCCTTACCCAGTCATCCACTGCTGGAACGTAAGAACGCGGCTCTCCGGACCAGGGAAACAATGCCGGTTGATAACCTAGTACACACATTGAAAAGGAGTTAAGCCCTGTCGATGAACTCCGTAGGGAGTTTTGGGCGTACTCTACCCATGGTATGTACCGAACCCACTCATGCTGAAACCGGGAAACAATACGACCTGAGATACCTCCCAATCTCCTGGTTCATTCGTTCCGTCTGTCCATTCGAACTGGGGATGATAACCTGATGAGAGACAGACATTAATCTCAAGCTTTTTGCAAAACTCCTCCCAAAACACGGGAGGTAAACTGCGGACCTCGATCAGACTAACTATTTCTTCGGGAATCCCGGGAATAAACGAAAAACCGAATCCACTAAACACTCAGCCGTTTCTTTAGCAGTGGGGGAGTTTAGGTAGTGGCACTCACCGACACGACTTGGAGAACCGGTCAACTATCACCCAGTGATGAAGTCTACTCCCAGATGTGACCAGGGACGCTGAGGAATTACCACGGTTCCAACAACCCCGCAGGCGCCTGACGGCTAGCCTTGGACTGCGCGCATACCGTACACACGCTGTCACCCAAGTTCTGACCTCTTCCTCCAGCCCCTGCCACCAAAAACGGTTCCTAACCAGGTCCAGAGTTCTACGAATCCCCGGATGACCAGCACTGGGGTGACTATGGATTGTCTCTATGACCTGGTTCCTAAAGAGGACGGAACAAATTCCCTATCCGGAGGACAATTGGCCGGAGGGCGGTTCCACCCGCTGGCCCTCTCGTATCTGATCAAGAAGATCCCGCTTATGGGTCTTTACCCAACATTCGGGTCCCAAAGACAGTTGGCAGGAGGATCCTCCACCCAGTCTGACTCCCCCATTGCGGGACAGAGCGTCGGCTTTCCCGTTCCTTGGCGCCTGCACGATATGACATGGTAAAGTTAAACCAGGTGAAAAACAATGCCCACCTCGCTTGTCTGGGATTCAATCGTCTAGCTGTTCGTAAGTACTCCAGATTCTTATGATCAGTTAGTACTAAGAACGGGTGGTTCGCCCCCTCGAGCCAATGCCTCCACTCTTCTAAGGCCAGCTTAATGGCCAGTAGCTCACGATCACCCACACAATAGTTACGCTCAGCCGGACTAGCTTACGTGAATAAAAAGCACATGGGTACAGTTTCGACGGGGTACCCGACCGTTGAGACAAGATCGCGCCTACCCCGGTAGACGAAGCGTCCACCTCTACAATGAAGGGTAGATCAGGATCTGGCAACCTTAGAATTGGAGCAGTAGTGAACCGGTGCTTCAGCTTTGCAAACGCCTCCTCGGCGTCGTCCGACCAGCTAAGCCTTTTCGAAGCACCCTTCAACAGGGAAGTCAAGGGGGCCGCCACGGTACTAAAGTTCCTGATAAACCGACGGTAAAAATTGGCAAACCCGAGGAACCTCTGTAATTCCTTAATAGTGGCTGGCCTCGGCCAGTCTACCACCGCACTTACCTTATCTTTTTCCATGCGCACCCCTGCTTGGTTAATCACGTACCCCAGGAATTGCACTTGTGACACGTGAAATTCACATTTCTCACCTTTAACAAACAACCTGTTCTCCCGGAGCCTAGACAGTACCTATTTTACATGACGTATATGTTCTTCTACGTTGTGTGAATACACCAATATGTCATCTATGTATACAATAACAAAACGGTCAATCATGTCACGTAGTACATCGTTCATAAGTGCCTGAAATACCGAGGGGGCAATAGCCAGTCCATAGGGCATCACTGTATACTCGTAATGACCCCGGGTTGTAATGAAAGCAGTCTTCCATTCGTCGCCTTCCCGGATCCTAACCAAATTATATGCACTACGCAAATCTAATTTGGTAAAAATTGTTGCCCCCCTCAACTGCTCCAGAGCCACCGGTACCAAAGGTAATGGATATTTATACTTTACCGACACGGAGTTTAGTCCTTGGTAATCAATGCAAGGTCTTAGTCCCCCATCCTTCTTCTTAACGAAGAAGAAGCTCGCAGCCGCTGGAGAGGTAGATGGTCGAATGTAACCCAAGCGTAGGGCTTCTTCCACATAGCTCTCTAAGGCCACCGTCTCTGCCTGAGACAATGGGTACATCCTGCAGCGAGGAGGACTAAGACCTGGAAGTAGTTCAATCGCACAGTCACCTGATCGATGGGGAGGCAGCACACGAGCTGCATCCGTAGTGAAGACTTCCTGAAAGCTATGGTAACAGTCTGGTATCTGCTGACCCCTCTCCTGGTCGGGGCTCTCCACCTGTGTAGCCAGAAATGGTAGGGATATACGGTTTTGGAAGCACTCGTTGCTCCATTGCGTTACCTCATTCCGGCGCCAGTCAACGACTGGAGAATGCCGAACCAGCCAAGGATACCCCAGTATGATGTCATGTTTTGGAGCCGTTATGACCAGCAGCGAGATCTCCTCTTCATGGCAAATACCGTTCGCATTATCAGTTTTTGTCTGTTTGCTCACCCACTGAGCTGCTCCCCAAGGTCCTCCCGTCCACAGCCTTAAGAACCAGGGGAGTAACAAGTCTAGTCATGGTAATTTGGTGTTCCTCTGCCACCGTCCGGTTAATGAAGTTCCCTGCTGCTCCCGAGTCGATGAGCGCTGTAAGGGAGGTAGAACCCATTTCCCATAGTAGCTGTACTTGCAAACACATGCTCTTAGTACTGGTATCAGGTGGTATCATGGCACTCACCTCCAGGTGCATAGCCGCCCCAGGCCTCTCTGGGCAAACGGCACATCGATGACCTGCCTTCCCGCAGTAGAAGCACAGTTTGCTCTCTAGCACGTCGCTGTCGCTCCTGCTCAGGTAGGTGGGTTTCTGCCTACTTTTTCCATGGGCTCGGGTTCTGACTCTGGTAGTTTCTCGTGGGACTTCTCCAGACCCCTCTGCTGACCGTAAGGACCTTCTCGACCGAGCCGGTTGTCGAAGACGATGGCCCAGATTTATATTAGTCCCCAGAGAGACAGCGTTGCCCCCTGCACCGCGAGCTCATCCTGGAGATCTGGGCATAGACCGTTCTTAAACAAGGTCAGGAGAGCAGGTGGATTCCAGTCACTCCCTGTCAGCTAGAGTCCGGAACTCAAGAGCATACTCTGCTGCTCTGCTTTTGCCTTGTTGAATGTTCACCAGACGCGCCCCTAGGTCTCCTCCAGCCGATGGATGATCAAAAACTTCTTTAAACAGTGAATAAACTTAGCCTCTGACAGTAGTGCATCGCTGTTTTGGGACACAATGCTGTGGCCCATTGTTTAGCTCTCCCGGTGAGGAAAGAGATCACGAAGTGAATTTTATCAGTGTCCTCTCCGGAATTGTTCCGGGTGGTGTTCAATATAAATGCTGCACTGCATCAAAAATTTCTTTGCAAGAATCCAAAGAGCCATCGTAACCTTTCTGGTAGTGCAACATGCAGTGCTGAGGAACTCACACCCGCAAACGGGAGAGCCAATGATCCTGCTGGAGGCGTGGGGACCGCAGCCTCAGGCATAGCGGCGTTGTCGGGTAAAGGCGGAGCCGTCCAGAGGATCAATTCCTGTAGCAAACGCGCTGCTTCCTCCATCTTCTGCTCCTGTCGCGTCAACCGATCCGCCAAAACCTGCTGATTCCATGTTCGGCGAGGTCTTCTGGCAGGAATGCTCGAACACAGAGGTGGAATCAAATGCAGGTTTATTCAAAACAGGAAGCAAAAAACGTGGTCAATAACAAGCCGAGGTCAAAACCGGGAAATCCGTACAACCGAGCGTCAAAGCCAAAGGGATAACCAAAAAACCAGAAAGCCGTAGTCAGAACAGTAAGTCGTAAACCAGATCGCAAAATAACCACTTGAAATAACCGCTCAGAAACGTACCAATAACTGGACGAGACCTCGCACCAACTGATCTTCTTCGACGCCTTTTATGCTGAACGGAAGCGGCAACCTAGTATTCAGGTGACGGCGCCCTCTGCTGGCACGGATGCGAATCGGCGGCTACCCTGACAATATTACATATAGAACGGTCACTATACTAAAACATTAACCAAATAGATATGAAAATACACGAGGAATCAGTGACATGAATATATATATATATATATATATATATATGATTATATGTGAGAGTATGAAAAATATCCCTGATCACATTCTGTATGAAATAGCTAAGTACATATGGGTGTGTTTGGACTTATTATGAAACAAATCTCATGGATTCTCTAACTGAGTGATCCAGGCAAAGGTAGTCTGTTCCCAACAAAAGTTTAATACTATTATTGAAGTTTGTCTCTTAAAAGGAAGGCAATAGTTTCTTGGTGTCGAAAATCCAGGGCTGTTCTTCTGGCGCCAGGCCAACTGCGAAAAATGGTCGTTAATCTTGCAACAGTCAGAGAGAAATTGAGGAAACTGGTGGTCGTAACGTCGGAACGTCGAAACCCCCTTTTAAGGTTACACTTGGACTCAGTTTATGATTGCCGAGATGTCTAAGGTTATACGTTTGTTTAAACAAACCTCGAATTCTGTTGGTTTGAGGAAGAGTCAACCGTTGATGGGCCATCACTTGGTGGGCGTAAGACCCTGTCCAGAGGGGGCCATTGCATTCCAAGGTGTCGTAATGTTTTATGGCTTGACAACCGTTCGAACATATAGTATAGAGTGTTGAAGGACTGTAATCCAGCTATTAACGCTACAGTGAAGTAATCCTAGTTTTAATTTAAGGTTGTTATTTCTATGGGAGCTATCTGTGTTTATACTAATGACGTTATTAAAACAGATTTTTGAGTGCATTTAGTTTCAGGACAGGTGTGAGTTGTAGATACAGTTTCAATAATGTACCTTTTAGGTGATGGTGCAGCAGCAGCCAGTTGGTTAATTAGTGCTTATTATTATAAGAACTTCTGAGCAATCCAGCAGACCACCTTAGTTATTGGAAGGAGGCCTAGTCAGAGAACAGAATTAACTATTCATAGAAGGAATGCTTCAGTGGCTCATTAAATGAAGTGACGTTCGGTGTTCCAGAGCATTCTGATAACTTTCACTTTTCCAGTTCAGTGCCCAAAACTGTTGTTATTAAAATGAGTCGCATTAATTTCTACTTGGGAAATCTCACTTCCTTTTTTGTCAAAATGCCAGAGAGTTCAGTTTTAATTGGCAGAATTTAAATTTTAACTGTACGTTCAGCTTTTATTAACTGTACAATCTGGAGCTATTTTTCCGTAATTCTTCTATCATTTGAATCTGTAAATTAATTTAGATCACCCACATCTTCATCAATGCAGCTACGTTAAGTGGAAGTTTTTTTTAAGTAAATCCACTTATTACAAAGCCTATGTTGACATCACAACTGTATGGATGTAGGTCATTGTGATGCCAACAACGCGGTGCATTTGAAGCAAATTAATTTTGACATCATCTATAGGAATGCATTAACTCATTCAATCCTGTCAATGCCAAATGGAGTCAGACTACATTCAGACTACACTACTGTTATACTCTACATGATGTCAATATTTTTGACATCAAATGCTTTATAAAAGCTTACTTATTTAAATTACCTATAATTTAGTTGTGAGTTATTTGCTAGATGTCTCCACTATTATTGCACATAAATAACTTTTGATTCATTAAACTAAATTCAGAACTGAAAGGCTTAAGCAATTAACAACTACGCACTATCCATATAGGAACCAGAACACAGAATCATGTTTTATATAATAACAACTGTATGTCAGTCAATTATCAATATTTGTGCTGATATAGAAAGTAGATTGTTAATTTAACTATGGGAACGTAGAAAGTCCATGACATTGCCAACTGTAGAATATGCATTGTGACATCAATGGTGGGGATTTCGGTACATAAAGTTGGAAATGTGCAAATGAGTTATGATATCAACTGTCATGAACAGTGAATTATGATATCAGCAACTGTTAGCAAATGATAACTTTAGGATATCCACCATCACAGACCTTACGTTAGGGATTCGTGCCCTGCCCCCGTGTTTCTGTTGGTTTTGCGGAGATTGTGGGCGTGGACTACATTGTCCACAATTCTCCGCTGGACCAATATGGTGGCACCCTGGACATTTGCCGGCTGATTGCATTGGCGTGGGACTTTATTATTGGTTGCTTTTCTGTGAATTACTCCCGCTCATGGCTGGGGAGTGTGTATATAAGCTCTGTATTTCCCCAGTTGTGTCGCGGGAGCATTATATGAGCATCTGCTTTTCTATGCGGTCGTACTGTCACGCTTTTTATGCCAAGCCAAGCCAAGCCAAGCTCAGACATATCAACGCCACGCCACGCCACGCCTCGACATGTAAGCTGATGGTGTTACGGTCCAAACATCCCAAGGCGGGGGGCGTCGCCGGCCGCGGCAACATGGCGGTCGAACCGCTATAAATAGCGCTTCCTAATGCCGCCCGCCGGCGCACTATCTACCGTTGTATATGAATCTGTTCATTACAAAGCAAAGAACCTCAGTAGCGATTCCCGTTAGGGCTTACCGGTACGACTGGTCCGATAAGCGGATCAGCCGAGTAAGAGCTCGGGAGACTCGAGGTTAAAATTGTCAGGGAATTAGGTAGGATTATAGGGACAGATCATCGCTACTGACCTCTCTTCCTCCTGGGGTCCGCTGCGCTCCCCGCGGCCGCTCGCCGTCGCCCAGCCTCTCTCCCTCCAGATTGCTGGTTTCCCTGCGTGCTTTCCTTCCCTCGGGCAAGTGGTTTGTCCTTCGCTTTGCTGTGTGTTTGTTTGGCGCTGCGCGCACCGTGCAGCGCGGCCGGAGCTTCGGCTAACGCTACGGCTATCCCCTGGGTCTCCGTTGAAATCCCCCCCCACCGCGCATGCGCGGCTCGTCCGCGAGTTCGCTGGTAAGCGATCTTCTTTTGTTGTGTTTAATTCAACCTAACCGTTCTCCCGTTTCAGGGGCATTTATTTGTTAGGTTCACATCATTCCCATTCCTTATTGTAGGCCCTTTATGACGACCCGCTTCCAGGTTTGTGTTTGAGTCGTCCGTTGTGGTAACGGCGCCTCCATCCGTTTCCCCTTACTCCCTCGTTCAAGCTGCGCCCCCTTTCTCTCTCACGGCACAGTTGGTGTAGTGGTAACTCACTCGCCACTCACTGCAAAACGGAAGCGCGAATTCGAATCCCGAATCCTGAGACCTCCCTCAACGAGCCGTTAAGGGCTTTTCTCCATCCTTGGACTTGCCATCCGCCCTCACCACCTCTATTTTACCCAAGGTTGGTAAATCCTCTTTCTTCTTTCCTTATCCCTTCTTATCAAATTCCCTTTGCCTCCATATTTTGTGTTTCCTTTTTCCTGGCATTTGGAGTCCTCCTTCCTTATCCCTTTTCCCCCCCCCGACCAGTGTCCCTTCCCCCTGGTCGGTTTCGTAATAGATGGACTCATGCTCTATTTATCCTTGAGTTTTTTGTTGTTCTCCCGTTTTTTCACGGTGTTTTTTGTGCGGCTTGCCTCATGGAACTTTACTTGGTTTTTCTTGGACTGTTTACTTGGCTACACCGTTAGCCTAGCCCCATGGCTTACGACGGGCTATGTTTGGTTTGCTTCGTCGGCCAATGAAGGCCAGGGTTTTAGTAGTTGCTGTGTTTTTCCTTAGTTTCAGTATTTTTTTGCACAGTCCTGTTCAAGCTCCCCAGTGCCAGGTTTTTGTTTTCAGTCCTTTCTCGAGAGTCCACTACCTTGCTGAGTCACTTTAGTTATTTTTTGCTTAGTTTTCTGTTATTTTTTTGTTTTCTAAAATGTTTCTTCTGGTTCTGTTAGGGACAAGAAAGATGTTTATTATTATTGTCCAAACTGGGACTATTGGCGAACCTAGTCGGCGCCTTTGTCTGCGCTCCCTTAACAGAATGCTCCCGCCATATGAAGCATACGGCAGGGTCCCAAAAACTTCCCACAGCCAGAGCCCCGACAGGGGTCCAAGGGCCAGCGGTGGAACTCGTTGGCTGGGTCACCCAGGACCAGTTCCGGCTCCGGAGTTGTGTCTCCCCGGGAGCTTTTTTTTCAGAGGACCCTGCCTCGCTCCAGGACCAATCCCCTCCAGAGCACACTCTTGCCCCCTCTGATGACCGTCCCTCCAGGGCAGCTTCCCCTCGCCGATGCACGCTCTCCTCTGGAGGGGAAGTTGCTCCCCCCAACCCGCCCCACACCCAGGAAGCCTTGCAAAACAACCAACTCCGTTTTTCCGTGGGTATAGGTGTTAGCCTTTCGTCTCTGTCGGCATCATTTTAGTCCAGTAGATGTTTTTTAGTGTCCGGAAGGTATTTTTCGCAACTCTGTAAATGAGCCCGTTTAGCTCCGCATTACTCCAGGTCCCGAAAGCCCGCCAGCCCCCTTTTTGCAAGGTGTCCCCGCTCCTCTTCTCAGTTTTCGCCAATGAGCCGCTAGCACCACGCACAATTTGGCGTTAGGAACCCCGCTAGCCCCCTTTTCCAAGCCCGATGCGTGTCTCAGCCCTGTAAATGAGCCACTGCCACCACATACTTACTCGTTTGTGCGCTGGCTAACACTAATCTCGCGAGTTTTTCACCTCGCCACGTATGTCAGGATTTCTCTGAGCTGTTTAATCTACGGGAACAACGCCTTAAGCCTCAACGTCGGGGGCTCACCTCACCTGGTAGCTCTGCTGTTTGAGCGGTTTTTATGCATTTGTAAGCATCCACCATGTTCCGAGTCTCTAGCCAACCTGGGGATTCCGGTTTTTCTGTTTCTGAGCCGGCCCGTGATGAATGTTGGTTATCTTGTGATGGGATGGAATGGGACGGTGTGGCTGCTCTCATCTCCTGCAACATTGCCCCATAGGTCTTAATGGCTCGGATTGGTTTAGGGGGGCTGACTATCCATAGAATGGGTCCGGCAGTAGACAGACCGGCTTAACCAACTGTCTGGCTGGTAGCCACCATATGCACCGTTTCACCCAGAACCCACATTATTGAAACTGGTGGTCCTGTTCTCCCCGTTCTGTCCTAAACGGAAACGCTCTCAAAAGTCTTGTTTTAATAATACTCCATTAGTAATAAACACAGAAATAGCTCCCAAAGAAATAACATACAACCCCTTAGAACTAAAGCTAGGATTACTTATCAATTAGAATCACTTACAAAACACAAGCATTAAATTGTAAAATGAAATGTCTCACTGATAAACGCTTACACGCTCTCTGTCTCACTGAACTTGGCATTAGACCTGATTAATATTTAGTCTTAAATGAAACCTCACCACCTGGATACAGTCACCCAATCGCTAATGCTAATCGCCCCCTCCAGTCCCTAATGGGTCCGGGTGGAAGTCAAAATCTAGGTGAGGTTTACACGACAAACGGCTAATCCCCATTACAAGGCCTAAATTTCCCCTTTTGAGGAATACGGGATTCTTTTTTACCCATGTGAAACCTGAATCCATCCATTAAGGGAAGTCAAAACCATAACTCTTTTCCCTTTTCAGCTTATCACCTATTTTATACCGTCCTCTGTGAAGTCCTATATTCAGAATTTCGGTCCCTATTCAGAAATTTTCTTCACTATCAACATCCCTGCTATTCCAGCTGCGGTTTTATTAAAAACCTACCATACTTGAAAAAATTTAATACACCTACGGAGATCAATCATCGTTGAGTGTGTAAATTGACCAATTAGAATGTGTGTGCTTCGGCTCAACCCTGGACACTACGACGGACTCCTGCTAGGGTCAAACGCATTAAGGGGGAACAAAGGGCTAGCAAACCATGGTATAATTGACCACAACTCGTACCTTAAAGCAAAGAACACGGCAGCTAGAGCGCAAGTGGGAGACATAGTAAATTGGACCGTGTTTAAGATGTGCTTGGAGGGACAGCATGGCAGAGTATAAAGCATGCCCTCACTAAATGCTAAGGCCTGCATTGCCATACCTTCTCTTCAATCATAGAGGAAAAAAAGAATAATCCAAGATTTCTCTCTTAATACAGTCTCCAAATGAAAAAAAAACCCTACAGAAAGTGGACTCCTTCCGTTCGTTCCGTGTGTGTAATTTTTTAACAGTAAATGATTTCATGACTTTCTTTAATGATAAGATGAAAACCATTAGGCCATTAAAACTCAATGCTCAAATCACATCACCAAAAACTATTTCAGCCACCTTCCAGAATGCAAGCACTAGTGAAGGACATCTGTTTTTAATTAGCTTGTAAATCAAGATTATAATCTTTTACCCTCAATTACTAATATTGAAACTATCCGCAAAACTGATCAGCTCGTTGTAAGTCCCATCAACATGGTTATTAGATTCCAATCCGAGTACACTCAAACAAATATACCTTAGTATTATAGAGCCGGTGGCGGTTAGTTATTTTTTTAAATCCATACTTACCTTACCTTTGGTTATGTGCCCAATCCTTTAAGTCTGCCATTAGTCAAAAACCACTGATGAAAAAAGCCAAAATATTGAACCCTTTTTGGATATCCTCTAATTATAGACCAATGGTTCAAATCTAAACCATTTTTCTGTCCAAAATCTTAGAAAAAGCCATCTATCAGCAGCTCTGCAGTTACCTCCAAAGGAATTAAATTTATGAAACATTTCAGTCTGGCTTCAGGCGCCATCATAGTACTGAAACAGCATTAATTAGGGTACTAAATGACTTGTTAATGTCCTCAGGTAAGGGATGTGTTTCTTTTCTTGTTCTGTTAGATTTAAGTGTAGAATTTGACAAGATAGATCATGATGTTTTACTAAACTGACTAGAAAATACTGTAGGTATTAAGGGATCAGCACTTTCTTGGTTTAAATTCTACTTAACTGACCGGTACCAGTTTGTTCATATAAATAATCTAAGGTCTAAGCTCTCAAAAGTGAAGTATGACGTGCCTCAGGGGTCAGTGCTT
Organism: Ancistrus triradiatus; assembly: GCA_025084515.1. Classification (NCBI taxonomy): domain Eukaryota; kingdom Metazoa; phylum Chordata; class Actinopteri; order Siluriformes; family Loricariidae; genus Ancistrus; species Ancistrus triradiatus. The sequence goes on along the minus strand of JAJAGP010000816.1, from coordinate 219,728 downwards.
GGTCCCCTTTTATTCTCTCTGTACATGCTGCCACTAGGCTCAGTTCTCCAGTACTATGCCACAGACCGCGTTCTACCGTGCTGTTATCTATTCTATCCTAGCCTACCGTACTGATCGCTCTGTTTATTCGACCTTCTCGTCTCTACCGATCCAAGCCGCATCTATTTCTCCCTATCCAAGCTGTATCGTTCTCTCTAGCTATCGCTCACCTACCTCTTCTCTCCATTCACTGTCGTTCCTTCACTTGCTTGTTCTATCACTGTGCTTGTCTTGATTCCATAATCACGTTATAAGTTCCTTTGTACGTTCAGTTATCCGTTCCGTTAAATAAACGCCTCCTGTGTTTAGATTCACTCTCCCTGCGTGTGCTTCCTAAACTGTACAGCCGGTGTGACAAATATAGTTAATAGTAAGAAATTGTAGGCTTTTTTATATTTTATAAATGCTAGATAATATTTTTTGAACAATTTATTTAACAAATGATATATTATCCGTAATATAATGCTATGTATAAAGTAGATTTCAAAATTGTATAATACTATTGATAGTAATAATATAGTACTACTATTATTTAACACTTTTTTTTCTTTTTATTTCCCTAAAGCGGCATAGATCTCTGTCAATAAGGATGAACCTGGGTGTTCCTGTGCAGCAGGACACTCGTCCAGATTTTAGGTTAAGCAGCGAAGCCCTGGTGGTGCTGCAGGGTGCCACAATTGAGACCCTGGTATTTCTGTTCTGGCTGGCAAGTGGTACGTCTTACAGGATGGTCTCCAGTGTGTTTGGAATGCCTCATTCCACTGTCCACCGCATCGTTCACAGAGTCACTGAGGAGGTGGTGGCCATCTGTCACAAGGTTATCCACCTCCCCAATTACCCAGAATACCTGGACGAAATATTCCATGGGTTTGCAGGGTTGGCAAGACACAGGGCCTTCCTGAAAGAAGCTTGAGCAATAGATGGCTGCCATGTCCGGATTAAGTCACCAAGTGGCCCTGATGGTCAGTGCTACAAGAACAGGAAGCTATTTCCTTCATTAATTCTGCAGGCTGTAAGTGACCATCAGGGCAGCTTTATAGACACCTATGTGGGATGGCCTGGGCCTGTTCATGACTCAAGTGTGCTCCGCCACAGTCCACTCTACAGGTGTTCACTCTACCCTCCTGCAGGGCACTTCATTCTTGCAGACGGAGGGTATCCATGTCTTCAGCACCCACTCGCCCTCATCACTCCCTACAAGAGGCCGGTACAAGGAGTGGGAGCCCAGTGCTTCAACAGCCATCATTCCAGAGCACGCTCCATTATATAGCATGCTTTTGAGATGATGAAGACTAGGTTCAGGGCCATCTTACTGCAAGCGCTGGAGGTGCACTACACTTTTGTACCTCACGTAACTAATTACTGAACAGCATTTGTTAGAATACCGAAAAAGTAAATCATACAGCACAATTTCCTTTCAAACCTTTTGACCATTTTGTTTTAGGTTATAACAGCATGTGTCGTCCTTCATAACATCTGCCTTGGGGCTGGTGACATCAAAGCCCCAGAGGACGAGCCTGAGGAAGACATGGTGAAGGATGAGGGGGAGAGGGGTTTGGAGACAGTCAGTGGTGCGTCCTGGTGGGACCAGCTGTCTGCAGCGGTGTCTGCCCTGGAGGAGGTACCCACTGACCATGACTATTGTGGGGTAGGATTATTTTTGTAACAATAAGGTTGTAATGTAGTATTTTGGATGGGCTGTGTTTTATTCTTGCCTCTTTCTGAAATCATCTTAGTGACATGGCAGCCATCGATTGATTCAGCCCTGCAAACCCTGTGGATGGATGATGCAGTGGACCTAGCAATCACACTTGACACCACCCTGATGATGCATCACTGACAGAGGATACCAAGGAATGTTTTGTTTCAGCCCATCCAGCCAGCACCACCAGGGCCTCCCTGCCTATCTGAAAATGTGTTCCTGGTTAAAAAAACCTGTTCAGCAAAGGAAAACACAGGTTCATCCTCATGTACAGAGATCTGCACAGCTTTATGAAAATAAATAGAATAAAATGTGTCAAATAATAAGTGTTATATCATTCATAGTATCGTAAAATGTAAAAAAATAAATAGAGCTAATTCTTTTTCTGATTATGTTGATTATGAATATGTTTTATATTGGTTTAATTGTATTTCTGTTGTGAATAAGCATAGATAATTTAACACAATTTATTTCAATTATTTTTTTTTATCCAAAAAACGCTCCAATAATGCTCCAGCTCTCTTCTCCTCTGCCTCTCTCTGTAACTTTAGGTCTTCTTTTACTAGCTGTAGGAGCTCATCCTCTCTCTCTCACTCTCTTTCTCCGTCTCTCTCCTGCCTCTGGCTGCCTTTCCTCCTCCTCCTCTTTTTTATCCTCCACTGCTCTACTTGGCCCTGGTTCATCCTCAGGTATGGAGGCAGTTAAGACAGGGGGATTGGTGGAAGGCCTCTGCCCCAACACCTCATCCATGAGGACAAACCATGGCCAAGTTGCAGCAGTTGGATTACCAGTTACACCCTCTCCTGACCTTGGACATTTGCAGTCCTAAGGCAGAGGAAATCAATTATGACATTCAACACAACAGAAACACAGGTAATTTCAGCAAAAATGTTTATTGACTTGCAAGATAACAAATAATTTGAATATTAACAAATAACAAAAATACATTAAAATCACATAAAAGTACCTTGTATTCTTTTTTAAGTAATCCCATTTTTTTTGGCCTGCAAGGGGGTCACCTTCCCAGCAGGCACATTTTCTCCAAAATTGTCCTAATCATAGAGAAAACAAATGAGATGGGGGAAACAAGTATGAATCAGTTAAGTAATATTCAGATGATGGTTTTGTGTACTGTATTGATGCAAAAACACTGAACAGTTTTTTTTTTAATAAGCTCGAAAATATTCCAATATGCTGCTTTACCTCCAAGCTACACTGGCCGAATTTTTTGCGCCGGTGAATAAACATTCATTTTCCCCTCGCAGTTTAATGAACGTCTTGGTTTCGATGGCGCCGCAGTATCCTCCAGTTCCCCTCACGCGCAATGCACCTCGGGATATTTTAGGTCGCGAAGGATACATCGGATGTATCCTTCATTTTCAGGGAAAGGAAGGTTGCATTTGCCGGCCACATATTAAGGAGCCTTTGGAATGGGACAGCCTAGGCGCGCCGCTATGACGCAATTGGTCTTCAAATGCAGCCTTCGAAGGACGCAGCCCCTGAAATGGGATTCACCCTATGATAGTCTTCAGTGTAAACTCCATTAACAGATCCATGTTTTGCAATGTAGGATAAAGGGCAACAAATGAATTAACCGTAATAAAATTTGCCCCAGACATCTCTCCTTTAATAATAACTGCCCTTACTCATAAATAACATAGGAGCTCAATTTCTTTTTTGTACACACTGTTCTCTCTTGTTTGCAATCACTCACCAGTGACAGTGATCTGCTCAGAATTGGAAGAAGCAGAAATGCAAAATGGCACGGACAGAAGCTGGTAAGAAGCCTTGTCTGTTAGCCTCTGTGTTTATGTTAGCTTATCCAGCTAGTTTATATTCGTTTACACCCTGTCCCTCAGCCTGTCTGTGTTCTGTCTCTGTATTCACCATGTCTTCGTGTAATAAAACACCACTTTCACTTACATCTGTCTCTGTCCTTGTTCCTTGTTCTGAGCATGACAGAAGACCCTACCAGTCTAAAGACATAGCAAGTGTTTCGTCAGTACTCCAGAGCATGTGGTCAGACTTGTCAGGGACCTTTTACTGAGAGTACCAGCTTCCCCTAACCTTGTCCCATCCGGAAGCTTTCAGCCACAGGGACGCTACTCTGAGACTGGCATCACCCCTCTGTATCAGCTCCTGCACCTGTCCGCTCTACATCAGTGCTGGTGACATGTTGTTCCATGTTGTTATCAGCATCTCTGTGGCAGTGGCTAAAGCCTTGGCAGCCCTGTTTGCCAGCTTGGTGACTGTGGAAACAGTGCACGGCCTTGCTATAGGTTCGGCAGCTGAGCAACCTTCACTGTCTCTTCTTGGACATCCTCCATACGGTGTCCATGGTGTTTGCCCAGGGCCTTGGATCATAGGGAAGGTCAAGCCCCTGACTCTCCAAGTTTGTCAGCTGTTTCACCTGACGCTCCTGGTTCATCTCCTGAGGTCCCTGAGGCTCCAGATTTTCTGGCCCCTGTTTCTTCTGACATCACTCTGGCCTTCCCCAGTTTTCCTGTTACCACTTTGGCTGCCAATGATGTTGTTGTAGCTGCCCCGGTGGCCCTATATAAACCCTACTTTCTGTTTAGTTTCTTGTTGGCTCTCCACAACCTTGCCAGTTGGTTGCCTTTCATGGCACTCCTGTTGAGTTTTTCTGTTTCTGTTCCAGTCTTATATACTGTTCTATGTCTTGTGAGTTCCTGTGTCTATTTCATGTGCTGTGCTGTGTTTGGATTTTCTGTCTTTTTGTATTTGGTGTAATGTTCCATGTTAGTTGTTAGAATTTGTGGTATTTGTCTTAGCATTGTGTTTCTCTTTGCACTGTGTTAGCATTCCCTGTTGGTCTAGCCATGTCTGTTAGCCTCTGCATTCATGCCAGCTTAGCCAACTAGTGCCTGTCTGTTCACACCCTGTACCTCATCTTGTCTGTGCCTGGTCTCTGTACTCACCATGTCTTCTTGTCTCTGTCATTCCCTGTTAGTCAAGTCAAGTCAAATTTATTTATATAGCGCTTTTTACAACACAGCATTGTCTCAAAGCAGCTTTACAAATGTATTAGATCAAAACCCTAGTTGAGCAAGCCTGAGGCAACAGTGGCAAGGAAAAACTCCCCAAACTTTATAGGAAGTAACCTTGGGAGGACCCAAGACTCAATAGGGACCCATCCTCCTTGGGCAGCCTAGATGTTAAATACAATAATTGAAGAGTATATGTAAAGATAATACCCTATTTAAATTTAGAACAGAATAATATATAGACTAAGATGATTTGAATCAATAAAAAGAGAATAAAATCTATAGCATATAAAGTTATGATTGAATGAGTTTAAATGAGCAGGTAGTCCAAGTGGAAGAGTTACTGTAGTTTTGTGTGTCCCGGAGGTTATTACCCTCTGATGGGTACTGAGTAATGGTATGAGGACTGGAACAGAGAGAGTCACCAGAGGATTACAGTACGTTCAGCAGATGAGTAGAAAACGCAGTGTTGTCAGCTGTATCAGTGGATCTAAGGACTTCATCCTCAAGTTGCTGGGGGCAGTGAGGAGAGGCGGTGTTGTCCTTGCAGCGATGAAACCGTGAGCTACAACCTCAGGACACAAAACCCAGACCAGGGTTTTGTGTCCGCGCCATCTCGGAAATAGAGAAACACAAAAATGTGTTAAAAACATGATATTAAGTAAACATTCATTGTAAAACGTCAAATATTGTTTTAAGGCTCCCCAAAGGGTTGAGTAAATAAGTGTGTTTTAATCTGGACTTGAAGATCAAGAGCGAGTTTGAATCACGAACAGTGACAGGGAGGCTATTCCAAAGGTGAGGGGCCATGTATGAGTACGCTCTTCCCCCTGCAGTGACTTTCTTAATCCTAGGGACTACAAGTAACCCTGCACCTTGTGAACGAAGTAAGCGTGATGGGTTATAGTGCTGAATTAGTTCACTTAAATACTGCGGTGCCAGGCCATGTAGGGCTTTATAGGTTAGCAATAAAATTTTATAATCAGTACGAAATTTAATAGGCAGCCAGTGCAAAGATGATAGAATGGGACTAATATGGTCAAACTTCCTAGTTCTAGTAAGCACTCGTGCTGCTGCATTTTGTACCAACTGGAGCTTGTTAAAGGATCTACCAGAGCAACCAGCAAAAAGGGCATTACAGTAATCTAACCTTAGCCTCTACATTCATGCTAGCTTAGCCAACTAGTGCCTGTCTGTTCACAACCTGTACCTCATCTTGTCTGTGGCTGGTCTCTGTACTCACCATGTCTTCTTGTAATTATTCCTGTCTCTGTCATTTCCTGTTATAAGAACGACACACATAGAGAAGCTCCACATAGACATACCTGAATGTTTTGAGTTAACATTAAAAACAGAGTTGAATACCTATATGTGCATATATAAGTCTTCAGAAAACTACAGATATTAATTATTAGCAAATGCTGTGTGAAGGCTTATATAACTGAAAGTATCTATGAAATACAGTCCACAAAGCACAGGCTTCAAAAGATTAAGTGCTATTCAAGATCAAACAATTTTGGTTCCAATTGGCTTAAACCATGGATAAAATGACCAATTACTGAGTAAGTTACTAATGCAGCATATTAACTGTGTAAATTTCAGGGTGCATTACTTGAACTAAACATTAATTTAAATTTGCTTAAAATAATGTATCTATAACAAATATCAACAAAATCCATGAATTAATACAGTACATACCATATATGACACCATGATGCAAAGTTAGATTTCTAACTCAAATAAAATTGACTTACTAAATTAACTAACTATTGACTTAATTAACTGTACAGCATGACCTTTCTGAAAGTCTGACTATTAACTCCTACATGACAGAATCAAGTGTACATGGACTACTGTGTTCTAGTTTTGATGAAAATGTAATGTTTTCTTTGTTTGTAATGAAAAGATCATATGTGTCAAATTCAAGTGTATAAATGCTATGTGTAATGCTCTAATAAACGAAGAAGAGACTGAATACTATCATGTGGTCTCTGTCTTTTTTCACAAGCATGTTTGTGAGAAAAACAGACCACACTCCTCACATCTTATGCCTGATCCAACTAGATGACATTTAGATTTAACAGGTAGACTGTGGTAATAAAGTAATTTTGCAAATATTGAGGCTCATCAGTGCAGGTAACAATTTTCCATTCTTCTATTGTCCAGTTTTGCTAAGTCCATTCAAATTGTAGACGCAGTTGCCTATTCTTATCTGACAGGTGTGGCGTCTGGTTTGGTCTTCTGCTGCTGTAGCCCATGTGCATGAAGGTTTGAGGTTTTGTGCATTCAGAGATGCTCTTCTGCAGACCATTCTCTGTAAACCCTAAAGATGTGTGAAAATTCCAGTAGCATTTTCTGCCTGTTTAGCACCAACACTTAAATCAAGTTTCTTCCCCATTCTGGTGCTTGATTTGAACTGCATGTCTACGTGTCTAAATGCATTGAGTTGCTGCCATGTGTACCTAATAAAGTAGTTATTTTATAATTAAATAAACAAACCTAAGCAGGAAAGTCCAAAGTTCAAAAGGTGCCCTTACATCAGTGCCTAGACAGCTGAACTTATGCTACTATAATTAACATCTTGAGGTCACCCTGCTTGTATGAGCAGCACTCAGAATTTCAGGATGAGTTTAGCAATATGTGCAAAACATGTGTACCTCCCTCCAGGCTAAGCAACAAGCTGTTAAGCAATTCTGCATTTGTGCATGGAATGTAAATTGACTATTTGTCTCACCCCTGGCTTCAGATCACCCTAGGAAAAATGCTGGTGTGATCAGGTCCTGACCTGGAGACCAGATGCCTGTGTGTCATAGGCTGATCCTTGTTTTTTAAGCATTTTTGCTCTCCAGTAAAGGGTATGCATATGCATATCCTGACCTGGAAGCAGAAAAATGAGACTAGATGTCTTGGGCAGGTTCTTGTGTTTAAACATTTCCAGTTAAGGGTATGCATATTAATAATTTCTCATTTTGTGTATTCTACTGTTTTTTTCCCCCTCAGTGGATTTTTGTTTACCCTTGTTGAATCTATTTTATAATTCATTTGATTTTTTTTTCTAAATAATGTGACAGAGATAGTCAAGGTTAAGTTGAAGGAACAATTAAAAGTTTAGGGTGTGCATGAGACTTTTGAGGATGTATAGAAACTACACCGAAGGTTCAGAGCAATAAAGCACTAAATACTGTCTTCTTCTTCTTCTTCTTCTTCTTCTTATTATTATTATTATTATTATTATTATTATTATTATTATATTTTACCACATTTAGCAAATTTACTTGAAGCTTTTAATGGAAAATCAGTCCTTAAAAAAACATCCTTAGAAATCAGTTCAGGTCAAATGTTTTTATTCTTTTTACCCATGCCTTATAACTATAATTCTCATTTTGTGTATCCTAATGTTTTCTATGACCAGGGAAATGTGAAAATAGGCAAGCACTAGGAACGTTGGAAGCATAACATGGAAACAACATGGTGGCCGGGAAATGCAGAGAAGGGAGGAGCGTAAGGACACTCGAGCAAAACATGGAACCAACACAGCAGATGCAGAACAAAACAGGAATATAACCACAGTAGACTCTGACGTCTTTGGTACAGACTCTATCCTGGCCTCGTGCCAGCGTCGGACAGAGGAGCTACGGGGTTCCTCTGAACCTCCACAGACGGAGGGCCAAAAACAGATATAGATATAGAAACTACACAGAAGGTTCAGAGCAAAAAAGCACTAAATACTGTATTAATTAATTAATTAATTAATTAATTATTATTATTATTATTATTATTATTGTTATTATTATTATTATATTTTACCACATTTAGCAAATTTACTTGAAGCTTTTAACGGAAAATCAGTCCTTAAAAAAAAAGCATCCTTAGAAATCAGTTCAGGTCAAATGTTTTTATTCTTTTTACCCATGCCTTATAACTATAATTCTCATTTTGTGTATCCTAATGTTTTCTTTTCTTAGTGGATTTGTGTTTAACCTTGAACCTATTTTTAAATTAATTTGATTAATTAATCAGAATAATTTATTCACCAAGTACAAGTACTTCTGTGTAGTTTCTACATCTAGTCTCATTTTCATCACAATTCATCAGGTCCCTCGGTGGAGTTCTGGGATTTTTGCTCACCATTCTCATGATCATTTTGACCTCATGGGATGAGATCTTGCATGGAGCCCCATGCAAGAGAGGGACTCCGACAATCCCCCGAGGGAGATTATCAATGGTCTTGTATGTCTTACAATTGCTCCCACAGTTGATTTATTCACACCAACCTGCTTGCCTATTGTAGACTCACTCTTCCCAGCCTGCTCCAGGTCTACAGTTTTCTTCCTGGTGTCTTTTGACACTCTTTGGTCTTGACCATGGTTGAGTTTGGAGTCTGACTGTTTGAGGGTGTGGACAGGTTTCTATTATACAGATAATGAGCTCAAACAGGTGCCATTAATACAGGTAATTGGGAGGATACAGGGGATGAGATCTTGCATTGGGCTTCAGATCGAGGGAGATTGTCAATGGCCTTGTATGTCTTCAATTTTCTTACAATTGCTCCCATAGTTGATTTATTCACACCAACCTGCTTGCCTATTATAGATTCACTCTTCCCAGCCTGGTGCAGGTCTACAATTTTCTTCCTGGTGTTCTTTGACAGCTCTTTGGTTTTGAGTTTGAAGTCTGACTGTTTGAGGCTGTGGACAGGTGTCTTTTATACAGATATCAAGGTCAAACAGGTGCCATTAATACAAGTAATGTATTAATGTGGAGGACAGAAGAGCTTCTTAAAGAAGAAGTTACAGGTTTGTGAGAGATAGAAATCTTGCTTGTTTGAGGGTGACCAAATACTTATTTTCCACCATGATTTACAATTAAATTCTTAAAAAATCCTACAAAGTGATTTCCTGGATTTTTTATTCTCATGATGTCTCTCATAGTTGAAGTGGACCTATAATGAAAATTACAGACCTCTCTCATATTTCTACGTTGGAGAACTTGCACAATCAATGACTTAATAAATACTTTTTTGCCTCACTGTAACTGAGTGCAACTAAATCAGGAATTCAGAACAACCACAGGGATGATGTGGAAAAGGAGGCAGGTTATCCCAGTTGGAATATGGTCATTACTGGCACTGTACAGTACATACCTCCTTTTTTGTGGAATTATCTAAATAAATATAATTACACTCATTCATAAAAAATAACTTAACAAGAAGGAGTTGTTAGAGTCTTGATATGTGTGAATGTAATGATGGTATATGTAAGTGATTACAATGTTAGAGCAAAAGGTTAAATCTGTTGGAGAAAACTGCACAATTGAAAGGAGGCTCCAGTAACCTGTTGGGTCACCTCGCCTGGATACGAGATGATATATGGTTGGGCATTAAAGGCACACAGGTTCTGTATGGTATCCAGTGGCACATTTGCTCAGAGATGTTGCAGCTGGGTCTGTAGATCCTGCACACTTATAGGTTGCCAAAGCTGGTGCCCCAGTTGATCCTATAAATACTCAATTGGCAATATATCTGTTCACTGGGCAGGCCAAGGAAGTGTTGCAATCTGTCAGAGACATTCCTCAGAAACCCTGCACTTGGGCGAGCATTATCCTACTGAAAAATGCCAGTTGGAAGCCCTGCCATGAGAGCCAACATGTGGCTGGATGTCTTATACATAAAGCTAAGTTGTTATTGTTACGGTCCAAACATCCCAAGGCGGGGGGCGTAGTTATTCCCTCATAACACTGCTAGGGCTCTCCAGATCTTCACACCACCAGTTGAAGCAGTATGTCACTGCACAGCAAGGGCAGGATTGATGCGCTCACCACGACGTCTCCATACTCAAATCCAATCGTCATCGAATCCCAAAAAGGACCTTGATTCATCACTAAAGATGATATGATTCCAGTCCGTGACAGTCCAGGTTTCTTATTTACGACAGTGGCTGGCTGTCCATGTCAGAACACGTAAAGGGTGCAGTAACAACAAATATTCTTCTGTGAAGTACCTGGAAATGGTCCAGGCAGAGACAGTGGTATGTAGTGAAGGTGCCACCTGTGTCTGGATGGTGGACATCTAAACTGTGGGACCTGCTCATGCTGGTCATGGATCAAACAATCCTCTCTACTTGTGGTCTGTCTGGGCCATCCAGAGCCTGTTTGCTGTGTCTGTGTGCCCTCATGGAAACACTGGTCCCAATACCTCCTAGCAGTTAAGTCACAATGGCCTAGATGGCGGCCAATTTGTCGAAACAACCATCCTGCTTGTCTCAGGTCAAAGTCTGTCACCTGGACAAATTGTTGTTAAGTGTACCCTAGAGTCATGTCTAGGAGTCAACAATCTCTCACCAAGAGGTACACTACTCAAAAGAAGCTTCTGAGGGCCTTTTTATAGGGCAGTGGGGGAAGCATTTTTTTGTGGAATCAGACCACAACTGTAATCAGTTACATATCTACCCATAAATACATATCTACCTAATACGACACTTTTATCTGGGCGCATTATTGTTTTTTTATTTTTTTTTATGTTTTAAACCAAGAGTGTTTGATATTAAGTGTAATAAGTGCTAAGAAGTGACAAGTGCTGAGTACTTGCTAAGAAGTGGCGAGTCATAACAATGCACAATAAATTGAAAGTAAGCAAGATCAGATGTTAGAGGCTTGCACTAACTTTTGGGACTAACTTTTGGACATGCAAACCCTCTCTAGGAATGGAATTTGTTCATGTCTAGGGGACGTTCTGTATTCAAACTGACTTTGTCCAATCGGATCTTATGTCGCACAAAGCTGTACAAGAAAAGATACTGTGCACTTACATCAAAGTCGTACTTCAACTTTGAAGAATTGGAGTATTATAGTTTGGACTGCTTTGCTGCATCAGGACCTGGAGATCTTTAATCACTGAGGTAAAGAATTGATATTATACCTATGTGAAATCAAGGAAAATGTACTAATATGTGTGTAGATTTTAGATTACTGTGTTAATTCTGTGGTGTTTTGGAGCATTAAAAAGGCACTTCTCACAGCTTTTTGGGTGTTTATGTAAGTCACAATGGCCTGTCTCTGCTAAACTGTGTCACCACATCGTAATTCATCAGAATTAATCAAAATCAGAACTTCAAGTTCCTTTGTTCTACGAATTGTTCAAACTGTTCAGAAGCAAGCTCATTTCATTATATCAAGAGTCAGCTACATCTTATTTTCATATTCTGATTAATAAGAATGTTAAATCTGTGACATTTAATTTGGCCAAGTAATTAAATTCTCACTGCCGGTTATTAAACCAGTCATCAATGTTGTTATGCAGTGGGTAGCCTGAAGTTCATATTAAAAAAACACAAACAAAAAAGAAAACAGCAGATGTTATGTGTGCTGGCTGTGAATAGCAATGTATAGTTTTTGTAACTATGTAACTTCTAAATGTATTCATATACATGCATGAATACCAGACCAGCATATCTTTTTACTTTCTCATTGGTAAAACCAGCATTGCAGTGTCCAAAACAAATTCAAATTCTAAAATTTTTTTTTTTTTAAGCAGTGTCTTGTGTCTTATTGAGTTAAAGTCAAAGTCAGATTTATGTTTAAGCTCTTGTTACACTAATGTGTAGCTGTCACGCTCGCTGGCCACCACGCCAGCGTCACCTGCGCACGTCACATCACACGCACCTGTTCCTCATTTCATCATCACACCCACACTCTATTTAAACCGCACTCACCTCACCGTCACCGCGGATTATTGATGTCGGTTGCGTCCCTACGCGCCGTTCCCCGTCTCGCTTCCCAAACGCACGCCGTCCGGTCTCGTCCATGCTCGTCCGCGTCCCTCACATCCCCAGGTTTGGCACGTTAGGCTCACTTCCTCGTTTTGTGTTTTGTTTCATACCCGTTTTCGGCTTCGGCCCCGTTTTCGTTATCCACCCATTTTCAGTCCTCGCCTGTTCCTTTTGCTGTGTCTGCCTTAGTTTGTTTGTTTGTTAATAAATCACCCCTTTACTTTTGAACCTGCGTTTGTCTCCTGCTTCCCATTCGGCTCACGCCGTTACAGAATAATCCGCCATAAAATATGGAGACGGCAGGTTCTTTTGGTTTTTCGTTTTCTCTCGGCTGTTTCTATGGCGACCCTGCCTCCTGCTGGCCATTTGTGGTACAGTGCAGGGCTTACTTTGATTTTCACCAATTCAATTCCGAGCACGAAAAGGTGTCCTTTCTGTTCCTTCACCTTGGCGGTGAAGCCCTGGTTTGGGCCACTCACATGTGGCCGGTGCTCCGGGCGGGTTCCATGGAGCTATTTCTGGAGGAGCTGGAGTTCGCTTTTGGCTCCCCGTGGGACTCCCCGGGCATCGACGCTGTGGGTTCCAGCACTGCAGAACCCGCTCGCCCTGTCCGGTCTGCACGGGTTGGTAAAGTGCTGGATCCCCAGCTTACCACCAGCCGGACCGCCCTAACCAGGTGTCAAAGCGAACTGCCTGCCGACAATTTCATTTTTAGTCGCTCTTGTTTTTTACTCGATCCTTCAGTTCCTAGCGTTCGTGTTTCCAAACACGCCTCAGAACCCCTAGTTCTCGATGGTGGTACCGCTCAGTCAGCTTCCTCGACACCGACACCCGCACTGCGTTCGTTTGGGACACGGACGGTCGCATCACCCCCGCTCGTGCCCACTCCCGCGTGCGTCTCGGATGTCGGTGCCAGTGGCTGCCCCAAGGACATCTGCAGTTCCGGTGGCTGCCCCAAGGACATCTGCAGTTCCGGTGGCTGCCCCAAGGACATCTGCAGTTCCGGTGGCTGCCCCAAGGACGTCTGCAGTTCCGGTGGCTGCCCCCAGGGCACCAGAAGCCTTTCTAAGGGCTCCATCCCTCACCAGAAGCCTTCTAAAGGCTCCATCCTCACCAGAAGCCTTCCTAAGGCTCCATCCTCACCAGAAGCCTTCGCAAAGGCCCAAGTCTCGTCAGGAGCCTTCCCAAAGGCCCAAGTCTCGTCAGAGGCCTTCCCAAAGGCTCAAGTTCGTCAGAGGCCTCCCAAAGGCCCAATCTCGTCAGAGGCCTTCCAAAGGCCCAAGTCCTCGTCAGAGGCCTTCCCAAAGGCCCAAGTCTCGTCGTCAGAGGCCTCCCCAAAGGCCCAAGTCTCGTCAGAGGCCTCCCCAAAGGCCCAAGTCTCGTCAGAGAGGCCTCCCCAAAGGCCCAAGTCTCGTCAGAGGCCGTCCCCAAAGGGCCCAAGTCTCGTCAGAGGGCTCCCCAAAGGCCCAAGTCTCGTCAGAGGCCCTCCCCCAAAGGCCCAAGTCTCGTCAGAGGGCCTTCCCAAAGGCCCAAGTCTCGTCAGAGGCCTTCCCAAAGGCCCAAGTCTCGTCAGAGGCCTTCCCAAAGGCCCAAGTCTCGTCAGAGGCCTTCCCAAAGGCCCAAGTCTCGTCAGAGGCCTTCCCAAAGGCCCAAGTCTCGTCAGAGGGCCTCCCCAAAGGCCACTTCCTCCACGGAGACCCCGTTCTGAGGCCTTACTAACGGTCGCGCAACCCCCAGAGAGAAACCGTTCGGAGATTGCCTCCTCCATGGAGACCCAAGTCGTCGCCCCTGCTGTCAGGCGCCGCCACGGTCGCCCCTGCTGTCAGGGCGCAGCCACGTCGCCCCTGCTGTCAGGCGGCCGCCACGTCGCCCCTGCTGTCAGGCGCCGCCACGTCGCCCCTGCTGTCAGGCGCCGCCACGTTCGCCCCTGCTGTCAGGCGTTCGCCACGTCGCCCCTGCTGTCAGGCGTCGCCACGTCGCCCCTGCTCTCCAGCATCCCGTCGTCGCCTCTGCCCTCAGCATCACGTCGTCCCACGACTCTGCTCGGCAGCCTCACGTCGCCCACGACCCTGCTCGGCAGCCTCACGTCGCCCACGACCCTGCTCGGCAAAGCCTCACGTCGCCCACGACCCTGCTCGGCAGCCTCACGTCGCCCACGGACCCCTGCTCCGGGCAGCCTCACGTCGCCCACGACCCTGCCTCGGCAGCCTCACGTCGCCCACGACCCTGCTCGGCAGCCTCAACGTCGCCCACGACCCTGCTCGGCAGCCTCACGTCGCCCACGACCCTGCTCGGCAGACCCTCACGTCGCCCACGACCCTGCTCGGCAGCCTCACGTCGCCCACGACCCTGCTCGGCAGCCTCACGTCACCCACGACCCTGCTCGGCAGCCTCACGTCGCCCACGACCCTGCTCGGCAGCCTCACGTCGCCCACGACCCTGCTCGGCCGCCTCACGTCGCCCACGACCCTGCTCGGGCAGCCTCACGTCGTCCACGACTCTGCTCGGCAGCCTCACGTCGTCGACTCCGCTTCTCCAGCGACCTCCAGTCGTCGTCTCTGCTGTCAAGCGTCGCCGCCTCGCCGCCTCTGCTGTCAAGCGTCGCCGCCTCGCCGACTCTGCTGTCAAGCGTCGCCGCCTCGCCGACTCTGCTGTCAAGCGTCGCCGCCCCTCGCCGACTCCGCTCGTCTGCCTCCAGTCGTCGCCTCTGCTCTCCAGCGTCGCCTCATCGGTGCCTCCACGCGCCGACCGCCCGACTGTTGGCGGTACCCCTCCTAGGGTCCACCCGGCGAGGAGACCCCCCGAGACAGGACTGCGACCGGGGGGGGCTCTTTCTGGAGTCCTAGCTCCGTCTCGGGACTCCTGGGGGGGGGGGCTCTGTCACGCTCGCTGGCCACCACGCCAGCGTCACCTGCGCACATCACATTCACATGCACCTGTTCCTCATTTCATCATCACACCCACACTCTATTTAAACCGCACTCACCTCACCGTCACCGCGGATTATTGATGTCAGGGTTGCGTCCCTACGCGCCGTTCCCCGTCTCGCTTCCCAAACGCACGCCGTCCGGTCCTCGTCCATGCTCGTCCGCGTCCCTCACATCCCCAGGTTTGGCACGTTAGGTTCACTTCCTCGTTTTGTGTTTTGTTTCATACCCGTTTTCGGCTTCGGCCCCGCTTTCGTTATCCACCCGTTTTCAGTCCTCGCCTGTTCCTTTCGCTGTGTCTGCCTTAGTTTGTTTGTTTATTAATAAATCACCCCTTTAATTTTGAACCTGCGTTCGTCTCCTGCTTCCCATTCAGCTCACGCCATTACAGTAGCAGATAAAGCAGATATTCCTTGTGCAAAGCCTTCTGCAGGAGCCTGAAGTTACTACCACCTTAAATATGCAAGGTGAATAATATTTTGTCCAGGGAGCTTAACTTCGTTTCAGGGCAGTTGTTACAGTAACTGTTAAGACAGACATATTGTGAGGATAAAATGAAAATTCTTTTTTATCAAGTAATTGTAATCTTTTGTATTTATGGTCAGAATGGTCAGAGAAATGTCCTAATTAATAGTCAAAGCAAATCAACTTAAAATCTATTCTACATTCTATGGTAACCAGTGTTTTTTTTTTGTTTCTATTGTCTCACATATAGTACCCTCCAGGAGATCAGACTGCATATGAGAAACCACTGTAATGATTATAATCTCAAATTACTCTAAAACCACACTACATTATACCATCATTAGACTGTCTTCAAGCAGGTTTCTACAGTCGTGCTTGAAAGTTTGTGAACCCTTTAAAATTTTCTATATTTCTGAATAAATATGACCTAAAACCTCATCAGATTTTCACACAAGTCCTAAAAGTAGATAAAGAGAACCCAGTTAAACAAATGAGACAAAAATATTATACTTGGTCATTTATTTATTGTGGAAAATAATCCAATATTGCATATTAGTGAGTTTGCTTTCAGTATCTGATGTGACCCCCCTGTGCAGCAATAACTGCGGATAAATGTTTCCTGTATCTGTTGATCAGTCCTGCATACTGGTTTGGAGAAATTTTAACCCATTCTTCCGTCCAGAACAGCTTCAACTCTGGGATGTTGGTAAGTTTCCTCACATTAACTGCTCGCTTCAGGTCCTTCCACAACATTCTGATTGGATTAAGGTTAGGACGTTGACTTGGCCATTCCAAAACATTAACTTTATTCTTTTTTAACCATTCTTTGGTAGATTGACTTGTGTGCTTAGGGTCATTGTCTTGCTGCATGACCCAGATTCTCTTGAGACTCAGTTCATGGACAGATGTCCTGACATTTTTATTTATAATTCTCTGATATAATTCATAATTCATTGTTTGATTAATGATGTCAGATGCAGCAAAACAGGCCCAAACCATGATACTGTCACCACCATGTTTCACAGATGGAATGAGGTTATTTTGCTGGAATGCAGTGTTTTTCTTTCTCCAAACATAATGCTTTTTTTTTTTAAACCAAAAAGTTCTATTTCCGTCTCATCTGTCCACAAAACATTATTCCAATAGCCTTATGGCTTGTCCAAGAGATCTTTAGCAAACTGCAGATGAGCAACAATGTTCTTTTTGGAGAGCGGTGGCTTTCTCCTTGCAACTCTGCCATGCACACCATTGTTGTTCAGTGTTCTTCTGATGGTGGACTGATGAACATCAAAATTAGCCAATGTGAGAGAGGCCTTCAGTTGCTTAGAGGTTACGTGGGGTCTCGCCTTGCTCTTGGAGTGCTCTTTCTTGGTCGACCACTCCTGGGGAGGGCAACAATGGTGTTGAATTTCCTCTATTTGTACACAATATGTCTGACTGTGGATTGGTGGAGTCCAAACTCTTTAGAGTCTGTAACCTTTTCCAGCCTGATGAGCATCAACAACTCCACAGAAATCTCCTTTGTTCGTGCCATGATACACTTCCACAAACGTGTTGTGTAGAGCAGACTTTGATACAGTGGGGCAAAAACGTTTTTAGTCAGCCACTGAGCAAGTTCACCTACTTAGAAAGAAGAGAGAGGTCTTTAATTTTCTTCATAGGTACACTTCAACGATGAGAGACAAAATGAGGAAAAAAAATCCAAAAAATCACTTTGTAGGATTTTGAAAGAATTTAATTGTAAATCATGGTGGAAAATAAGTATTTGGTCACCCTCAAACAAGCAAGATGTCTGGCTCTCAAAGACCTGTAACTTCTTCTTTAATAAGCTCTTCTGACCTTCACTCGTTACCTGTATTAATGGCGCCTGTTTGACCTCATTATCTGTTTAAAAGACACCTGTCCTTAAACAGTCAGACTTCAAACTCAAGACCAAAGAGCTGTCAAAGAACACCAGGAACAAAATTGTAGACCTGCACCAGGCTGGGAAGAGTGAATCTATAATAGGCAAGCAGGGTGGTGTGAATAAATAAACTATGGGAGCAACTGTAAGAAAATTGAATACATACAAGGCCATTGATAATCTGGGGCCCAATGCAAGATCTCATCCCGTGGGGTCAAAATGATCATGAGAACGGTGAGCAAAAATCCTAGACCTACACGGAGGGACCTGATGTATGACTTTCAGAGAGCTGGGACCAACGTAACAAAGGCTACCTTCAGTAACACACTACGCTGAGAGGGACTCAGATCCCGCAGTGCCAGGCATGTCCCCCTGGTTAAACCAGTACATGTCCAGACCTGTCTGAAGTTTGCAGAGAGCATATGGATGATCCAAAAGAGGATTGGGAGAATATCATGTGGCCAGATGAAAGCAAAATAGAACTTTTTGGTAAAAACTCAACTGGAGGAAAAAGAATACTGAGTTGCATCCCAAGAACACCATATCTTCTGTGAACATCATGCTTTGGGGCTGTTTTTCTGCAAAGGGGACAGGACGGCTGATCCATGTTGAGGGAAGAATAAATGGGGCCATGTATTGTGAGATTTTAAGCCACAACCTCCTTCCATCAGTGAGAGCATTGAAGATGGAATGTGGCTGGGTCTTCCTGCATGACAATGATCCCAAACACACTGCTCTGGCAATGAAGGAGTGGCTCTGTAAAAAGCATTTCAAGGTTCTGGCGTGGCCTAGCCAGTCTCCAGACCTCAACCCCATAGAAAATTTGTGGAGGGAGTTGAAAGTCCGTGTTGCCTCAAAACATCACTGCTGTACCTGAGATCTGCATGGAGGAAGGGGCCAAAATACCAGCTACAGTGTGTGCAAACCTGGTGAAGACTTACAGGAACTGTTTGACCTCTGTCATTGCTAACAAAGGTTATGTTACAAAGTATTGAGTTGAACCAAATTTATTGACCAAATACTTATTTTTCACCATAACTTACAATTACATTCTTTAAAAATCCTACAGCGTGATTTCCTGGATCTATTTTCTCATTTTTTCTCTCATAGTTATACCTATGATGAAAATTACAGACCTCTCTCATTTTCGTAAGTAGGAGAACTTGGACAATCAGTGGCTGACTAAATACTTTTTGTCCCACTGTAGATCCCTGTTCTTTAAATAAAACAGGGTGCCCCCTCACACCTGATTGTCATCCCATTGATTGAAAACACTTGACTCTAATTTCACCTTCAAATTAACTGCTAATCCTAGAGTTTCACATACTTTTGCCACTCACTAATATTTAATATTGGATAATTTTCCTAAATAAATAAATGACCAAGTATACTACTTTTGACTCATTTGTTTAACTGGGTTCTGTTTTTAGGACTTGTGTGAAAGTCTGATAATGTTTTAGGTTATATTTATGCATAAATATAAAACATTCTAAAGGGTTCACAAACTTTCAAGCACCACTGTTATTCTAAGTGCTTTATGAAGTTAAAGCCATTACCTACATGCACATTCACATGTGAATTGTTTTTGTCCCACAAAAGATTTAACCAGGACTGACCTGCACATTGTGCAGAAGTGCTGTACATGTGATGGTCTCTGTCCACATTGACCTTTACTTGTCACATTGATGACCTAATGTGCACTTGGTGAGGAGAATCCTTAGTCTGCCATCACTGACACTTTGGCTGCAGTGGGTTAGTGAAGACAGGAGGCTGCTTGGCTGGTCTACACTAAAAATAAACCTTGGTTTACTCTGAATATGAATTGGAGATTTGTATATTATTGGCACCTCCTTACAATGCATCAATCAAACCTGACTTGAGTGTTGAGTACCATTCCCTGCAGATCTTGATGCATGAATAAATTGGCAAGTTCCAGCTGAAATTCAGGTATGGACATAGATGCTTTGTGAAAAAAAGGTATGTGTACCTTCCAGATTTGCACCTGCTATTTTCTTGAATGTGTAGACCCAGAGGAACTGTCTGTACACAAAAGGACTATATATAAGTGATCATGCATGGACTTATTTGGAGGAAACATTTTTCATTTTTGGCAGTACTCCACTGAATGTGCTACCTTTTATGAGTTTTGAATCTCTGAGTCTGACTGTTAGTGCTGATTTATTAGTATATCTGGGTGCTTGAGAAAGCCGCATCTTATTACATTTCGAATTATTTGGTTTCATTCAAAGGAGGTAGTGGCAGAAGCTCTGGTTCATAGAAAGTTCACTTTAAAGTTGAAAGTCCTGCATTTAATAGGGACACAACATTTGTTTTAGACAGAGTATGTCCGTTGATACTTGCTGATACCTATACTGAAATTAGTAATTTATTAGACAGTGAAGTGTTAAGTGTATATTTGTTCAGTGTACCTTAACAGTTAATGTATCTATTTAATCTTGATTTACTAACTGAATAGAAAACAGTGCCCTACTACAATGACATAGTGAACAATGAATGAGTTAAGTTGCAAAATTCAAGTTGTCCCCCATCATTCTGCATTCAATACCCCATAATGAGAAAATGAGAAATTTTTGCAAACAGCTAGACTTTTGCAAGAAATTTGCAAAGAAAAACAAAGGTCTTGCATGGACAAAAGAATTCAGACACTTTGCGTTGACACTTGAAATTTTGCTACTGGGGCATCCCATTTCTCATTACCTGTTTCTTTAAGGTCTCACAGCTAACAATGCATATCAAAGCAAAAAACAAGCCACAAGGTGGAAAGAACTGCCTGTAGAGCTCAGAGACAGGACTGTGTGGAGGCACAGATCTGGAGAAGGCTGTACTGAAAGTTCCTAAGACTACAGTGGCTTCCATAATTATTAAATGGAAGAAGATTGGAACAACCTGGACTCCTCCTAGAGCTGGCCACCCCACCAAACTAAGTAATTGGGGAGAAGGGCCTTGGTAAAAAAGGTCAACCATCATTGCAGCACTCCAACAATTTGGCCTTTAAGCCAGAGAGGCCAGAGTGGCTTCATCAGACAAGAGAATCTTGTTTCTCACATTCTGAGAGTCCTTTAGGGCTTTCTGTTACGGGGGGCCCTGGGGGCGCGCCAAAAAAGGAGAAGAAATAATGGACCCAAGTGCACAAAAGCCCCGCAAAAGTGCAGGAAAAATAAAGGCAGGACCCGGGAGACTGTGTGTGTGTTTTTTGACGAATGTCAGCAGCGGGATTCGATCCCAGGATCACAGCTGCCAAGGGCAGGAGAATTACCAGTGCACCACAGAGTCTGTGATCCACAAAGAGGCTGAGAAGGCTTATAAGAAAGGGCAGACTTAGGAATCGCGTACTAGCGAACTCAAACGCAGGAATAATAGTTAATAACCATAAAGGGAAGGAATGAAAGGACTAAAGCCACAAAGATAACCCGTTAAAGGGGAATATGTGGCTGAGGCGATCTTGCTGAGAGAGCAAGAGAGTGAGAGCCAGCAGGAGCTGTGTGTGGGGCGGACCGCGCGTGCGCAGATGGCCACTGAAGCCAAGCAGTCACCGACCGAGGCACGCATGCGCAGAGTGCGGCTTCGAGGGGGAGGAGACCGAGAGCGTAGGAGATGCGACAGAGAAGGTAAGCGACATTTTCGAGCTTTCCCTTACCTAGCCACTAAATCCCTGGCGGTTACCTCTTTTGACTCTACGAGGGCCCACCTCCTTTGCGAGACGGGTCCACCACTGTCCTTAGGCAATGGTAAAGCAACCGAATACCGGCGTGTGTGTGTGTAGCAGCTTCGGTGTGTCTAATATGACCGAGAGAGCGCCGTCGGCTGGCGCTTAGGACGCCCTCTTTATAGGCGGTCGACCACGGTGTTTAGTGGACCCGTGGCGACCTGTAGCATCAGGAGTGTGCCCTTTAATAGTCCCCCCTAGGAGTGGCCCCTGACAACCCCAAGTCAGCGGCGCGGCACCTCCGGAAATCCCGGATAAGGGCCGAGTCCAAAATGCGATGCGCAGGAACCCAGGAGCATTCCTCCGGTCCGTGGCCAGCCCAGTCGACCAAGTACTGGATACTGCCCTGAACCTGTTGAGAATCCAGCAATCGGCGCACCGTGTAAGCCGGGGACCCCTGAATAGTTCGGGGCTGGAGGGGTCAGCTGGCCGGGATGTGGGTCTGGCATAGGTAGGGTTTGAGCTGGGAGGTATGAAACGTGGGGTGAATCTTCATGGTTGTGGACAGGGCCAGCCGATAAGCCGGGTTGATTCTGCGGACCACTTTGAATGGCCCCACGTACTTCGGTGCCAGCTTGCCGGAGGTCCCCTTAAGGGGGAGGTCCCGGGTAGACAGCCAAACGTGCTGCCCTGGGTGGTAAGCAGGAGCAGGTCCGCTTTGCAATCGGCTTGCCACAGTATGAACTGCCTGGCTGAAACGACCCCCACCTCTGTCTCTTGGCGAGGGAACAGGGGAGGCTGGAAGCCAAACTGGCATTCAAAAGGAGACATACCAAGGGCTGAGTGCCAGAGGTTGTTGTGAGCAAACTCGGCCCATAGCAGGTGTTCCGCCCACGTGGAGGGGTTACCTGCCGTCAGGCACCGAAGCATGCGCCAGATCCTGGTTGACCAGCTCCGTCTGACTGTTAGACTCCGGGCGAAAACCCGACAAAAGGCTGGCCGTGGCCCCTACCAGGTGGCAGAAGGCTGTCCAGAAGCGGCTAACAAACTGGTTACCGCGATCGGAGAGAAGGTCCTGAGGAAAGCCGTGCACACGGACCATGTGGCACAGGATGAGGTTCGCTGCCTCCTTAGCTGATGACAGCTTGGGCAAAGCCACGAGCTTGCAGGCCTTGGAAAAACAGTCTACCGCGAGAAGGACGACCATGTTGCCATGGACGAGCAGGCACGGGGAGGGGTAGGAGGGGACCGGGCCTCCTGTGGGGGGTCTTGTTGTGGGCACAGACCTCTCAGGAGGCCACGAACAGCCTGATGTAGGCCTCCATGCCCGGCCACCAAAAGCTCTGCCGGAGAAGCTTATAGGTGGCAGTCCGGTCAGTGTGCACTGCAAATGAGGATTCGTGCCCCCAGCGCATCACTCGGGAGCGGACAAACGTACAGCCAGGAGGGCCATTCCCGGAGTCAGGCTCGCGACGAAGGGCCTTGGTTACCACCTCATCAATAGCCCAGGTAAGGGCTGCAACTACCCGATGGGCCAGAAGGATCAGATCCAGGGCAGTGGCAGTATCAGGGGGGTCCCACTGCCTGGACAGGGCATCAGGCTTGGTGTTCTTGGACCCTGGCCGAAAGGTGACAGTAAAGTCGAACCTGGTGAAGAACAGTGACCAGCGGGCCTGGTAGGCATTGAGCCTCTTGGCCTGTTGGATATACGCCAGGTTCCTGTGGTCGGTCCACACCAGGAATGGGACTTTAGCCCCTTCCAGCCAATGACGCCACTCCTCCAGGGCCAGCTTCATGGCCAGGAGCTACCGGTCCCCAATGGGGTAGTTGCGTTCGGAGGGGGATAGACGCTGTGAAAAGTAAGTACACGGGTGGAGTTTGCAGTCCAGCCTTGTGCGCTGGGAGAGGACGGCCCCCACGCCCATGTCAGACGCGTCTACCTTGACGACGAACGGCTCCTCAGGATCAGGGAGCTTGAAAACCGAAGGCTTAGTGAGGTGGTCCTTGATCTCTCGGAAAGCTCAATCAGCCTCTGGCATCCAGTGGAACGTGCCTGGGGTCTTCCGAGTGAGGGCGGTGAGAGGGTCGCCAATAGCACCGAAGTTCCTTACAAAGCAGCGGAAAAAAATTGGCGACCCCCTGGAACCGCTGCACGAGTCGGAGAGGGGTAGGCTGCAGCCTGAGTCTTGGCTGGAACCATGCGGAGGGCCCCTCTGGAGACGATAAAGCCCAGGAAGGTGACCGACGGTGCATGGAACACCGACTTATCGAGCTTAACAAAGAGCCGAATGCCTGGGGATTTTCTTGACTTGGAGGCCCAGGCGTCGCACAAGAGATGCGTCGATGAAGTTACTGTCGGCCCTTGAGTCGATATAGGCTGGGAGGTGAACCCGAATGCCTCCACCATGACGGATGACAACAGGGAAGGTAAAGCCAGACAGGGGAGGGGTGTTGAGGCCTAGGACCGGCCTCCCCGACCAGGCTTGGCCCTTATGTTTCCCGGACGTGGGAGTCACCCGGTTAGGAGAACCCCAACCGGCCCTCCCCAGATCCATGAGCTCGGGAGCGTTGGGATTGGTGGTGGAAGGGCTGAGAGAACCACGACCGGACCACGAACCATAAGCCGGGCCGCGAGTAGCCGCACGCTCGCGGGACCTTTGCCGCCTTCATCTGCCTTCAGGCTTGGCGAAACCTCCAATTTTCAAGCTCACCAGAGGTTTCCAGGTTCATGAAAAGTCACATTTGCTTTAGATTTAAAAAGCTAACACTGTTGGCCACCAGTACTAAACTTTCTAAATGTACAGCATAACTGCAGATAAGACTTCAGTAGACTTAAGACAACAAATACATAAGGCTTAACTTAGAGTTCAGTGTGCTTCTATCTTCCAGACCCTTGGCTTTCTCTTGAACTGCAAACTTGTTCTGAACTGAACTCTTTTCTGAACTCTTTTTTTTTAACTGCTCCTGGTCTGGATTTTTTAACACCTGTGACTGAAGGTGGAGTTTGGAATGGGGCCAATTTACCATGCGAAGGTTTTATCCAATGGGAAGTGTTCCCTCCGCATTTTTTATTTTCTCACCACAAGGTTTTCACAGAAATGCTTTCATTAATCTTATAAGTGAACGTAAAATAGATCTATAACATATATTGCATGCATACACCATGTTGTGTAAGTATGTCAATATTCTATTAGCATGTATCATGAATTTTTATTTCACAGGCCTCCCAAAATTGCTATAGGAATTTTCACTTGTTATTCTTTGTTTATACCAAAGTACAGTTACATACAAACAAATATTTCTTCTGGTTAAAGAAACATGTTTCTTTAAGGGATTTATCACACTATAATTATGTTTATCCAAGAAAATCAAATAAAAGAAAGAATATCAAAATAATAGAGTAACATAATACACTTTAGGGTTTTAGTCAACTTAACATAAAATTAAAGAACTTAAGGAATCCCGTGGCTATTGTATTTAATGTTCAACATAGATATGTGAAGTTTGGTATCAAATGAAACATAACAAAGAATTATTTTAGCTGGATACTTCACAATCGGTAGATTCTGAAGTTGTAGGTGATACAGTGGTGTGAAAACGTGTTAGCCCCCTTCCTGATTTCCTATTTTTTTGTATGTTTGTCACACAAGTGTTTCAGAACATCAAACGAATTTAATAATTAGTCAAAGACAACACAAGTAAACGTTTAATTAAAAAAAATAAATATAAAATGCAGTTTTTAAATGAAGGTGTTTATTGTTAAGGGAGAAAAAACTCCAAACCTACATGGCCCTGTGTGAAAAAGTGATTGCCCCCTAAACCTAATAACTGGTGGGGCCACCCTTAGCAGCAACAACTGCAACCATGCCTTTGTGATAACTTGCAATGAGTCTTTTACAGTGTTGTGGAGGAATTTTGGCCACTCATCATTGCAGAATTGTTGTAATTCAGACACATTGGAGGGTTTTCGAGCATGAACGGCCTGTTTAAGGTCATGCCACAGCATCTCAATAGGATTCAGGTCAGGACTTTGACTAGGCCACTCCAAAGTCTTCATTTTGTTTTTCTTCAGCCATTCAGAGGTGGACTTGCTGGTGTGTTTTGAATCATTCTCCTGCTGCAGAACCCAAGTTCATTTCAGCTTGAGGTCACATACAGATGGCCAGACATTCTCCTTCAGGATTTTTTGGTAGACAGCAGAATTCATAGTTCCATTTATCACACCAAGTCTTCCTGGTACTGGACCAGCAAAACAGCCCCAGACCATCACACTAACACCACCATATTTTACTTCTGGTATAATGTTCTTTATCTGAACTGCTGTGTTCCTTGGGACACACACATTCCATAGAGTTCAACTTCTGTCTCGTCAGTCCACAGAATGTTTTCCCAAACGTCTTGGGGATCATCAAGATGTGTTCTGGAAAAATTGAGGTGAGCTTTAATGTTTTTTTTGCTCAGCAGTAGTTTTCGTCTTGGAACTCTGACCTTAACTGAGAACACTGACCTTAACTGAGGCAAATAAGGCCTGCAGTTCTTTGAATGTTGTTATGGGGTCTTTTGTGACCTCTTGGATGAGTTGTCGCTGTGCTCTTGGGGTAATTTTCGTCGGTTGGCCACTCCTGGGAAGGTTCACCACTGTTCCATGTCTTCGCCATTTGTGGATAATAGTTCTCACTGTGGTTTGCTGGAGTCCCAAAGCTTTATAAATCTCTTAATAACCCTTTCCAGACTGATAGATCTCAATTATTTTCTTTACCAATTGTTCCTGAATTTCTTTGGATCTCAGCATGATGTGTAGCTTTGTACTTCACTTTGTCAGGCAGGTCCTATTTACGTAATGACCTGATTGAGAACAAGTGTGGCAATACTCAGGCCTGGGTCTGGCTAGAGACAGTGAACTCAGGTGTGATAAACCAAAAGTTATGTTTTATCAAGGGGGGGCAATCACTTTCTCCACACAGGACCATGTAGGTTTGGATGTTTTTCTCCCTTAATAATAAACACCTTCATTTAAAAACTGCATTTTGTGTTTATTGGGTTGTCTTTGACTAATATTTAAATTGGTTTGATGTTCTGAAACACTTAAGTGTGACAAACATGCAAAAAACAGGAAGGTAGAAAACAGATGTCCCTGGGTAGTGTTTGTGGAGGTACTGTATAAATCACATAACATGGAGACCCCGGCCCCCATACTGAAAAAAGGAAGATATTGTCAGAATCTGTGTTTTATGGAACTTAAAAACCAGACCTGTTGGTGACAGAACTGGCTGTAGATAGGTATCTCCGTTCTGTAGTGGTGGGGGTTGAAGGTGTCACAGCAGAGGTTTACTTAGCTACTCCTTTCTTTCTCCCCAGGAGGACACACACATTTCAGTTGTTAATGGTCACAAGGGAAGGAGAGCAGGAATTTTTATCTATATTGATCATATAAAGTTTGAATCCAGCAGAAATCGCTGCATAGTATAATGGTTTGGGTCTCTCTGGGTGAAGATAACTGGCCATCATTGATGTACATTCTGAATTATACCAGCAAATTCTAAAGAAAAATATAGGGACATCTGTTAATGAACTGAATCTCAAGAGAAAGTGTGTCATGCAGAAAGACAACGACCATAAGCACACAATTAATTCTACCAAAAAAATTGTTTTAATAGATAAAATATTGTAACATCTGTGTGGATGAAGAAGCAGCATCAGAGACAGGAAACTGCTCATAATACATGTTTTTATTAACAGCCAATGTCACAGACAAAATTTGAGCTCTGACAAGGACTACTTACTAATCAGAGTTACGGGAAGGTCAATGAAACACAAACTAGCCCCCCAAACCCAACCCTCACACACAGTAAACCAGCTCATGGAAGGTACAAGCACGTAATTTAATGAGTAATATATATATATACCACTGTGTGTGTGTGTATGTATGTATGTATGTATGTATGTGTGTGTGTGTGTATGTATATATATATATACACACACATACATACATACATACATACATACATACATACACATACTCTCTCTCTCTCACACACACACACACACACACACACACACACACACACACACAGTGGCGCTTGAAGCTTGAAAGTTTGTGACCCATTTTCTAATTTTCTATATTTCTTCATAAATATGACCTAAAACATCACCAGCTTTTTACACAAGTCCTAAAAGTAGATCAGGAGAACCCAGTTAAACAAATGAGACAAAAATATTATACTTGGTAATTTATTTGTTGAGGAAAATGATCCAATATTACATATTAGTCAGTTGCAGAAATATGTGAACCTTTGCTTTCAGTATCTGGTATGACTCCCCTGTGCAGCTATAAGTGCAACTAAACGTTTTCTGTAACTGCTAATTAGTCCTGCACACTGGCTTTGACGCCCTTTCCTCCATACAGAACTGCTTCAACTCTGGGATGTTGGTGGGTTTCCTCACATTAACTGTTCTCTTCAGGTCCTTCCACAACATTTATTGTCCTGCATTAAGGTCAGGACTTTGACTTGGACATTCCAAAACATTAACTTTATTCTTCTTTGACCATACTTTGGTAGAACGACTCGTGTGCTTAGGGTCGTTGTCTTGCTGTTCTTTTTGGAGAGCAGTGGCTTTCTCCTTGCAAGCCTGCCATGCACACCATTGTTGTTCAGTGTTGTTATGGTGGACTCATGAACGTTAACATTAGCCAATGTGAGAGAGGCCTTCAGTTGCTTAGAAGTTACCCTGAGGTACTTTTTGACCTTGCCAACTATTACATGACTTGCTCTTGGAGTGATCTTTGTTGGTCGACCACGCTTGGGGAGGGTAACAATGGTCTTGAATTTCCTCCATTTGTGCAAAATCTGTGTGACTGGAGTCCAAACTCTTTAGAGATGGTTTTGTAACCTTTTCCAGCCTGATGAGCATCAACAACTCAGAGGTCCTCAGAAATCTCCTTTGTTTGTGACAAGAGACTCTCAAACAGCTTTAAATGCCCCAACGATCAGGTGTCTCTAATCAAGTGTAATCAGCACCAACAATACTACACCAATACACCAATCCCAGCACTTTACCATGCTGCCACTGTCCTGTAATGTCAGGCCGTGGAACTGCATGTTTCCTAATAGCTTGACACAGAAATCAAATGGTTGTTTACGTACTTAATTAACATTTACAATCAGCATATCTAAATGTTATAATTGATTTAAATTGTAGTGAATAGATGCTATATGAGGTCAAGAGAATGGAGTCAAGAATGGGCATGGCGTCAAGAAACATGCATGAGGAACAGAAATGTGTGTACTTGCAGAACTGCGTGTACTGTCAGGCTGTTCAAGTGTTTTGCAAAAGAAAGAACTCTGGAAACGGGAAGTTTGGAATGTTTTGTGTGGAAAAGTCTATGTTTGCAACAAGAGGACTGTGTCAAGATGACCTAGGGCAGGGGTCGATCTGTGTAAGCTGTTGGGCAGAGATATTTGAGGAAGTGAAAGTTGGAAGGATTCAAAAGGAGCCTGTTCGAAGCGGCATACCGGAACTCTTTGTATATGCATGCATAGACTTCCCCAGATCTGAAATAAAGAAGGGACCTGATCTTCTGTTGTTGTTGCGTGCTTATTCCCGATGGATCAGACGGACCTGTGAGGGAACAGAGGGGTCTACCTCAACAAGCTAGATTTAAAAAGTAAGCTATAGGAATGTAATCCAACTGAAAATGTTCAGTTTAAATACGGAGTTATTCACGTCATGTCTGGTGAAGTCAAGGCTTTGACAGTCTGTATCATACACATAGTCATGTGGCTGAATGTCCATAGCTTAGGTACATTCTGATGGATTCTCCACTTCTGTCTCTGGCACTAGTCAAGGTCTCTTCTATGGTTTATTTTCTGTTGCTGATGTGATTCTGGTGTGCAAGCCACATAATGAACCGAAGCCAAAGCTATCCAGATGTACTTGCCTAAACACAAAGAGCAGTAACATTTATTGCATGCATTTTTACCATTTATAGAAAACATATTTCTTCATTTATGTCTGCAGTGTAATTACTAGGGAATTCATCTCACAGATTATAATCATTGTGAACCTATGCCTACAACAAGGAAGAAAAGCAAATAAAGTTCCTGGAAGCATTTGAAGAAAGTTATTCCATTAAAGTTGTATGCTTTTACATCAAGATATGCTACCTATAGTATAAGAATAATGGTTCAGAGACGAATAGCACAAAAATCACAAAATAGATGCTGTATAGTTTCTCAACAGATCAATTGGTAAACCACTCAAATATATGCAAAGGTTGAACATTTCAACAAGGTAAGATAAATGAACAGAACGCTAGTCTAAAAGCTGGCATTTATAGTTGAACATCTAAAAGAATGAATCCCTTGTTTTCAAAACTATGCATTTCACAAAAAAAGACTGGGTTTTCAGATTTCAGAATTTGTAGGTTGCACACTCCAGCATGTGTGCGCAAACACTGCAAAAGTGAGTTGCATAATATGCCCACTTTAAGCAATGAAGTCATGTCTCATTGCCATGCAATATAAATTCATGTTCTTTTTATTTATTTTCATTCCTAATGCTAAATACTTGATGCTACAGTGTATTGCTAATTGAATAAAATACATGATTTGCGAGTTTATGCTCAAAATTTTTATATGTAAGCATGCTAAAGTTGAAAGTGTAGCAACATAACTTTGTGGTTAAATTACAAACCTCTCACAAAGTTAAAAAAGCAAGTAGACAAGCCTCACTAATTGGTGAGAAATAGAAGCAATTACAATCTGTTTGTGATGTAAGGAAGTGCAAGGAATGAGCAATTTCTGTTGAGGTCTAATTAAATGTCCTAAAGATTTTTAAATACATTGCAGTAGCAGTCTCAATCAAATCAAATACAAAAAATTAGTAAGAAATGTTTATCTGTGTAATTTAAGTACATTTTAAGCTGCTTTGTACCATTATAGATTTTACAGTACAGGACTTAATGATTAAAATACAAAGCCTGGTAAATTCGAGTGTGCAACCCACCAGTTAGAATGTTTATTTTGCTCAACTTTAGATAAAGTTGCGCCTACTAAAGTCAACTGCTTTAGGGAAGAATGTTATGGTCGCATCTCTCATCATATCTTTGTCCATTCTGCACTGTATTTTCAAGTGTGCTTCACTTCTGACACATCGCGCTTGCATCATGCACTCTGTCACTGTTTGAGTTTCTAACCGCCTGTACGTCTTTATCTCCTTTGAGTAGCACAGCTCTTTGTTTAAGTTACTTAGCCTGTGTCTAGTCTTACAGTTGTATGAAAAAGTTTGGGCACCCCTGATAATTTTCATGATTTTAGTTTATAAATCATTGGTTGTTCAGATCAGCAACTTGAGTTAAATATATCATATAGCAGATGAACACAGTGATATTTGAGAAGTGAAATGAAGTTTATTATAGGATTTACAGAAAGTGTGCAGTAAATTATTCAAACAAAATTAGGCAGGTGCATAAATTTGGGCACCCCAACAGAAAAATTACATCAATATTTAGTAGATCCTCCTTTTGTAGAAATAACAGCCGGCTAAACGCTTCCTACAGCTTCCAGTCTGGATTTCTGGTTGAAGGTTGCTTTGGACCATTTTTTTCTTTAGAAAACATCTCCAGTTCAGTTCAGGTTTGATGGTTTCCGAGCATGGACAGCCCACATTTTCAGTAATATTCATGTCTCGGGACTGAGATGGCCATTCCCAGAACATTGTACTGGTTCCTCTGCATGAATGCCTTAGTAGATTTTGAGCAGGGTTTTGTGGGGTCGTTGGTCTCGGTGCAACTTTGTCACTGATTCTTGAACATTGTTCTCAAAAATCTGGAGATATTAACTGGAATCCATGCGCCCCTCAACTTTAACAAGATTCCTATAGTACCTGCATGGGCCACACAGTCCCAACAGCATGATGGAACCGCCACACCAATTTTTACTGTGGGTAGCAAGTGTTTGTCCTTGGGATGTTGTGTTCTTTTTCCGCTCCTTGTTTATGTCCAAAATAACTCAATTTTAGTTTTCATCAGTACACAGCACTTTATTCCAAAATGAAGCTGGATTGTCCAAATGTGCTGTAGCACACCTCAAGTGACTCTGTTTGTGGCGTGTCTGCAGAAAAAGGCTTCTTCTTCTGCATTACTCTCCCATACAGCCCTCTCCTTGTGCAAAGTGCGCTGTATAGTTGAACGATGAACAGTGGACACCATCTGCAGCAAGATGAGGTTTGTAGGTCTTTGGAGGTGGTCTGTGGCTTGACTATGAACTGTTCTCACCATCCTTCGGCTCTGCCTATCTGAGATTTTTCTTGGTCTGCCCACTTCGGGAGTTCCTTAACTAGAACTGTGGGCCCTGTGGTCTTCCATTGCCTCACTATGTTCCTCACAGGGAAACTGACAGCTGAAATCTCTGAGAGAGCTTTTCCCTTTCCCTGAACCATGATGTTGAACAACCTTTGTTTTCAGGCCATTTGAGAGTTGTTTTGAGGCTCCCATGTTGCCACTCTTCAGAGAAGATGCAAAGAGGAGAAAAACTTCCAATTGGCCACCTTAACCCTTTCCTCATAGTTGGATTCACTTGTGTATGTAGATCAAGGGTCAATGAGCTTACAAAACAAATTTTGTGTTCCAATAATTTGTGCTAAAGGTATTCAAATGACAAGGGGTGCCCAAATTTATGCACCTGCCTAATTTTGTTTGAATAATTACTGCACCACTTTCTGTAAAACCTATAAACTTCATTTCACTTCTCAAATATCACTGTGTTCACCTGCTATATGATATATTTACCTGAAATTGCTGAGCTGGACAACCAATGATTTATAAAGAAAAATCATGAAAATTATCAGGGGTGCCCAAACTTTTTCATACCACTGTATCTGCCCAGTTCATTGCATGAAAAAAAATTTAATCCCCGTGAACACCCGCCAACGTCACTAATTCCCAGCAGGTTTATGTCTATGAACTTCGCATTCGTCTGTACCGTAAATGAAATGAAACAATTGTTTTGGAAAAAGGGCAAGGAGGATTCAGGCAGGTGTAGCAATTAGCATATGACTAGGATTGTCTAGCTAAAGCATTGAATGAACCCAGCAGGAAAAGATGATATATAGGTACACAATAAAAATCATGGAAATACATTATAATCAATAGCATAAAAATTCATATTTTTAGGAAGGAAAAAATAAACATTACCATGTTGATTAAATGTAAAACCTTTATTTAAACTATGCAGGACACACAATTAAATTTTACAATGATAAATGTCTTTTTTCAGCTTCTGGGTCATACGCACTTGACAGAAGCCTGTCAGAATACAGTCCAACATGCAGCTAACTGCAATGTGTCACCATATACTTTTGATGGTCTTGAAGCTTTGTTTGAAGCCTGGCACACAGGTTGGTGAGCTCTTGGCTATGAAAGTATGGAGACCCACAGACTGTATATAAAAATGGACTGGGTGACAGAGGGTGAAGCAACTACATGTCTGATGCCCTCTAGTGGCTGGCTACAGTATAACGTTTAACCCCACCCATTCCTATGTAAGTGAAGGACTCAGGCACCAAGTACAAAAATAGCCGGTATTTTTATTCGAAATTACACGAGAAATGGAGAAGCTGGGAAGATGTGGAGAATACGGTTTGTCCATTTTACAGAGAGAGTTGGAGCTAAGCTACAGTTTGAGTGCACACATGTGTATGACTATCCAAAACACTCTCAGCTCACTCTGTCCAAGTTCTGTGACTCAGACTGCTCACTCAGAGCTTGTTTGGGCAGTTAATCAGGCATCGCTTCCCCTCTGCACTGCATGGCAAATGCTAACCAGTCGAGCTAAAGTGCGGACCGATCCTGAAATTCGCTAGGCTAAAACCAAATCAGGCTGAAATTGCACAATGTATGCCTGGCTTTAACTTCTGAATGTCTGTGTTTCTATGAAAAGTGCAGTCAGTCACAATGCCAGTCCCTGGCATAAAAACTAGAGGTGGATGTAACGAGTGTGATTTGCATTTACCGCACAAGCACACCCAATATGTCAGTGCCCAGGCGGCCATCTTGGTGGTTTCAAAAATTCACAATGGATGTCAGTGGTGACATACTGTCAATAGAATATACAGTCTAGCCTGCACAATCCACCCAGACACTCCTTCAGAAGTGTCAATCTCTTCACCAGACATCAGAATACTTGTGATGCCCATCCACAATTAAATTTCATTAAGCATGTTCTCAGCTGCCAACATGGCACAATGGCACAATGCATTTACTGTTTAAACTGAAAAAAGTCATATGAGAAATAACATTTTACAAAGCCAAGAAGGGAACTATTTGCAATTCGTGCTCATGTCTTCTTTCATTTAATGTTTAATCTAGACACATCCCTGATTGAAAGTAGGTTACATATGTTAATTTTATCAAATGATAGTTTGCATGGTAGCACATATTTTATGTAATATGTCTTGAGTGTTTTATGACTGCCTGGAGCCACCACATGATGATGTACTGTTGTTTATCTTATTTGAAATTTCTATATTATAATACTGATTAATATCAGTATTGATATTAATATTGTTATCCATGGCCCCTCCTGGACTCCATATTATTTATATTTTTTAGCATTTTTAAACAATAAAGTTAAAACCAGTCTAATAAAATCCTGCCCTCTTCCTTCTTTGGCGACTGTGGGCTGAACTCGTTGTTGATGCTGCTCTTTATTGCTGTAGCACTGGCTAGTTGTAGCTGAAATTCCTCCTTACTGTCTCATAATACATCTTGCAGACAGCTACTAATACATAAATAAATAAGTTAAAACTAAAAACAAAAATAGCTATCACAACAATGCAATAAAAGAACCTTATGTAAACCTAAGACTTTATCTTGCCAAAATAGTTCCTACCACTGCCTCTTATTATATGCACGGACAATATAAGTAGCGAAAAGTTCATTTTTTGACGTCATGTCTAAAGTTAAGAAATAAGTGTTTAATAGTGTTTTCATGCGTCAAGAAACGCTCCAAAGGAAATCATACACTCCCTGTGTTATTCAATGCAGCCAATGAGGTTTGTGTTCTGTCTTTTATATGTTATTTGGTTTAAGTTCAGTTGATATGATTACATAACCACTACTGTTGCTAATACGCACATACAAACGTAAGTTAAACCGTTTCTAATATGTATGGAAAGTAATATGCAATGTCACGATTTGTGTGAAGCTAAGGGCTAAATTTCTGTGGTTTAAAACGAAGTTAAAGGTCAACAGTGAACAGAGACAACCATTGTATATTTGTTTATTTCATTGTACATTGTTTTATTTATAATTTGTGATCTGTGATTATTACAGTTCTCACGTTTAGGAATAAATCCTAATCAGTGCAGTTAAGAACAGTTGTGCTGTCATCATTATAACCATGGGAGGCACAGTGAGAACTCAGTGCTCCAGAAGACAGCACCAGAGAGCAGTGACTTATAGTAAGTGGAAAAGAAGACTGAGAGTGACGGAGATTGTGCAGAGGTGCATGCGCAGCCAATCTGCATGGATGTGACAACCAAGCAGCAGAGATGAGCTGCAGCCTTACGCAGACATGCATTCACCAGTGACCAATGGCATAAGAGGCTATGACTTCGTTCCTCTAGAAGAGCCACAAAGAGACCAAAGAGTCCGCAAAAGAACGGAGAAGGGTCAAGAACTGCACGATGAGCAAGTAAGAAGAATTGCACATCGTTTCAGTGTGCACTATAAGAAGTGGAAGGAGATCACAAATGCTAAGTGGTCAATGCTCAACCGACCTGTTGAATGAACATGTCATTAAAGTGAATGATGCTTTAAGGAGTTTGAATGCTGTTTATGAAGAGTTGAGACAAATCAGTGTTCCTGACCATGATACACGTCATAGAGTTGACACCTGTGAAACAGTGACACAGAGCATTGTAAAGCAAGCAATGGACATTCTAGACACAATACAGGGTCAAGGTCAAGGGAATGAAGAACGACGTAGTGAGACAAGGTCAACCAAGATGAGCGTTAGCTCTCATAGCACTAAGGTATCCACTCATTCCCGTCTATCTTCTGCCAGTAGAAAGAGTGCAGCTGCCGAAGTTGCTGCCAATGAAGCTACTCTACAAGTACTGTTAGAGCAAGAACGTTATATTGAAGAACTAAAGAGGCTGGAAGCTGAAGCTGCCCAACTAAAGGCTAAACATGAGGCTGAAAATGCAAAGAGACACAGAGTGCTAGAAGCCAAGCGCAGACAATTAAAATGTCTAGAGACGATTAAAAGGCTGTAGGCTGCCAAGGCACGACAGCAAGTATATGAACAGAGTGAATGCTCAGGTCGAACATCTAAACAGAGTCAGTGCTCAGATGATGAAATAAATGAGCTGCTTCATCAACCTTTTCCTGTGAAGGTTAAAGAGGAAGTCAAGCAAGAAGTAAGCTCACCACAACACCATTCCCCATCACAACCTGTAACACATCTAGCTGAAGACAACACAGCAGCTCTTTTCAGAGCACTTATGGAATGCATTAGTGCGAGCCGTATTCCTGTAACTGAACCTACGACGTTCAATAACTTCAAGAACTCACTGACTTCCTTCACAGCTGTGAGTCTGCAATGTCTCAAATCAGAGGTCTTGAAGTGAAAATACTTGCTAAACTTCCAGACTGGTTGACTTCAAGATGGAACCGGAAAGTCATAGAAGTGGAGGAAGAAAGTCAAATGTTCCCAAGCTTCATCCAGTTTGTCAGGTTCCTTACACGCGAAGCCAAAATCGCCTGTAATCCCATTACATCTCTCCACCCACTGAAACCAAGTGAAGGAGAGAAGAGTAAGGTTTTAAAGAACAGAAGTTCTGGAGCAAAGGCCTTAGCAACAAGCTCAGACGAGAAGGCCAACACCACAAGGTGTGTTTTCTGTGAGAAGGTAGGGCACAGTTTACCAAAGTGTAGTAAGTTCATTAAGAAGACAATCACAGAACGAGTCAAGTTTGTCCAAGAGAAGAAGTCGTGTTTTGGCTGTCTGAAGTGGGGTCATCGGTCCAAGGACTGTGGAGACAGGAACATCTGCAATACATGTGAGAAAAGACATCGAACTTGCCTCCATGATAATCGCACATAATTCGCAAGGAAGAAAGGAGGCAAGCAAGGACTGATGGAGCTAGAGATCATGTCAAATCAATTGAAGTGAAGCCAGAGCAGCCACAAGATCAAGCATCAAGAACATCATGTGAAGCAACATCTCATAGAATCACTCAGAATGATAGAGGCACTAACACATCCACAATTATTCCAGTGTGGGTCTCTGTCGCAAATGAGAGAAATCATGAAGTTCTGGTGTATGTTCTCCTTGATACTCAGTGACACAACCTTTATCCTTGAAGATACTGCAAGTGCGCTCAATACAAAGAGTGAAGCAGTTCAGCTAAGGCTTTCCACACTGGCTTCAAGAAACACAGTTGTGTCCTGTCGGAAACTGACTGGGTCTACAAGTAAGAGGGTTCTACTCCGATAAGATAATTCCACTCTCAGTGACCTACTCCAGAGAGTTTATACCTGCAAACAGAAACCATATCCCCACACCAGAGACGGCGAAGGTATGGTCTCATCCTGAACACATTGCAGATGAGATCGCTCCTCAGCAAAGCTGTGACGTTGGCCTGCTAATCGGCTACAATTGTCCTCAAGCCCTCGTACCAAGACAAGTGGTAACTGGTAAATCAATAAATGGTAAATCAAGCCTTCGCTCAGAGAACAGATTTGGGCTGGAGAGTGGTCGGCTATGGTAATCCATTCCTCAATTATGGAGATGCAATTGGAGTAAGCCACCACGTCATAGTGAAGCAAGTGATGCCAGGGCTTCAGTCCTCTTCAAACCTCACAAGTGAAGTGCATTACATCTGTAGAACACAGATCAAATAAGTAATCTTACCTACAGATGTCATCAAGGTGCTGGAATCTGACATTGCTGAAAGAGCTTCTGAAACTAATCATGTCTCTCAAGATCTCAGATTCTTATCAAAATTGAAAGAGGGCATCATACTTAACAGTGATGGTCATTATTAAATGCCACTGCCTTTCAGGAGAAACAGACCTAACCTACTTGATAACAAGGAGTGCACCATACACCGTCTGAAGTGCCTGAAAAGAAACCTGAGAATCGATGAGCAGTATAAAAAAATACTACAAGACCTTCATGCATGAGACCATGATCCGTGGAGATGCAGAAAGGGTCCCAGAAGAAGACATTCACAAAACTCCAGCGTGGTACATCCCGCATCATGGGGTGTATCATCCACAAAAACCTGGGAAAATACGCGTTGTCTTTAATTGCTCTGCCAAATTTCAAGGGACGTCCTTGAATGACCATCTGTTGACCGGTCCAGAGCTAACAAACACCTTGGTGGGAGTTCTGATTCGCTTCCGAAGAGGTCAAGTGGCAATCATGTGTGACATAGAGCGCATGTTCAACCAGTTCCATGTGAAGACGGAAGACCAAGATTACCTTTGATTCCTTTGGTGGGAGAATGGAAATCTTGAAGCCCAACCTTCCACCTATTGAATGAAGGTACATCTATTCGGTGCAGCTTCATCACCTGGTTGTGCCAACTATGGACTTAAACACATCACAGTTAAAGGGCAAGGACGCTTCAGAGACGACACCATCAAGTTCATGCAGCGAAACTTCTACATTGATGATGGCCTGGCAAGTGTAGCATCCGTAAGTCAAGCAATCCAGCTGGTGAAAGAAGCAAGAGAGCTTTGCAGCACAGGCAAACTCCGACTGCACAAGTTCATCTCTAACAGCAAGGAAGTTCTCACCACCATACCCAAAGGGGAATGTGCTGAAGCTGCTGTGGACAAAGACATGGCATTGGATGAACTGCAGATGGAACAAGCCCTCGGTGTGCAGTGGTGCGTGGTTCCAGTTCAGAGTGGTCATCAAAAAGAATCCATTTACCAGAAGAGGAGTCTTGTCTACAGTTGCTTCAGTCTATGATCCTCTTGGATTCGTGGCACCCTTCATTCTAATTGGAAAACAGATCCTACAACAGATGTGTCGAGGCAAGCTCAGCTGGGATGATACTTTACCTGATGACCTGCGACCTCAGTGGGAACGTTGGCTCCAAGATCTACAAAACCTGGCTGATGTTAAGATCCCAAGATGCTACCTTCCATCAAGCTTCAATGAACAATTCTATGAGATTCACCATTTCTCCGATGCCAGTATGTTAGTGTGTTAGTTCACTCTTCTTTAGTTATGGGGAAGGCAAGAGTTGCCCTACCAAGATCACAACCATACCAAGGCTTGAGCTGTCTGCAGCAGTGATAGCTGTCCGCACCAGTGACATGCTCAAGAAAGAACTAGAAGTAGAGTGTCTACAAAAATTCTTCTGGACTGATTCCATGGTTGTCCTTGGGTACATCAATAATGAAGCCAGAAGATTTCATGTGTTTGTAGCAAACTGTGTGGAACGCATCAAGCAAAGCACAGAATCCACACAATGGAAGTATGTGGCTTCTGAAGAAAATTCATGAGACCACGCCTCAAGAGGTCTCACAGTAGAGCAGCTTGTATCCTCTGACTGGTTCACTGGCTCAACGTTTCTCTGGCAGAAGGAGCTACCAAGCGGAGAAGTTAAGATGGGACAAATTGCAAGTAGTGTTCCTGAACTCAAGAAAGTGCAGGTCCATGACGTCCAGGCGAAAGAGACAAAGTCATTGTTAGATCATCTGCACAAGTTCTCAGACTGGTCCAGAATGGTAAAGGCTATTGTCAGACTCAAATGTCATATAAATGAAATCAAGGGTCTTCAGCCAAGGTTCTGTGAAGCCACCAGTCTAGAAGAAAGGAGAGAAGCAGAGCTGACCATAATCAAGATGGTTGAAGAAGCAACCTTCTCAAAGGAAATACAGGGCCTTCTCAGGAACAAGGACGCACAAGGCAATGACAAGGTCAACAAGCTATACAGATTAAGTCCATTTGTTGATGAACAAGGTATCCTCAGGGTGGGAGGCCGCTTAACCCATGCTGCCCTACATCCACACGTTAAGCATCCAGTGATCCTCCCAAGGGACAGTCATGTGTCAGCATTACTCGTCAAGCACTATCATGAGAGAATGCTCCATCGGGGACGAGGAATGACCATAAATGCACTCCGATCCAATTGCATATGGTTGCTAGACTGCAGCAAAGCAGTATCATCCCATGTCTACAAGTGTACCACGTCCAGGAAGTTCAGCAAAAGCCCAAAAGCCCAGAACAGCAAAAGATGGCAGACCACCCAAAGGACAGGATGGAAACTACCCCTCCATTCACTTACTGTGGGATGGATTGTTTTGGACAGTTCTACATTAAGGTGGGAAGAAACGAGCTAAAGCGTTATGGGCTGTTTGTATGTGTTCCAGAGCAGTGCACATTGAGATGCTTGATGATCTAACCACAGACGCATTCATCAACGCGTTGCGTTCGTTCATCGCCATCCGTGGAATGGTACGCCAGATAAGATGTGATCAAGGGTCAAACTTTGTCGGAGCTAGACGCGAGTTTGCTGAAGCACTGAAAGAGATGAATCAGGAAGAGATCAAAGAATTTGGATGTGAGTTCATCATGAACACTCCAGCCTCAATTCATATGGGCGGAGTATGGGATAAACAAATTCATACCATTAGAAGTATTCTGACATCCATCCTGGAACAGTCAGCCAAACAACTTGACTGCTCCTCACTACGAACATTCCTATATGAAGTCATGGCAATTGTCAACAGCAGACCTCTGACCACTGATTGTCTCAATGACTCGTCCAGCCAAGAGCCCCTTATGCCAAGGCACATCTTGCCACTGAAGTCGAAGATTCTCGCTCCACCTTCTGGAAGGTTCGTCAAAGAAGATCTCTACCTCCATAAGAGATGGCGTCATGTCCAAATTTTTGGCTAACCTCTTTCGGAAGCGGTGGAAGAAGGGGTACCTCCTGAAACTACAACACATACAGAAGTGGATCAAAGACCGCAGAGATGCAAGGGTCAATGACATTGTTCTCCTGCAAGATGATACCACACCAC
Organism: Ancistrus triradiatus; assembly: GCA_025084515.1. NCBI lineage: Eukaryota > Metazoa > Chordata > Actinopteri > Siluriformes > Loricariidae > Ancistrus > Ancistrus triradiatus. The sequence continues at coordinate 179,206 of JAJAGP010000816.1, read as the reverse complement.
GTAACCAGTGGAAATTGGCAAATGTCATCGAGGTATACCCTGGAAGGGATGGAAGAGTGAGAAGACTGAAATTGCTCATCAGTGACTCCAGCCTTGATAAGAAGGGAAAGCGCATCTCCAAACCTGTCTACCTTGAGAGGCCCATCCACAAGACAATGACGCTGCTGAAAGCAGACTAAAGGGCCCGGTCTCTCTCTCTCCTGGTGACCATTCCTGGGGAGCACAAGACCTGAAGCTAACGTTTGTTTGTTTTCTGCTTAGTATAGTTTCACTATAAGAAATCTAGAGTAAGAAACCATAGATTTGGTGGGAGTGTAACTGCCTATTTGGGCAGTGCATAATTTAGTGTAACACATTATTCGTTTTGGTTCCTACCCCATAAAGACATTAAGAACTGAGGCGGAACTATATGTCCGCAAGGGTTTTCAGGGGGGATTGGGGGGGATATATGCACGGACAATATAAGTAGTGGAAACTTCATTTTTCACGTCATTTTTCACTAAAATTAAGAAATAAGTGTTTAATAGTGTTTTCATGCGTTAAGAAACACTCCAAAGGAAGTCATACCCTCCCTGTGTTATTTAATGCAGCCAATGAGGTTTGTGTTCTGTCTTTTATATGTTAATTGGTTTAAGTTAAGTTGAAATGATTACATAGCCACTACTGTTGCTAATACGCACATACAAACATAAGTTAAACCGTTTCTAATATGTATGGAAAGTAATATGCAATGTCACGATTTGTGTGAAGCTAAGGGCTAAGTTTATATGGTTTAAAACTAAGTTAAAGGTCAATAGTGAACAGAGACAACCATTGTATATTTGTTTATTTCATTGTACATTGTTTTATTTATATTTGTGATCTGTGATTATTACAGTTCTCACGTTTAGGAATAAATCCTAATCAGTGCAGTTAAGAACAGTTGTGCTGTCATCATTATAACCATGGGAGGCACAGTCACCCGGCCAAAACAGAAATCTTTTTGCACTTTTGAAAAATGTTGCACTGTTTTCCATGTAACAATGGCTTTGCATGTGATTGGACGAGCCCTGTAAAAATAGCCAAGTGACATGACGTATGTGTATGACATTACATGAGCTAAACATTAAACATTTAAACATTAAAGTGTGCTTTCTTATTGTCACGGATCGCCAGGGGTTTGGACTTTATGTGCTCCTCCTTGCCGCTTTTTAAACCAAAAGTTCTATTTTGGTCTCAGCCAATCACAAAACATTCTTCCAATAGCCTTCTGGCTTGTCCATGTGATGTTCAGCAAACTGCAGATGAGTAGCAATGTTCTTTTTGGAGAGCAGTGGCTTTCTCCTTGCAAGCCTGCCATGCAGACCATTGTTGTTCAGTGTTCTTCTGATGGTGGACTCATGAATATTAACATCAGCAAATGTGAGAAAGGCCTTCAGTTGCAGGGAAGGTACCCTGGGGTCCTTTGTGACCTCACCAACTATTACACGCCTTGCTCTTGAAGTGATCTTTGTTCGTCGACCACTTCTGGGTAGGGTAGCAATGGTCTCGAATTTCCTCTATTTGTACACAGTCTGTCTGACTGTGGATTGGTGAAGTTCAAACTCTTTAGAGATGGTTTTGTAATCTTTTTCAGCCTGATGAGCATCAACAACTTTTTTTTCTTAGGTCCTCAGAAATATCCTTTGTTCATGCCATGATACACAAATGAGTTGTGAAAGAGCAGACTTTGATAGATCCCTGTTCTTTAAATAAAATAGGGTGCCCCCTCACCCCTCACCTTCAAATTAGCTGCTTAATCCTAGAGGTTCACATATTTTTGCCACTCACTAATATGTAATATTGGATCATTTTGATGCATTCTCAATAATCCAGGTAAGAAAATCCCAGAAGTTTAATCTTTTCATCTGGACATAGGTTTTGTCGGAGAAACGTTTCCTCACTCATCTAAGTGACTTCTTCAGTGTCAGGTAGTTGGAAAACTTCCCCAATCTTATATACATTACATTTGCATAACGACTGGTACCAGCACCATTGCACAACAATGGGACAGTTTAATATACAGATTGACATATCCATTAATGACAATGGCCACGTGTTCCATTCACACTGGATATACAGATTGACATAACCATTAATGACAATGGCCACGTGTGCCTTTCACACAGGATTGGGTGTAGCAGAATACGACTACACTTTAAATTGATTAATTTTAATGAACAAACGGGGCACCACCAGATCGTTTGGGGACTGGTGGATCCGGAAAACCAGTTGAAAGAGAAAAAGCAAAATTGATCAGGAAGTCGATATGGGCGACTTCAGTCTGGGTCTGAATAATGAATTCAAAGTTATTTTTCTTTACCTTTGATTGAATAAAACTCTCTCACACAAAGCAGTAAATTCAAAAGGTTATAACAAGTTTATTAACTACAAACAAGGCAATACCAACTGACAATCTGAAGTAATGGCATGTATATCACAGTGTTAAGATCAAGAAATGATGGCGAACATGTATATCACAAGATCAGAAAGATTTAAGATCAGAAAACAAGGTGTATCTATGTGCAACTTATCAATCGTGTAGTAAATGCCCAGGTGCAGTGTTATGAACTATTTTGTTATGACATAGTGAGTTACTAGTAACACAAATTACGGCAAAGCAAAGAATAGTACGGTGGAAACTACTTAGGCGTAGATAGGTCTACGTTGAAACGTGGTTTAAAATTAAACGCAAGGTTCAAGAATCGGGGACCCAATCAGGCCATAAAACGGTACTCGCCTGGAGATCACTTGAGTATTTTGGGGCACTCCTGCCTTGCCCGTCCAAAAAGGCACAATTGAGGAACGGTGACGTTTGTCTTCCGAGGCACACCGGCGCTCGGAAAGGCCTCTTGACGCCGTAGGCTCTTGGGCTTCTCAGTTTTGCAGATAGCCGTCAGTAACCACAGATGTTTTCCGGGCCGTGTCTTCAGTTGTCCCAGTATTCGGCGTACTTCCCAGTTTAGGCTGTGGGCGTTTCATGGTCCTCAAAGATTGCGTTCGTGCACACATTTCTTTAGCTTAATTTCTAATTCGGCAATACCGAACTGCTAAGACTGCTGGACAAGAAAAAACTTAACTAAACTTAAATGCAAAACAAAAAAGAAAAAAAAACCTAAAACCAAAAAAACTCTTACAAAGAAAACTCAAAAGAAAAAGGACTACTTAAACAAAGGAACAAGACTGACTCTGCTAGCCAGCGCCAAAACATTTTTTGTACACCCTCTGACGTAAACGATAAGGGGCGTGATCTAAAGGGGTTTGCCCTGGATCGGCCAATGAAAAATTGACTCGGTATCAAGACCTTCCTCTCATTGGGCATGTCCCGATACGGAGGTTATAACTTTGGATTAATATATTATTACATATCTAGGATGACGAAGTGTATCACATAAGAACAAAAATTCTCAAAGTTACAAGTTTAGTTGCGGAAGTTCAGGTACGAGGTTCCGATTGTCAAGAGCACCTTGAATCTACAAACTAGGACATAATTAAGGCATTCTAAACTACAGCACATACATTTGTTATTCCTTAAACAAAAACTGATTCGATCAATACCAGATGTAGTATACAATACATTCTGAATAACAACTTGCATTTCTGGTCCTATATAAGTGTAAATAGGTATTAAATCACTAGCCAATCGATACAAGAGGCCCTGTAGAGATCACATACTAATATTTTCCTAACTACGACACAAAACTGGACCATATTGAGTATGGAATGGTCATTATACTAAAGACATTAACCAAATAGACATGAAAATACATGAGAAATCAACAACATGCATATATATGATTATATGTAGATGTACGAAGAATATCCCTGATCAAATTTCTTGTAGGAAAGAGAAAGGTGGGTGTGTGTGTGTGTTTGTACTCATTATGAAGCAGTTCTCATGTGTTTTCTAATTGAGGGGTGCATGCAGAGGTGATCTATTTCCAACAAAAGTTAATACTACTATTAAGAATATGTCTTTAAAAAGCTTCTAAGGTTCCCGGGTCGTAATTTCCAGGGCTGTCCTTCCGTGGCTCCAGCCAGTCTGGACAAAGGGGTTGTGAAAGTGAATTGTGGGCAGGCATCTTTATTTTTCTTTGCAAAAGTTAGGCCAGACTTCTCCTAGAAAGGGGAAAGTCCAGGGTATGGAGTGTCAGAAATCCTTTTAAGACTAACACATTGGCTTAGTTTACGATGGCGAGATGCAGGGATTATCTGACCGCTTGGCCAGATCCTCAATTTCTTTTGTTGGTTTGAGAAAAAGGTTGGTTATTGTGGCCATTAATCTGTGAAGAGTTTGTCCAGATGGTGGCCCTTTGCATTCCAAAGTGTTGTAATGTTTGTGACTTGGTGGAGAGATTGTAGACAGAGAATAACCAGATTTTGAATGACTGTCAATCCAGCTATCAACGCTACATGGGGAAGGGCTGCGATGGCGCCGTTGTAAGATGGTGAGAGGTGTACTCTGAGGCTGCCTCCCCAGTTTAGGGATGGATGTTCCCTTTTTACAAAAATGGCTTTTTTACTCCGTGTTCAAATCATCGTTCCTCCCTATCAAGGATCTGCACGTCTTCATCCTTGAAAGAATGCCCACTGGCCTGTAGGTGGGTGTAAACCACAGAGTCCTGACCTGGGTGTAAACACAGTACATGCAGTGGTGAAAGTTTGTGAACCCTTTAGAATTTTTTATATTTCTGCATAAATATGACCTAAAACATCGTCAGATTTTCAGACAAGTCCTAAAAGTAGATAAAGAGAACCCAACTAAACAAATAAAAATATTATACTTGGTCATTTATTTATTGAGGAAAATTATCCAATATTACATATTACTGAGTGGCAAAAGTATGTGAACCTCTAGGATTAGCAGTTAATTTTGAAAGTGAAATTAGAGTCAGGTGTTTTCAATAAATGGGATGACAATCAGGTGTGAGTGGGAACCCTGTTTTATTTAAAGAACAGGGATCTATCATAGTCTGCTCTTCACAACACATTTGTGGAAGTGTATCATGGCACAAACAAAGGAGATTTCTGAGGACCCCAGACAAAGTGTTGTTTTGTGGACGGATGAGGCCAAAACAGAACTTTTGGTTTAAAAGAAAAGTGTAAAAGGAAAACACTGAATTCCAGCATAAAAACCTTATCACATCTGTGAAACATGGTGTCAGGAGTCATACCGTCATACCAGGTATGGACTGTAGAGGGTGGCAACGCTCTACATTCCTCGTATGACTCCTGGCAGCCGCTGTGGTTGAGCTCCCTGTCAGTAAGTAGCTCAATCACAGGCAAATGATCCTCAGCTGCTGCCTCTGGCTATTTAAGAGCTTAGCCACTGGCAGTAGCTGTCGGATCATCTGACCCCAGCACGCCACGTAAGCCCCGATCCCCGCTAAGGCGCTGGAATAGGGACTCGTTGGCAGTTGCGTGCTTCGAGACCTCACCCGTCTCACTTCCGCTATTTTGCATTTCCCGCTTGCGTTTCTTTCCCCGTTTGTTTCATTTCTTTGTTTGTCTGACTGCACACGCTGCCTTGCCGTTCGATCGCCGCTACGGCGTTTTATTAAAAGCGATCGTCGTTGGCCTCAGGCGTGTGTTGGAGACCTCATCCGTCTCATACTTCGCTCTTTATAGAGCACCGCGCTTCCGCCTTTTGTTCAGTTCGTTTTCCTTTCGTTTTATTTCTTTTGCAGGGACAGTGGGATAATCTAGGCTCGTGAAGGAGCCTAGATTCGGTAATGCTGGGAAGCGTGAGGTAAAAGTCATCGTAGGGCTTAGATAGTGAAGGGAGAGCTTTATAACGTTTGTTTTATTTCCATCCTCTTCCTCCCTCGCGTTTCCCAGCGCCACGCGCCGATCTGCGCCAGTATTCAGCCTCACTGTCTGCTCGGCGCTCTCCCAGCGCTGAGCAGCGATCGGGCCACGCCCCCCTCTGTCTCTCTCCCTGTAGAGCTGACGTGCAGCAGCGCGTTCAGCACCGCTGACGTCAAGTGGGGGATTTTAGCCCCCCCCTTTCTCTGCTCCTGCAAGTGCGGCTTGATCTCTGTGTGTGTGACTGCCTGATCGCACATTCACTGGCTTCAGCATACACACACACAGAGACTCATTTCCCCTTTTTGTTATTTATTAATTTGTATTGTTTTATTTCAGTTTATTTATTTAACCTTATTTCAGTTCATTAATACCATCTGAAGCTAACTGCAATTGGGTCCCAAACCCTTCTTATTTAGTTTTGACGGTTCGTCAGCCCTTTTACATGGCGAACCGTAACAGAATGATCCGACCAACTAGGGGATCCAATAAGGAGGTCCCCAGACGCCGCAGACGGCGGGTTTCGCTACCCGGGTCGCGGTTGGCATTTGGCGTCCCCTCAGCGTTCGTGGCCAAGACGCTCAGGATTTTTTGTATCCTCACTATGAGGATTTTTGTTATGACCTCGATGAGGATTTTTGTTATGACCTCGATGAGGAATTCTCTTATCCTCACGATGAGGATCTTTCGTATCCTCCTAAGGAGGATTTTTCTTATCCTCGGGCTGAGGATTTATCGTATCCTCATGAGGATGATTTTTCTTATCATCTCACTGAGGATTTCTCTTATTCTCGGGTCGAGGATTTTTCTCAGCCTTCCCCTCCCACATTGCCCAGCCCTCGCCGCCGTCGCCATCCACGTGGAGCCCGCATGGAGTTGTTCAGCGGCGTCATCCATCCGGACTCCCAGCCACTTATTCCTGCCCCCGAACCAATGACCATTTTTAACATTGATCAAGGTTCCGCGAGTGTGCAGGAATACGTGGCTGAATTTATAACCCTAGCTGCACAGAGTGGCTTGCATGGGCCGGCCCTCATGGGACCCTTCAGAACAGGGCTTCATGATGATGTAGACATTGAGCTGTGCTTCCTTCCACCCACCTCTTCCTTTGACCACCTTATTGAGTTGGCCAGGTTGGCAGAGACCCGCCTCGATCAGCAGAACGGCAGGTCTCCGCCCATGAGTCGCCAGCCCTGGGCCCTGTCCCTGGGCCGCCAGTTTTGACCTCTGCTCCTGGGTCGCTGGATTCTGCGTTTGCACTGCGGAGTCCTGCTCCTCAGCCAGCGGCCCTCAGATTGGTCTCCAGGACTAGTGAGTGGGTCACTTGGCCCGCCAGCGCCCGCCAGCGCCTTGGACCTGCCAGCGCCTGTCCCCCCGTTCCGTTCAGTCCTTTGCTGGGGGTTTGCCCTGCCTACCAGGGCCTCCCCATTCATCGGACGCTCAACCCCGAACGTGTCCGACAGGCCCGGGGCGCCTAGGTGGACGCTTGCGGGCGTCAGGACGACGCCCTTCGGGGGGGTACTGTTAGGAGGCCAATGGCCGATAGGTGGCAGCAACGCTCCACATTCCTGGCATGACTCCTGTTAGCCGCTTTGGTTGAGCTGTCAAAGTCTATTGACAGCTCAATCAGAGCAAAGGATCCTCAGCTGCTGCCTGTGGGTATTTAAGACCTTCGTCACAGGCAGTAGCTGGTAGATCATCGCACCAAATACGCCGCTTATGCCGCCTGACCTCGGCCACAGCGTTGCTTTTTGTCTTTGCTCCCAGCACGCTTTGTAAGACCCGATCCTCACTACAGCGTTTTTTAACTCGTTGGCAGAACGTGCTGCTGAGACGTCAACAGTCTCATTCCTCGCCCTTTTTCGAAGCCCCCGCTTTATTATAGTGTGCCGCGCTTCCGCCTTTTGTTTGTTTTCGTTTCTTTTTTTATTTCTAGGGATTTCTAGAGGACAGACTCCGTCCGTAGTAGGGGCGGAGCCTCCGTAGCGTCAGGAGACACGAGGTAACGTCAGGGAATCTTTAGGTAGTGTAGATTGAGTGTTATATTGCTTTCCGTTTATTATTATTTTCACCATCTCGCTCCCCACTGTCTGCTTCCCCCTCCTTGCGCTCTCGCAGCGCTGCAATCCGTTCAGAGCGTGCAGGAACTTTTGGTCATGCAAACTACTACTCCGTGTGTGTGGGTGTGTGTGTGGGTGTGTGTGTGTGGGTGTGTGTGGGTGTGTGCGTTTTTTTTGGTCTATTTCAGTTCAATAAAACCATCTGGAGCTAACTGCTTTTGGGTCCCATCTCCTTATTTAATTTTGACGATTCGCCATCGTTTTGTTATGGCAAACCGTAACAGAGAGATCTGTAATTTTCATCATAGGTACACTTCAACTATGAGAGACAAAATGAGAAAAAAAAGAATTTAATTGTAAATTATTGTGGAAAATAAGCATTTGGTCAATAAATTTGGTTCAACTCAATACTTTGTATCATAACCTTTGTTGGCAATGACAGAGGTCAAACGTTTCCTATAAGTCTTCACCAGGTTTGCACACACTGTAGCTTGTATTTTGGCCCATTCCAACATGCAGATCCTGTCTAAAGCAGTGTTTTGGGGCAACACAGACTTTCAACTCCCTCCACAAATTTTCTATGGGGCTGAGGTTTGGAGACTGGCTAGGCCACTCCAGGACCTTGAAATGCTTTTTACAGAGCCACTCCTTCATTGCCCGAGCAGTGTGTTTAGAAGCATTGTCATGCTAGCCACACTCCATCTTCAATGCTCTCACTGATGGAAGGAGGTTTTGGCTTAAAATCTCACGATACATGGCCCCGTTCATTCTTCCCTTAACACGGAGCAGTCGTCCTGTCCTCTCTGCAGAAAAACAGCCCCAACGCATGCGGTTTTCACCCCCATGCTTTACAGTAGGTATGGCGCAACTCAGAATTCTTCTTCCTCCAAACACGGCGAGTTGAGTGTTTACCTCAACTATTTAACTATTTTAGTTTCATCTGACCACATGATATTCTCCCAATCTTCTTCTGGATCATCCATATGCTCTCTGACAAACTTCAGACAGGCCTGGACATGTACTGACTTAAGCAGGGGGACAGGCCTGGCACTGCAGGATCTGAGTCTCTCTCTGCGTAGTGTGTTACTGATGGTAGCCTTTTTACTTTGCTCCCAGCTCTCTGCAGGTCATTCATCAGGTCCCTCCGTGTAGTTCTGGGATTTTTGCTCACCGTTCTCATGATCATTTTGACCCGACGGGAGGAGATCTTGCGTGGAGCCCCAGATCAAGGGAAATTATCAATGGTCTTGTATGTCTTACAATTGCTCCCACAGTTGATTTATTCACACCAACCTGCTTGCCTACTGTAGATTCACTCTTCCCAGCCTGCTCCAGGTCTACAATTTTCTTCCTGGTGTCCTTTGACAGCTCTTTGGTCTTGACCATGGTTGAGTTTGGAGTCTGACTGTTTGAGGGTGTGGACAGGTTTCTATTATACAGATAACAAGGTCAAACAGGTTGACATTAATACACGTAACAACTGGAGAACAGAAGAGCTTCTTAAAGAAGAAGTTACAGGTCTGTGAGAGCCAGAAATCTTGCTTGTTTGTGGGTGACCAAATATTTATTTTCCACCATGATTTACAATTAAATTCTTTAAAAATCCTACAATGTGATTTCCTGGAGTTTTTTTCCTTTCATTTTGTCTCTCATAGTTGAAGTGTACCTATGATGAATATTACAGACCTCTCTCATCTTTCTAAGTAGGAGAACTTGCACAATCAGTGGCTGACTAAATACTTTTTACCCCACTGTATATGTAAGTTATTACAATATTAGAGCAAAAGTATAAGATTATTGGGGAAAACTATAATTGAAAGGAGACTCTAGTTACCTTATTAGGCCGCTTCTAGCCTGGATACAAGATGAGATATGGTTGAGCACTGGAGGCAAACATGTTCCGTATTGTATCCTGTGGCGACTTTGCCCACAGATTTTGCAGTTGGGCCTGTAGATTCTCGTCCATCTCATCAACAGTTGGTGGCACTGTGGTGCTCCACAGCAAAGGCAGGACTGAAGTACTCAAAATGAGGCCTCCATACTCAAACCTGACCACTCCCAAACAGAACTTGGATCCACTGCTAAAGACGATACAGTTTCAGTCCATAGATGTTCAGGTTTCTAGTTCATGACAACACTACAAAGGCAGGTGACGGTGGCTGGCTGTCAATGGCAGGACACGTAATGGCCACAGTGACAACAAATTTCCTTCTGCTAACAGTCTGGAAATTGTCTGGGCAGAAACACCGGTGTGTAGATAAGGTGCCACCTGCCGTCTGGATGGTCTACAATTAAACTGTGGGAGTTGCTTGTGATTGTCAGTGGATCAAATAATCCTCTCTATTGATGGTCTGTCTGGACCATCTGGAGCCTCTTTGCCATGTGTGCCTGCTCACAATAACTCCTAACAGCTAGGTCAGAATGGCCTACATGGTGGGCAGTTTGTCAAAATGACCATCCTACTTCCTTCAGTCCAATGATGTGCCCCCTCTCAAAGTCTGTCAACTGGCAAAATGTCTTTTCAATGCATTGTAGAGGCATATCTAGCAGTCGTCGATCTCTCACCAAGAGGTACATTGTTATTTCTTTATTTACTTATTTTCTAGACAATTTTCTTGAATGATTGTTTAAGTCATCATTTTGGAGCCTCTATTATATACAGCTTACATATGGATTATGGAATGTTAGCTGTTTGAATCTAAAAAAATCATTCGTCTAGACTAACCAATTCTTGCTAGTTACTATGTATGCATAATTATAATGTCTAATATTTTTCTGTTATATAAAGGTTTCTGTTAAACAATATGAAAAGCTTGCTGCAACATTTAAGCTCTGAATGTATAACCAAACATTTGCCAAAAGATTGCAATGATATCCAGTGAAGATAAAAGGAGGCTTGAGATATTCGGTGAACTAAAAGCCTAGAAAAGTGAGGGTTAAATGTGAGTCATCAACCCACGGTGTCAGTTATTATACTATAATGATTCATTTATTCATTTATTTAAAAGATAAAAATGTAGCCATTCAAGATGCAACACACTTTAAGATGCATCAAATTAGCTAGTGAGTCTCATTCATGGGGATATCCAGACACCACTTGTGTAAAGGTGGATTCATTTCTTTAAATAAGTGGGCCATTTGCAGCTGTCATATATAATTTCAATTCCTGTGCTTCTAAAACTTCTGCTTATTAAAGAATGCATACCTAGCATTCACTAGGCTTGCTTTGTAGGAAGTGGGAATTTTTCATTTTGAGATGGAAAAGTTAACATGCCTTGTATCAAGAAATCCATAATGACACTTCAGCAACCCAATGCTCCTCCAGCTGTCGAAACGGGTCTGGAACTGGCAAAGGTTCAATACTCACAGACACAATACCACAGAAGGGAATATGAGTAGAATACCAAGATTATATGAAAAAGATAGCATTTACCTAGCACCCTTTGCCTCCTGTCTTCTCTACCCAGAGGGAAAGCGAGCTGCTCTTTTTTTGTTACAGACTTGTCTGGCAAAATATGTTTTTTCATACTAATGCAAAGTTGTTGTTAAATTTGTATTATTCTTGCATAATTGTAGCTATTGCATAACTCTGTAACTATTTGCTTTCAGTCATCGGAAATGTACTATCTGAACTCAGTTCACAGATGCTCAGTTCTTAGCTGCCATGGTGGTCTTATGCTTTGGGGCAACTGCCATAACAGACTAGTACAAAAATGGAAAATACACAAGTTTGACAGCTCTTCCAAATAGTGGTTAAGGCCACACTCTCTGCTAACAGATTCTTAATATGAAGCATATAGGCATTGATTATTCACAGTAAAACAATGGCAGTAGAATGGGTTGTACTGAACACCTCAGTCACACTCTATGATACTTGTGTATGTGTGACAGTGTTCCCTCTTCACTATGTCAGTTCATCAACTATCCACCCTGTCCTCCTAAAACAAAGTCCATAATGAAATAATGTGCCATGTTTAATGGAAAACTTATACAGAGCCCTGACCTTAGCTTGATTAGACACTTTTGAGATTTGGAATGCCAATATTGGACTTATTGTCAGACATCAGTGTCCGACCTTACAGTCATGTTCTAAATTCTTATTCAGAAGCATGAAAGCTGTTGTAGAAGCAAATTTAAACACCTGACTAACGTCTGCATTTGAATGTAAGTTTGGAGTGGAGCTTAAATGCTTTAAACTGGATACAACAAAGTTGAGATGTGGTGTTTCTAGTTTCTGAATTGATAAAAACAAATCATTCATTAGCATCTTTTCAACATTTTGACAGTCATGGTGTAAATAAACCAAGAAAACTGTACCGTGTATAAAGGTTTTAAAGCAGAATTGAGAATTACCATTGCTTCCAACCATTGCATTCAAGTAAGTGATGCACCAACTAAACAACTCACTATTAAAATCCAAACAAGAACTACCTTACTGTGAATATTCAAGTTCAAGCAGTTGAGGAGGTGGGAAGTAGAAAACTGTAAATCAGAAAATTCTGAGATGCTGTACAAATCTATAGCTGGAGGAGAATGGGATCTCAGTCATTTTCCCTGCAGTGCAGGAGAGCTGTAAGGGAGGCACAAAGGGAACAGGGTGGTATTTCAGAGCATTAAAATTACTATCTGTGGGAGTCTGAAAAATAGGTTTCAGCTCTTGCAGCTTCTGAAATACTGTGCTCACACAACTGAAAAAGGAATTCAAAGAGACTATGTGTGCTACTCCAGAATTTCTTTTTTCATCTACATGTATTACACTGTTGATGTCTTAGCCTGATTTAGCCTTAAAATAACCTAACTTAAGGTCTAAGGTCATGTCTACTTTCGGCAGAGATTGAGAAGGGTGGATGTAAGTGAGGGTTAAATGTGAGCCATCAACACATGGTGACAGTTGTTATACTATAATGATTCATTCATGTATTTTCTATACATGCTTATTTAATTCAGTATCACAGGGTACAAGGTTGGAAATGCCAGTGGAAAAAGCACCAATACTTGGGCACATATGCACACACACATTCTATAGAGGACACTTCATAGATGCCAGTGGACCTAACACATGTCTTTGTGGGATGAAACTGGAATACCCAGAGGAAGCCCACACAGAGACAGGAAGAGCATGTGAAATCCACAAAAGCTGGGACTGGGATGGCATTTGAATCCATATCTATGGAGCTGTGAGGTGACAGTGCCAACCACACCAGTTGATATACTGATTAAATGAATTTGTAACCAGGTTATGTATTTCCATATTGAAGTAAATTAAATCTAAAATGTATACAGTATACAAATATAGCATGTATTTCATTTAAAAACATTAGCCAGCGGTCTGCAATTCCATCAAGCATAGGGTGTTAACATGCTAGTTACAGATGGTGATTATTATGAAGAATGATGGCATTATGTTTCATCATGTAATCATCTCTGACTGATCCTTGAATGCACAATGAGCCTGTAAGTGTTTACAAACTCCGACAAAGCAATACTGACACCGAGTGCTCAAAAATGGTTATGCATCAAAATAAGTCTATTGGCCATGTGAGCTATGTTCATGCAGTCATTTCAGTCATAGAAAACCTTACTCAATCTAATTTTCTAGCTTTACTCAGTCAACTTTTCTAGCTTTGCTTTGTTGGAAATTTAAACTTGCAGCACATATGGGTTTGAGCTTAGCTAGTCTACTATTACCAGACGTTTCTTTTTTTGCATAGCAGATAATAAGTCAGACTGTGTCATCTCTGTTTGTTATTGCTTTCTGCTTCTTTGAATTTGAAAATGTCCCTACCAATATATAATTCATATGCCCTGGCATTTCCAAAGGATTAAATAAACCTTTGTCTTCTTTTTGGTTTATTTATATAAAGACTATTCATCATCAGTAAACTATGCATACATAAACAACCCATAACTAAGACATTGTATGTCATTTGAGATCTTTAATTTAAATACAACAGAGTGCCCACTCACACCTGATTGTCATCCCATGACTGAAAACACCCAATCTCAGGTGCTAATCTCACTTTCAACTCAACTGCTAATCCTAGAGGTTTACATACTTTGGTCACTCACAGATCTGTAATATTGGATCATTGACTCATTAAATACTTGACCCAGTATAATATGTTACTTGTTTGTATCATTTATTTAATTGGGTGCTCTTTATATACCTTTAAGAAAATCTGATGATGTATAATTCTAAACGGTTCTCAAACTTTCAAGAACCACTGTACATCTGCATCGTGTCCATTTTGTAGTATGATTTCTGGGAAATGCATACAATGATGCCGTTGAGGCAAATTATATTTTTATTACTGGTTATTGCCTACTGGTAAACATTAATGACTGACGTATCAGGTGATTGAAAAACTTTGTTTCAAAACTTATGTGACATTTGTTGTTTATCTTTGTGTCAATAAAACACAGAACTGGTTCAATATAAACTGTTTTGTTTGTGGTCAATATTTGATATGTAACACCGTATCAAGTGACAAGCAAGAAAGTTGAACAGTAAACAATGTAAAATAAAGGGAATAGTAGATTTTGAATGTATTCTGTAGTGAGAACACATTCAAACTGATCCGTGGCCAGGATGGTCACAATGCCAGATGGTTGGTTATGATGCTGCTGTAGTCTGCTTGTAATTTAGTACATTTAAAAGATACGAAACATAGAATCTAGCAAAGGACGACATAATTACAAATCACTAAGCATTCATACAACCTGTGGTGGCTCCTTGCAGTATATAGTCTCAACAACAGGTGTCGCCACTTGCACGTGAAATGCCCTGGAAAGCTGACGCATGCGTGATCATGCTGCCGGCACTCACGCCACCAGGTGGGGTCAAATACTGGCCACTAGTGGCCAAAGGTAACCCCCGATAAGTTATACATGCTGCGTACCACAAAATTCCAGCGAGGCATGCAGCGGCTAGCTAGCTGTTAATTATGTTAAAAACAAAACAAAATTAACCTTACACAGTAACACTAAATAAAGTTTATATAGCCTCAGAAACAAAATAAAACAAATAATTCAACAGAATGGGGACATGAACATTTAAGTAAATTTTATGAATACTCAGCAGTCATACACTTACTATTACTCCAAGTCACATGTCCCTCACCATTCATTACTTTCACACTAAAGAGTTGTTTCTTCAGAATAAGGTTCTAATGCTGTCCAAATTGGCTGTTAATTTACAGCCACAATTTATTTTACAATAGAAAGCTGTTTTTTTTTTTTTTCAGAAATAACAGGTTTGGGCCTGTTTTGCTGCATCTGAGCCAGGACGGCTTGCCATCATTGATGGAACAATGAATTCTGAATTATATCAGAGAATTCTAAAGGAAAATGTCAGGACATCTGTCCATGAACTGAATCTCAAGACAAGGTGGATCATGCAGAAAGACAACGACCCTAAGCACACAAGTCGATCTACCAAAGAATGGTTAAAGAAGAATTTAGTTAATGTTTTGGAATGGCCAAGTCAAAGGCCTTGCCTTAATCCAATCGAAATGTTGTGGAAGGACCTGAAGTGAGCAGTTAATGTGAGGAACCCCAAGAACATCCCAGAGTTGAAGCTGTTCTGTACAGAGTAATGGGCTAAATGATATATGCCTTCGCCAGTCAGAGGTAACTAAGGCTAATTTTGCAGAGGAGGTTAGAGTTGGTGGTTAGAGCTGCGAAGACGATGTCCAATGTCCGATGCAGTAGTGTGCTCTAGCCCCATGCCAATGCGGCAAGGTGACAAAACCTACAGCAGTAACTGTTCTACTGACTGTCCAAGTGGTGCTCTAAAAAAAACGTGGGCTTTATAGACAATTGGACAACCTTTGAGGGTAAGCCTGGCCTTTTAGGATAGGGCAGTGTCCATCCCACTCGGGAGGGTGCTGCTCTCATCTCCTGTAACATTGCCCATAGTCTTATGGCTGGATTGGTTAGGGGCTGACCATCCAGAGCAGGGGTCAGGCAGCAGACAGTCAGGCTTAACCAACTGTCTGCTAGTAGCCATGCACCATCACCCAGAACCAACTGTCTATCATGACCAAAAAAACGTGATAAATTAACTGTATTATTATTATTTTTTCAATTAAATCTATAGGAATAAAATGTGGAACGAGCTTGAAGTTTTTCAGCACTTTCACTGCAATGCTTCTTTTGTCCTGTTTGAAGGATTTGCACAAAACACATTTTCATGAACTTTGTTTTTGTTTTCTGTTGAGATTGGACTTGATACATACAATTAACATAAATTCTATATTATGATTAATACGACCTTTATTAGATGTTTGCACCATAGTCCGTATTGTGCTAAAGTTTTAGACATGTGTGGAAAAATGCTGCAGAGTAATAATGCTTTCAAACATGGAAGTGTTAATAGTTTATTTTTGTCAGTTAACAACATGCAAAGTCAATGAACAAAAGAGAAATCTAAATCAAATCAGTATTTGGTGTAACCACTCTTTGTACACTCACACAGTTTCTGAAGGAACTTGGCAAGGAGGTTGTTCCAGACATCCTGGAGAACTAACCACAGATCTTCTGTAGATGTAGGCTTGCTCAGATCCTTCGATCTCTTCATGTAATCCCAGACAGACTCGATGATGTTAAGATCAGAGCTCCGGTGTGTCCATATCCTCACTTCCAGGGCTCCTTGTTCTTCTTTACACTGAAGATATTTCTTGGTGATATTAGCTGTATGTTTGAGGTCGTTGCTTTTTGGCCACAATTCTTCTATGAAGACCACTTCTGGCCAGACTTCTCAGAACAGTAAATGGGTGTGTCAGTGTCCCACTAGTTTCTGCCACCTCTTTGCTGATGGCACGGCTGGACATCTTCCAGTTTTTAAGGGAAGTAAGCATGAGGTGTCTGACCACTGCGTCTACAGTCCCCAGCATTGCCCATTTCTTTGTACTTTTTCAAATGAACTTCAATCCCCAGTCTACTTTGAAATCCTTGCCTGGGAGAGACCTTGCTGATGCAGTATACCTACCTTGTGTCTTGTTACTGTGCTCAGACTTGCCATGGTTATATGTCCTATAACACAAAACTGTCTTCCAATAACCTTACATTTGTAGCAGAGTTTGGCTGTTCCTCACCCAGTTTTATGCCTCCTACACAGCTGCTTCTTTTTCAATTATTATCATCGGTTTGGTATAATTGGTTAATCATACACCTGACTATAATCCTACAAAATCCCTGACTGTGTGAGTATACCAAGAAGAATTGATGCTGTTTTGAAGGCATAGGGTGGTCATACCAAGTATTGATTTGCTTTAGATTTCTCTTGTTCATTCACTTTGCATTTTGTTAATAGACACACATAACTATTAACACTTCTATTGTGAAACCGTTCTTACTGTGCAGCATTTTACTTCACACCTGCCTAATACTTTAGCATAGTACTGTACATCAATTGTCTTTATTTATTTTTTTTTATTCTAAAATGCAAAGTTATTACAAATGGATATACATTAGTTTGGTCTTACTATTTTTATTTCTAGAAGTAATCAAGGCTTTGTGATACTTTAATTCCAGACTAAATGCGTATAAATATTAAATCACATACTTGTTTTTTTCTGTGTAGATTATGTTTTGTGATTTTCCAAACTTGTGGAGATGGAAAGCGGCTGAGGTGGGGAATTTGAAAAAAGGTCTTCATTAACAAAAGTCGCCATCATGCCAGACTGACCGTCGAGACATAGGTGAACAGACACCTTGCCAGCCTCCTTCCCAAAATCATGAAATGACTCCAGGTTTACCTTTGGCTGTTTGAACACAGCTGTACTGGACTCTGAATCTGAGACCTGAACTAAACACACACACCAAACAGTTGTTTGTTTTTAAGGGAAAATGTAAAAAAGTGCATAATTACAGTGGTGCTTGAAAGTTTGTGAAGAATTGTTTGTTTCTGCATAAATATGACCTAAAACATCATCAGATTTTCACACAAGTCCTAAAAGTAGATAAAGAGAACCCAGTTAAACAGATGAGACACAAATATTATACTTGTTCATGTATTTATTGAGGACATTGATCCAATATTACATATTAGTGAGTGGAAAAAGTATGGGAACCTCTAGGAGATTAGAGAGTGAGGTGAGATTAGAGTCAGGTGTTAGCAATAAATGGGATAACAATCAGGTGTGAGTAGGCACCCTGTTTTATTTAAAGAACAGGAATCTGTCAAAGTCTGCTCTTCACAACATGTTTGTGGAAGTGTATCATGGCACGAACAAAGGATATTTCTGAGGATATCAGAAAAAGAGATGCTGGTGCTCATCAGGCTGGAGAACGTTACAAAACCATCTCTAAAGAGTTTGGACTCAACCAATCCACAGTCAGGCAGATTGTGTACAAATGGAGGAAATTCAAGACCATTGTTGACCTCCCCAGGACTGGTCGACCAACAAGGGTCACTCCAAGAGCAAATCATGTAATAGTTGGTAAGGTCACACAGGACCCCAGAGTAACTTCTAAGCAACTGAAGGCCTCTCTCATATTGGCTAATGTTAATGTTCATGAGTCCACCATCAGAAGAACACTGAACAACAGTGGTGTGCATGTCAGGGTTGCAAGGAGAAAGCCACTGCTCTCCAAAAAGAACATTGCTGCTCGTCGGCAGTTTGCTAAAGATCATGTGGACAAGCCAGAAGGCTATCGGAAGAATGTTTTGTTTACGAATGAGAACAAAGTAGAACTTTTTGGATTAAGCGTAATGTTTGGAGAAAGGAAAACACTGCATTCCAGCATAAAAACCTTATCCCATCTGTGAAAAATAGTTTTGGTAGTATCGTGGTTTGGGCCTGTTTTGCTGCATCTGGGCCAGGACGGCTTGCCATCATTGATGGAACAATGAATTCTGAATTATATCAGACAATTCTAAAGGAAAATGTCAGAACATCAGTTCATTAACTGAATCTCAAGAGAAGGTGGGTCATGCAATGAGACAACGACCCTAAGCACACAAGCACACAAGGTCCTGACCTTAATCCAATCGAAATGTTGTGGAAGGACCTGAAGCGAACAGTTAATGTGAGGATACCTACCAACATCCCAGAGTTGAAGCTGTTCTGTATGGAGGAATGGGCTAAAATTCATCCAAGCCGGTGTGCAGGACTGATCAACAGTTATTGGAAACGTTTAGTTGCAGTTATTGCTGCACAGGGGGGGTCACACCAGATACTGAAAGCAAAGGTTACTTTTGCCATTCACTTATAATGTAATATTGGATAATTTTCCTCAATAAATAAATGACCAAGTATTATATTTGTCACATTTGATTACCTGGGTTCTCTTTATCTACTTTTAGGACTTGTGTGAAAATCTGATGATATTTTAGGTCATATTTATGCAGCAATATAGAAAATTCTAAAGGGTTCACAAACTTTCAAGCACCACTGTAAATGGTTGAGTTAGTTAGTCATTAAGAGTGGTTTGGTGTGAAACACTCCATTCTAGAGTCAGAATTGTTCACGGTGGTGAGAGGAACCAGATAAAGTGGGGCAAAAAAGTATTTAGTCAGCAACTGATAGTGCAAGTTCCCCTATGAGGAAAAAATCCAGGAAATCACATTGTAGGATTTTTAATAATTTCATTGTAAATCATGGTGGAAAATAAGTATTTGGTCAACCACAAACAAGCAAGATGTCTGGCTCTCTCAGACCTGTAAATTCTTCTTTAAGAAGCTCTTCTGTCCTTCACTCGTTACCTGTATTAATGGTACCTGTTTGATCTAGTTATCTGTATGAAAGACACCTGTCCACAACCTCAAACAGTCAGACTGCAAATTCAACCATGGCCAAGATCAAAGAGCTGTCGAAGGACACCAGGAAGAAAATTGTAGACCTGCACGAGGCTGTGGGAGCAATTGTAAGACATACAAGACCATTGATAATTTCCCTCGATCTGGGGCCCCACGCAAGATCTCATTGCCTGGGGTCAAAATGATCATGAGAATGGTGATCAAAAATCCCAGAACTACACGGAGAGACCTGATGAATGACCTGCAGAGAGCTGGGACCAAAGTAACAAAGGCTACCATCAGTAACACACTACGCTGAGAGGGACTCAGATCCTGCAGTGTCAGGCGTGTCCTCCTGCTTAAGCCAGTACATGTCCAGGTCCGTCGTTTTTGGAGGAAGAAGAATGCTGAGTTGCATCCCAAGAACACCATACCTACTGTAAAGCATGGGGGTGGAAACCTCATACTTTGGGGCTGTTTTTCTGCAAAGGGGACAGGATGACTGATCCATGTTAAGGGAAGAATGAACGGGGCCATGTATCATGAGATTTTTTAAGCCAAAACCTCCTTCCATCAGTGAGAGCATTAAAGATGGAACACGGCTGGGTCTTCCAGCATGACAATGATCCCAAACACACAGCTCGGGCAACAAAGGAGTGGCTCTGTAAAAAGCATTTCAAGGTCCTGGAGTGGCCTAGCCAGTCTCCAGACCTCCACCCCATAGAAAATTTGTGGAGGGAGTTGAAAGTCCGTGTTGCCCCAAAACATCACTGCTCTAGAGGAGATCTGCATGGAGGAATGGGCCAAAATACCAGTCACAGTGTGTGCAAACCTGGTGAAGACTTACAGGAAACATTTGACCTCTGTCATTGTCAACAAATGTTATGTTATGTTAAGTATTGAGTTGAACTTGTTATTGATGAAATACTTATTTTCCACCATAATGTACAATTAAATTCTTTAAAAATCCTACAATGTGATTTCCTGGATTTCTTTTCTCATTTTGTCTCTCGTAGTTGAAGTGTACCTATGATGAAAATTACAGACCTCTCTCATATTTCTAAGTAGGAGTGGGGAAAATATTTTTTCCCCACTGTACCTGAAGAGATTATTGCGTCTTGAGAAAGCTTTCTCAAAGAAAATTATTTCATGAAATTGTTAATTATACCACAGTTAGTTCCAACCCCGCAATCTGATTTTCCTGAGACGTTTTTCCCATGACATTATTGATAATAACAGCACTCTGTCCAACGCTCTGTAAATATTACTCTGCGGCATACACACGTAACCTAGCAAGGACGCCCTAAAAAGCAGCCAAGTTATAATGACACAAGTAAAACACTGCCGAAATGAAAGCTATAATGAGTTTTAAAAAATCTATTGATTTTGAAAACGATTTAAATTTGTAAGATGAAGCTATTAATGACCAACCTGAGCCAAAGGTTTAACACCTTTAGGATTTGGAAGCTGGAAAAGCGAAACAAAGTCAATCCTTTAAATCAAACATCCCAGCTCGTAATGGTTTCACAGCTCGACTGAAGAGCAACGAGACTGAAGATCAGTTTTAGTCCATCAACAAAAATGAACTGAATCAGCTTCATCTCTCACAAAGACATCGTTTGCTGGAGTTAAACTCTGAGTCTTTCATTAAACACCATCCACGGATGATCGGAGCTTCACTGATCTGAAAGGTTTATTATCTGTAAGTCCAGTTCTAACCCAGCAAAGCTGCTGATGCTCTGTAACTCTGCCCTTACATTTCTGACTGATAAGATTAACATTAAGAGCTTCATCATACAAATTTATAATCGCTAATCAAACGGGGTCCTAGACTTTGCTTATAACATCGGGATCTCACTCCGATTTGCTTCAGTCGGTAGAATAGTGGATCTTAGTAACAGCCTGTCTTATAAACCCCACCCATTTTATTTGCTGAATGTAAATAAACATTACTTTTAAGAAATTAAAACTTACTATTTGATGTATTTGTGTTATTGTCTGTATAATAAAGTTATTGATAATTCTGTTCTTCGACTTTAATGACTGAAGGACGTAGCCACGGGGTAACGATAGAATGGAACTATTTTACCTCGCGGAAGGCTGATAAACAGATAACCTTTTCTGTCCTCCATCTTAAAATCTAACAGTAAATGTCCTCTATCTTAAAATCTAACGATAAAGGAACTGTGGTGTAATCGCAGTAATACACTCGAGGTCGTGCTTTAAAGTCAGATATTGGCACGGGTGTTATGTTCTTCGATCTACAACTGCAGCACACTCGTGCCAATATCTCACGTTAAAGCACTCCCTCTCATGTAGTATTGCTTAAATATGTGCTGCCTGACATATGATGTCTGACATTGTTTTATGGTAGTTTTGTTTAAAGTTTTGGCTTAAACTGTATTTTAATGGCAGAGCGGAACATGCAGGCAGTTATAAGGCACAATAGTCCCCAATGAGAACTTAATTCAAATTCTCCACTGTTTTACCATCATCAACATTACGCATTAAAAACTCAGACATGTGTCGGTTCATTGATGGTTTTGGATAATAAATAAAATAGCTATATCAACAGTGACTACAACACAAATAAAACCATTTTATCCAAATATCATTTTATCCAAATATCACGACACGTGCCTTCTGAGTTTTTAATATGTAATGTTTATTTAAGGGAAAAATTTAATGTAAAGGAAAAAAAAGTTTTAATTAAATTCTTTAAATATTCTTCCTCCATGAGCAGAATAAAATGATTACATTCATTTTAGACTTTACTTTCTGTGAGGGAGCTGTTAGAGGTGGGCGTCTAGTTCCTATCAACACCACAATTTTGACTGTAATTTTCTATAGAATTCAGCATTTTATACCAAACCCCTGTGACTGACCATTTAAATCATCTCAGCCATTTAATTATGCACTGAAAATTCGGTGGCATTCCACTCTAAAAGCTGTCGTCTCTTGGTGTTCACAGTGTTATGCAGTTTTTCTATTTACTATGTGTACTTCATATTCATTTACTACATTGGTAAATATTGTTTTCTACATTATGTAACATTTTTTTATGTTTGTATGCATTTTTTGTGTTTACACTATTGTATAACTGCTGTTAAAATGTTTACAATTCAGTTGCACTAATTCTTTTTATACAGTAAAAACTATGAACCAACTGCATCACCTCATAATTAACTGTATGTCTTAGGAGTTTCACCAGGTATTAGTAATGCACCTTTCAACTAGACATGGATAAGAAATAAATAAGCTTTCACCCAGTTTAACTTAAGATCTCAGTGATGTCTTATGTTTCTTACTTGGATCTCTCTTATGTCTAAATATAAGCTTATTCTCTTTAAAGGTTCATATAGGACATAAATGAGAAACATCTAAGAAACCGTTCAGCAGTCTATCAGTGTAGAAAGAGATCTTAGGCTTTCTCATTTGTCTCTAGAATGTCTTACAAATAAATGCTTAGGTTTTTAGAAGAAATAATTCAGAAATGGGTAATCCTTTGTTAATACAAAATTAAAAACTTATCTATTTCTCCTCAGTCATAGAAAAGAGGATCTTAAGAAATACTTTTTTCCTTTGGGAAGCTATGTTTGTGTAATGAAACAGACACACTACATATGTACCATTCTCACATTACATATGTACTGTGCTGAAGTCCAGCGACTCGCAATCTGGCCCACTCCTTTCAAACGCGGCGAGCATGATTGGGAGCACTCACACTAGCCAAACAAACCGTGCTCAGGTATCAAACGTGTCCGAGTGGGGTTCAAATTGCCTAGTGTGAGTACACCCTTAGAGAAGTGCCATAAAATTATATTCCTGCCATGACTTATCAAAGAGTGTGCATGACATCTAGTGGGCATCTGGATTCTTAAACTGCTGGTCAATCTTGAAATTTACAGTAACAATGTTCCTTGGAAATTCCAAGTGACTCAGAATGAGAGGCTACAGTAAAATCTTACCGTCACAATTCACATTACAGGTCTGATGACACAGTCATTCCTTTTGCCATGCCAGAATCTTTCTAGAAAACTCCTTTATATATAAAGTAGAGGTTTCACCCATGCAGGTGTGGGCCTTTTGCACCCAACGACTCATAGACACGCAGCCCACGCTAATGTACTTTTGACAATACAGTTATGCAGGTGTGCAGTCCATAAGAAAAGCCTTTGGCTACCTTTGGCCTTGACGAAGCTACAGGGAGCTATCGCCGGCTAGGGGAAGCCAACGCCAGCCTGGCAGAAGCTAAGAAGAGCTAAGTAAGGAGGTCTGGCTGTCCTCTGGCAGCGAGGGAACCTGGACATACTCGGGAGGAAGGGGGGAGCTCTGGACGTCCTCTGGGGTGAACAACACGCTCTGGACATCCTCTGGAGGATGCGGGAAGCCCTGGACATCCTCTGGGCGAACAACGTGCCCTGGAAGTCTTCTGGAGGACCTCTGAACGTCTTCTGAAGGAAGCGGGGAGCCCTGAGTGTCCTCTGGGGCAAAGGTCCAACAGGCTGGCCAGAAAATGGACATACTTGGAGCAGGAGTAGATGTCCTCCATGCAGCACAGATGGACAGACACCTTCAGCGCAGGTGTCAGACTGGATGACCTCAGAACAGGAACAGTTGTCCTTGGAACGGGCGCTGGAACGGTCATCCTTCGAAGCTACCCCGGAGCAGATGTCCTCTCAACAGGAACTGGAACAGACATCCTAGGAACAGGTGCTGGAACTGTTATCCTTGGAAGCAACCCTGGAGCGGAATTCCTTGGAACGGGAACCGCAACAGATGTCCTAGGAACAGGTGCTGGAATGGTCATCCTATAAAGCAACCCTGGAACGGACACCCTCGGAATGGACACTGGAGTGAACGACCTTGATACTGAAGCAGACGTCCCTGGAACATGCACTAGAATGGACGTCCTAGTAGTGGAAACTGGAACAGAAATTCTTGGAACAGGCACTGGAATGAACAGGACTCGGGATGGATGTCCCTGGAATAGACACCAGAGCGGACGCCCTTAGAGCCAGCACAGGAGTGGACATCCCAGGAACAGCACGGATATCCTTGGAGCAGGAACCAGGATAGACGTCCTCTGGGGTGAGCGACATGCTCTGGACATCCTCTGGACAAGGTGACAAGCTCTGTATGTCCTCTGGACGAGGCGACGTGCTCTGGAAGGCCTCTCGGGAACTGCTGACCTCTGGAAAGGCCTCTCGGGTACAGACGACCTCGGGAAGCAAGGTGCCCAGGATGTTCTCCGAACGCAATGCGCTCTGGATGTCCTCTTGAAGCAACGTGTTCCTGGAACAGACGTCTTCGGACTAGGAGCGACGCTCTCTGGACGTCCCAGGGAAGCAGCGACCTGCTCTGGACATCCTTGGGAGGGAGCAGCGTGCTCTGAACAGTCTCCAGAGGAAGCAACATGCTCTGGACAGTCTCCAGAGGAAGTGATGTGCCTTGGATGTCCTCTCGATGCAGGGTGTTCTGGACGTCCTCATGTATGACCTTAAACCTGGCACCAACTTGAATCGTCCGACAGTCCATGAGAGCCAGTTGTGATTGCTTGCCAGCCAAAATGACAGGTGAGCATCAGTTAGTACCTATCAAAAGTTGTCCAAGGAACAACAGCCCATGAACCAGTGGCAGGGTTATGGATGCCCAAGGCTCATTGATGCAGTTGGGGAGTGAAGACTAGCTCATCTAGCTCATCTGGTTCAACCCCACATACTGTAGCACAAATTATGTAGCACAATATGATGGAAAGGAATCAGAGAAAGCACTGAATTGCGGAGGGCTCATGCATATTCCTATCCACACTGTAAGAACCTGAAATGGGCACATCATAGAGCAATGGAAGAAGATGGTCTGGTCTGATGAATCACAGTTCCTTTTACATCATGTTGATGGCTGAATGCATGTGCATTGCTTATCTGGGGAAGAGATGCACTATGGGAAGAAGTCAAGACAGCAGTCTAAGGCTTGAGTCCTGGCATTTACATGACTTTACTTTGACACATACCACATAGCAAGACATTGTTGCAGGCCAAGTACACCTGATATACAGCAAATATATTGTCTGGATGTGGAATTGCCAGCACCCTGCCACAATATTTTTCAGGAATGGTTTGAGGAACATAAGAAGTTCAAGGAAGTCATTTGGATTTCAAATTCCCCAGATCTGAATCCTATCCAGCATCTGCGAAAGATTTGCTGCTACCGCCTTGATGCCAGATACCACAAGACATCTTCAGAGGTCTTGTGGAGTCCATTCTTTAGTGGGGTTGAGCTGTTTTGGCAGAACAAGGGAGACATACACAATATTATACAGTTGATTTTAACATTATTGCTGATTGTGTAAGTATACAAACTCAATCTCAATATCTTATACATACATTTTTTGCATTTACAGGTATGCACCATTTAACAACCATTCAATCAACGTCCATTAGCTTTAACTATTGAAGTCTTAAAAATTATGATCAACTATAATAGGAAATAAAAATCTGTGTCTGGACATGGCGGCTGTAAACAGCTGGTCACCTCAGCCAATCAATGCGTAAGATTCCTGAGCAGAGACAGAAGTTTAAGAGTATAAGAGTAGAAATCCATCATTTGTGTGTGTGTGTGTGTGTGTGTGTGTGTGTGTGTGTGTGTAACTACCTTACCACTCTCTTCCTTATCAGCTCACATTTGGACTGGAGACTGTTCTTACTTGATTGATGTGTTTGTTCTGCCGTTGCTATGAGTTTGTGTCCCTCTCTTAACTAGACAGACGGACAACTCCCTCCAAAATACAGTTTAGTCAGGTGTCGATTTATTAATGTGCCAACTTGCACTGTGTTTATTTGAATAGAGTAAAACTGGAATGCAAATACAAACAATAGAGACAATGAGAACTCGATACATCACATGCACAGAGCCTTTGACAAGTATTACACAATGTAAACATCAAGTTTAACACGCGCGGGGAATAACGCTAACAAGTTAGCCTCCGGTTTAAAAAAATGGATCGCTATGAAATAACGCCCATATGAAATTTATTTCGTTTTCTAAAACAGTATAAAGTTTGCTAAATAATCGCTAACAACGGGCGATATAAAGTTTAGTACTTACACACGATGCTTCCCCACCAAACTACATGAAAATATGAGCTTTTATGTGTTTTTATAACGCTAATGACATTGCCCCTTGCACGGTTTATCAGCCCAATATAACATCATGGCTATTCGCCCCAGGTCAAAGTTAATTGCTATGGCAACGGCGTAAACAAATGCCGCTTAAAGCTGCAAGCGTCCTGTTAAATCGCACAACAAAACTCGAAGTATAACACTCCCCGTCTGCCATCTTACATGCCATCTCTATCCTGGCAGTCATTAAACAACAGTACACTGGGGGTTTTGCTGTGCTATAGGAAGGAGACGGTAGCAGTTACAGCCGACGTGCAACAAATTTTTCACTGTTTCTACGTCAAAGAAGGTCACATAGACATCTTACGCTTCTTTTGGTACTGGAACAATGACCTTGATGACAAAGTGGCAGAATATCGAATGTGTGTTCACGTCCCCAGCTGTAGCCATATACGGCCTTAGAAGAGCAGCACTTGCAGGAGAATTGGAGTATGGAAAAGAGGCCCAGTAGTTCGTTGAAAGGAACTTTTATGTGGACAATGGTTTCATATCCCTACCCACCATCGAAGAGGCTACAACCCTTCTAAAAAACACCCAAAAGATGCTCGCCCTCTCAAACCTAAGGCTCCACAAAGTGACATCCAACATAAAAGGGGTCATGAAAGCATTTCCACAACACGACCTTGCTAAAGAACTGAAGGTTGATTTGCTAAAGAACTGAACGTTGATTTAGACTTCGACTTCTTAACTCTGCAGCGAAGACTTGGAATTAGCTAGGACATATCCACCGATGAGTTCACCTTTCAAGTGACAAAGAACCCTACACGAGACGAGGGGTGCTATCTACTATCAACAGCTTGTTTGACCCACTGGGGTTCACTGCACCCGTGAGCATCCGTCGAAGATCTCTATTTAGGGAGCTCACCACAGCAGCATTCGAATGGGACTCCCCTCTACCCCCAGACAAGCTTAAGGAGTGGGAAAACTGGAGAGACTCACTCAGTGTACTCGAGAAGGTGAAAATTCCATGCACATATAACCCCACCTCACTAATTTGTGCAAAGGCAAAGGAGTTATGTGTCTTCTGCGATGCATCCACTTACGCTGTGGCAGCCAGAGCTTACCTTCGAGTCATCGATGCAAATGGCAACACAGACGTCGGCTTCGTGTTGAGTAAGGCCAGGCTTGCTCCTCGACCTGAAATCACTGTCCCGAGACTGGAACTATGTGTAGCAGTTCTATCAGTCGAATTGGCAGAAACTTCATTGGACACTCATCTAGATGTAGTAACCTTTTATTCAGATAACAAAGTGGTCTTGAGTTACATTCACAACGAAACCAGAAGGTTTTACTTGGCCGTTTCTCAATATGCGTACTTCTCTGTGCTTGTTTTCTTGTGAAACGTCATCAGTCACAGCCCAAGTCCTGTTCCATTTCTAAGTTTGCATCTAACCAAGTCCGCTCCAAATCCCTGGATGTGTTCTTGATCCGCCCATATTACCGAGGATGCATCGGAGCAAACCTGTGCGGACTTGAAAAGCGAAATATCCCACAATGCATTGCCAGCTCAGTAATGGAGGATGAGAGAACTCCCAACTGGATGTATAATTTCTAAAGTAATGCTGTTATTGTGTCACAGAATGAAGTTATAAGATTTTTTATGTGAGAATGTAGTTGTTTAAAATTCAACTATGCGGTCAGTTTATCAAGATAAAGCTTACATAAAAAAATGCTCAGACGATTTCGGAAATGTGATGTAAAGTTATTAACATATTTATTATGCATTATATTTATTATTTCTTCAGCCTGTATTCTAAATATGAATTGTCTGATATAAATTGAAGTTCAGAATTAAATTCTTCTAAAATCAGACTTGTTTGGTGCTAGTTTATGTTTGGGAAGGTTTTTATTTATGCTTAAATGTGATCGGTCCGTTGTTACACGTAGATTAAACTATTCAAAGGAAATTAAAAGATTGGAGCACTTGTTCAAATACTAACAGGCTTTATACAAGATGTTTTATGTGGGCTATATAGACAACTGGACAGCCTTTGAGGGTAAGCCTGGCCTTTTAGGATGGGACGGTGTCCATCCCACTCGGGAGGGTGCTGCTCTCATCTCCTGCAACATTGCCCATAGTCTTATGGCCCGATTGGTTAGGGGCTGACTATCCAGAGCAGGGGTCAGGCAGCAGACAGGCCGGCTTAACCAACTGTCTGCTGGTAGCCATGCACCGTCACCCAGAACCCACATTATTGAAACTGTGTCTGTTACCCGCATCTGCCCTAAACGTAAACGCTCTCAAAAAGTCTGTTTTAATAACTTCATTAGTATAAACACAGATAGCTGCCAAAGAAATAACAACATTAGACTAAAGCTAGGATTACTTAACATTAGATCACTTACAAACAAAGCAGTGATTGTAAATGAAATGATCACTGATAAACGCTTACACGCTCTCTGTCTCACTGAAACTTGGATTAGACCTGATGAATATTTAGCCTTATTAAGCCCCTCACCTCCCTGGATCAGTCATGCTAATCGCCCTCGTCCTATGGTCATGGGGGGAGCGTAGCCACATTTTTGACAAAGAGTTAGGTGTTACAGCTAAATCCCATTCCAAGCTATTCCTTTTGAAATACTGATTCTAATTTGACTGATCCCATCCTTATGGGGAAGTCCAAACCACACTCTTTCTCAGCTTATCACTATTTACCGCCTCCTGGCCCTATTCAGAATTTCTTCAAGAATTTGCTATCTTTCCTTCCTTCTTAGTACTTTCAACAGATAAGGCTTTAATTGTAGGTGATTTTAATATTTACTAAGACAATGAGCAGGATCCACTTAAAATTGCTTTCGAGTCCATCTTAGAATCCATGGGTATCACTCAGAATGTGATGCGACCAACCCACCGCTGTAATCATACTTTAGATCTAATATTAACATTTGGTATCAATATAGATAACCTTGATGTTGTCCCGCAAAGTTATTTGATTTCAGATCACTATCTTTTAGTATTTGAGCTATCTCTAATAAATAAAATCCTTCTGCCTCGTTATCACACCAAGCGCACTATTACATCTGCTACTCCAGCTGCGTTTATTAAAAACCTACCAGACTTGAAATTTAATACACCTACGGAGATCAATCATCTTGAGTGTGTAAATGACCAATTAGTATGTGTGTTTCGCTCAACCCTGGATATGATTGGTCCTGCTAGAGTCAAACGCATTAGGGGAAAAAGACTAGCACCATGGTATTATGACCACACACATACCTTAAAGCAAAGAATATGGCATCTAGAGTGCAAGTGGAGACATAGTAAATTGGAGGTGTTTAAGATTGCTTGGGGGGACAGCATGGCAGAGTATCAGCATGCCCTTACTAAAGCTAAAGCTGCATACTTCTCCTCAATCATTGAGAAAACTAAGAATAATCCAAGATTTCTCTTTAATACAGTCAAATTAACAAAAAACCCTACAAAAAGTGATTTTCCCGTTCTGTGTAATTTTAACAGTAATAATTTCATGACTTTCTTTAAAGATAAGATAGAAAACAGTAGGCATCAAACTCAATGCTCATCACATCACCAAACTATTCAGCAACCTTCCAGATGCAGCACTAGTGAAGACATCTGTTTAATTAGCTATAAATCAAGATTAGAATCTTTTACCATAATTACTAATACTGAACTATCCGCACTGATCAGCTCATCAATATGTTTATTAGATCCAATTCCTACACGTTTACTCAAAGAAGTAATACCTAGTGTTATAGAGCCATCATTAGTTATTTTAAATTCATTGGTTATGTGCCCAAATCCTTTAAGTCTGCCGTTATCAAACCACTGATTAAAAAAGCCAATCCATGTGTGATATCTAATTATAGACCAATTTCAAATCTATCGTTTCTATCCAAAATCTTAGAAAACGCCATCTATCAGCAGCTCTGCAGTTACCTCCACAGGAATAATATTTATGAAACATTTCAGTCTAGCTTCAGGCCCCATCATAGTACTGAAACAGCATTAATTAGGGTACTAAATGACTTGTTAATGTCCTCAGATAAGGGATGTGTATCTTTTCTTCTTCTATTAGATTTAAGTGCAGCATTTGACACTATAGATCATGACGTTTTACTAAACAGACTAGAACATACTGTAGGTATTAAGGGATTAGCACTTTCTTGGTTTAAATCCTACTTAACCAACCGGTACCAGTTTGTTCATATAAATAATCTAAAGTCTAAGCTCTCAAAAGTGAAGTATGGCGTGCCTCAGGGGTCAGTGCTTGGCCCGCTTTTATTCTCTCTGTACATGCTGCCACTAGGCTCAGTTATTCATAAACATGGCATTAGTTTCCACTGCTATGCAGAAGATACACAGCTGTACATATCAGCCAAACCTAATGACAGCCTTACAATCTGCAAAATTGAGGACTGTGTACAGGAAATAAAAGAGTGGATGTCATTTAATTTTCTCTTACTTAACTCAGATAAAACTG
Source organism: Ancistrus triradiatus (assembly GCA_025084515.1). Lineage (NCBI taxonomy): Eukaryota > Metazoa > Chordata > Actinopteri > Siluriformes > Loricariidae > Ancistrus > Ancistrus triradiatus. Next base: position 147,960 of record JAJAGP010000816.1, on the reverse strand, counting down.
AGGTTCTATTAGTGGGACCCAAGGCTGTGAGGGACAGGTTATCTACATCTATTGTAAAACTAGATGGCTGTCCAGTATTGCCCTGTCCATCTGTAACAAACTTAGGTGTCATATTTGATTCAGATCTCTGCTTTGATGCGCACATTATCAGCATCAGTCGAATTGCTTTCTTTCAATTATGTAAAATCGCTAAACTTAGAAATATCCTCTCTTTAATTATGCAGAGAAACTGGTTCATGCGTTTAAGGTTGGATTACTGTAACGCCTTATTTACTGGATGATAAACTTCAATTAGTTCAGAATGCAGCCACCCAAATGCTAACCCGAACTAGAAACTTTGATCATATCACTCCTGTTCTATCATCACTGCACTGGTTACCAGTTAAATTCCGCATTGATTACAAAATACTTCTTATAACTTCTAAAGCTCTACATGGCCTGGCCCACATTATCTGAGTGAACTCTTAGAGTTTTACAATCCAGCTCGTCTAGTTCGTTCGCAGGGTTCAGGACTTCTTTTAGTTCCTAGAATTAAAAAAGTCACAGCAGGGGGAAAGGCTTTCTCATACATGGCCCCCCAACTATGGAATGAACTTCCCACTTTCATTAGAGACTCAGACACTCTCCAAAATTTTAAATCTAGGCTAAAGACATACCTATTTACGCAGGTTTTTGACTAGATTTAGACCAGGATACATGGCTTGGGTCAATGGGGCCGGAGTCTGGAGTCATGTCTGGCCTGCCTGCCTTGTCCGTTAGCCAGGAGTGTCGGGTGGGCGGTCTGGCTGAACTGGGCTTCGGTACTCTTGATCTTGACTCGTGCATCCTTGCCTTAGACTAAGGGCAGAGGTGGGGGTTCATAGCCAAAGAGTCTTATGGTGATCATAGACGCTGGGCTGCTGTCTTCTGCCTCCCATGGGGTTGCCAATGTCTCATGTGATCCCTCTTGGCTGCGGTACCTACCAGTTCTCCTCTTTCTAGCTATGCTGCAATAACTAATGCTGCCGGGGTCTCATGCTACACATGGCATCAGTGATTGTTAACAGACACTGTTCTCTTAATCGAGCTGTGTTCCGGTAGCAGCTCCAGCCCCACACATGATGTTCATCCGCTGCAGCTTCACTCAAGCTGCTTCCGTCATCAGCTCCAGCCCCATCATACCCGGGCCTCTTAATGCCGATGAGCATATTTTACATTTTATTTGAACTATGACTCCATGACTTTAGTTTCACTCTTATATTATATCAAGACCCGTGGCCACTTATTCGATGTGCTCTCTTCACATTTTTTCGAACTTTGACTCCATGACTTAGTTTCGCTCTTAGGTTGGGTTCCCTTTTTGAGTCTTGGTCCTCCCAAGGTTTCTTCCTAGAACTAGGAGTTTTTTGTTCCCTTGCCACTGTCGCCCTAGGCTTGCTCAATTTGGGATTGGACGTAGTTATTAGGAGATAATCTAAACTTGTAAAGTTGCTTTGAGACAATGCTCCATTGTAAAAAGCGCTATATAAATAAATCTGACTTGACTTGACTTTTAGGATTTAATCTAGGTGTTCCAATTGTAGAATAACCGAACTGCGTCCTCCCTTCATCGCTAGAATGTACTCGCAAGTCGAACTTCCAAGTCCAGACTTAGGAAGTACGCAAGTCCGAACTTTGCAAACTTGGTATTGAGAAATGGACCATGTATGTGAGCAATAGAGTGCTTCGTATAAGGCGAGCCAGTCTTCCAGAGCAATGGAAATATGTTCCCACCAACCAAAAGCCAGCAGACCATGCCACAAGATCAATCCCTGCAAGTGCTTTAGCCCAAAGCACTTGGCTCACAGGACCAGACTTCTTATTTAAGTCATCAGAGGGCGACCTAAATCAACACATTCATTACGACTTAGTTGATCCAGGAACCACCAGAAAATCACCAGCGATGTGTTACCTAGTCATCTGGAAATCACAACAGGAGGCTTTTGCAGAGGAGGTAAAACATATTGAGAGGGATGCCCCTATCCTTAAAAACAGTCCTCTCCTCAAACTCTGCTCCTACATTGATGCTTCTGGCCTCCTACTCATTGGAGGGCACTTTCCTCAAGCAAACCTGAAAGAAAACTAAACTAACCCCTTGATTCTTCCTGGGCATAGCCATGTCTCAACACTAATAATTCGACATCACCATGAACTAGTCCAGCATCAAGGTCAGCATTTTACAGAGGGAGCCGTGAGGTCTGCGGGTTTCTGGGTTATGGGCGGAAAACGCCATGTTAGATGCGTAATTTACCAGTGCATCACCTGCAAGAAGCTATGTGGAAAGAGAAACGTTCAAAAAATGTCAGATCTACCCATAGACTACCCTTGAATACTGACCCTCCGTTCTCACACGTAGGTTTGGATGTATTCGGACCATGGACTGTAACAGTGCACCGCACCAGAGGCTGGTTCATAGCAAATGCTGGGCAGTGCTATTCACATGCATGAGTACCACGGTGATCCATATCGAGGTAATAGAGTCAGTGGATTCATCCAGTGTCATTAACGCACCTCCGGCGACAGACTGTGGCACTAATTTCATTGGTGCATGCAAAGAGTTAAAGATTGACTCTACAAACAATGACTCAAAGCTCCACAAATACCTGAATGCTGCGGGATGCATATGGGTTTTCAATCCACCCCATCTCACATGGGTGGAAGCGCATGATTGGAATCGCAAGACGCATTTTGGATGCTAAGGTCCCAGCATCAAAACTTACCCACGAGGTCTTAACCACCTTCATGGCAGAAGTTTCGCCCCCTAGTTCCCATTTCCTCTGACCCTAAAACCCCTCAAATCCTAACATCTGCAATGCTGCTTACACAAAAAATTGGTGTTCTTCTACCACCTCCGGGGGAATATGACAACAAGGACTTGTATGGCCGTCAATGAAAAAGACAGCCATACAAAGTCTTGCTAACAATATCTCACCACTTTGCAAGGTCATAAAAAGTGGCAATGTGAAGTCCCTAATCTGCAAGAGGGAGATTTTGTTTTATTGAAGGATAGCCAAGCCAAAAGAAATGACTGGCCTATGGGAGTTATAACGAAAACTGTCCCAAGTAAAGACGGTAAAGTGAGAAAAGTAGAAGTCAAGATTATAAAGGGAGGTTCACCTAAAGTCTTCTCACTCCCAATCACAGAGACTGTTTTGCTCCTTTCCCCAGAGACTAGGCCCCATTAGAAGTACATCATTCAGAGACACACCTTTATAGCATGCACTAGAGTCAAATACTACCCTAATCTGGTCTGGTTTACAACGAAGATGGGTAGGTACCAGCACTCCTCTTTGGCTTTTATCAAAGGAGCTAGTTCAGCGTGGCCATTCTCAAACATCTTGTTCATGAAGGCTATGAAGTGTTCCCTCATTACTTGTCATTTTTTGAGTGTTATGGACAGTGACATGAAGCGATGTAACATGCGATTGTTGGGCAGACGAGTTCTCGGGCTGCGGAAAGGTAGTGGGGATGTCCAGCTATTAGATGCATCTTGCTGGAACTCCTTATCCATCATTCTGAGGAATGTTAAGTCTTCTATGGACGGAGCAGTTTTGTCGTCCTCGTTAGGGGAAAGATGGTTTCTCCAAATGTTTTACCTTCAATGGCCACTCTGTGTTCGTTCCATGGAGAGGCACTACCGTGGGCTTGATGTGGTTGACTGCATGGCTTCTTGATCTGAATCATGTTTGGACATGGGCTCAGAAGGCTTGGATGGCCATTTCTTAGTATATTGGTCTTGAAGTTGTTGACTGTGGAAGGTTTGTGAATACCATCGAGGCACACATCTCCGACTATTACCCATCCGAGGGCTACTTTCTGGGCAAATGGTGCGTGCCAGAGACCATTAAGTTGCTCTAGTACCTTGTGTACCTGGATGAGGTCCCTGTCGAGGAGAAGTAGTATCTCGGCCATGGGGTCTAATTTGGGGATCTTGTCAGCTATGGACTTGAAATGGGGCTGACATTTCACGGCTTCAGGTGTAGGTATCTCAGCCCTGTTGTCCAGCAACATGTCGCATTCAATAAGTGTAGGAAGTGCAAAGCTGACTTCGTGGTTTATTGACTCTATGACAAACCCAGAAGCTCTTTTGCCTGTCATCTCCAACAACATCCACCTGTGCATGCTTCGCTGACTTTTTTAGATTCTGAGGACATACCCCCTCCTTCTGCCAAACCATTAGCGGGGCATTAATCTCTTTTTGTGATGCATATGATTTCAGCCTGTACCTAACCCAGACACCCCCACCCAGCCCCAACTACACTCTCGACTCTGATTCACGCAGACTTGTACCACAGTTAACTTTCTCTGTGTACATATGGGCTTTTGTTGTTCAATAAATAAAACAACAAGATAAAAAAACTGTAACAGTTTTATTATGTTTTGATATAGTCAAATAATTATATAGTCAATAAATGAGGCTAGCAGGACATTACACAGCAAACAACAAGCCAAAAATATGTTCACAAGAGCTAAAGTTGATAAAAACAAGATCCAACACATAGTAGTAGTTTGTGTTTTCCATAATTTTTGTCATAATGAAAACAGAGATAGAGAATAGAGGTAGAGAAGAATTACTATCAGGGAGTGCTTTATAAAAGCTGAAGCTAGATGTGTGACTCCTTTTTTCGCTACATAGTATTTGGTTTTGACAAGTAATAAAGGCATATATTTATAAACAGAGATAGCCATGGAACAACTTCACCACAAGAGAAGAACACGTACTGCCATTTCAGGTCGCAAATGACGAAAAAGTAAACCGTCCCTGTTCTCGTGCGGACAGTGTCAGTACAGACGCGCTGCAGCAGAAATCATAGCAACCAAAACCAGGGTATAATTGCTTTTGTTAGAATTTTGTAAAGTGAATATTATTAAAAAAAAATTTCTGTCAATTACCCGTATGTGTCTTGCAAAGCTTTGTTTTATTGTGCGGTCGCAAACTGTGAACGCCATAGTTTATGGATGAAAGCGAAGGTGTTGTGGTTTCTTCTTTCTTACATAGTATTGACAAGTAATAAATGCATATATTGTGAACAGAGATAGCCATTGAGCATAAATTCACCAGAAAAGGTAGAACACAATTACCTGGCATCAGTTCGCAAATGACGAAAAAAGTAACATCCCGTGGAAAGTGAGGTGTTTAGTTTTCTTACATATAATAAAAATCAAGCCAAGTTCCGGAAAATAAAGTTATTTTCAGTGACGAGGAAGAAAGATACATATATATAAAAAGAGCTTAGGTTCTATTGGTCTTATTCGTCATTCAAACTGAAAACCGCTTCTTAGTCTCCGTCGTACGGAATGGTTCGAAAGAGAAGAATTGTGATATCTCAACGTCAAACATGAATCTATTTCACTCAGACCTGCACTGCCAGGTTACAAAATAGCATGCCTGTCTCTAGACTTTGGGCTGAGGGGGTGAGGGGGTGTCCGTGTGTAGACGCGCTGTGGCTCATTAGCGTAACAATGCACACTAATGTGCTCCCAGCAAAGGAGCGGGGGACTGAGAGCTGCCGACAAAAATCGCAGACCGGGACATTTTAGTGTTTTAATGTGTATGGGGTAAAGTCATCTGCTACCTGGAATAAGTTGAGGAAGGCAGATCTAACAAGCGACTTGTTGATCTGATCATCAAGGATTGCTTGATGTTCTTATTTTTCTGTCTGGTTGTCTTTCAGGGTAGACGTAGACGAGACAAACACACCCAGCTATCACTGCGTCTTAAGACGACCTTAAGACATCTTGATAGGCTTAGAGAAGACGTCTTGAGACGTCTTAGAATACCAAGACGTCTCAAGACGTCTTAAGACAGACGGAATGAAGACATTTCTGTGTCTTTAGACATGACACTTAGTGTCTTAAGACATGGAATGTCTTAAGATGGTTTGGTTTAGAGCAAATAGTGCTGCTCAAGATGAGTGCTTTTTTTTTTATATTGTATGCCAACTGCTAGGTCAGGCCATGATCCTGACCAAGATTAAGCAGACAAGAAAAGAAATAAATGAGTGAATGAATAATCATTTAAGGTAATCTATTATTTCATGTAAATTTGATCAATTTTAATATGGAACAAAAAAGTTTTCAACATGAATTTGGTGTTAAAATAGTTGAATTCAGGAAAACAAGTAACAATAAAAATAATTAGGTTTTACATGCAAGTAGCAGTTGTGTTTTGAAAATTAAATTCACAAAATAACTTATATTAAATAAATACACTCACTGACTAAAAAAATAAAAGGGAGTTGCTGGAATCGAATGAAACTTTATATGCATACTCAGCTATCACTGCATCTTAAGACGTCTTAAGACATCTTGAAAGGCTTAGATAAGATGTCTTGAGACATTTTGTTATATAAAGACATCTCAAGACATCTTAGGGCTGAATGAATGACATCTCTCTGTGTTGAGACATGAAAGTAAATGTTTTGAAACATGGAAGTAATAATTTCGTATGTCTTGAAGACAATATGTCTTAAGATGGTTCAGTTTAGAGCAAATAGTGCTCCTCAGGATGATTTTTTTTTTGTTTTCATATTAATACTGTGTTGTATTTCTTTAAATAGTTAACAGTTTAAGGTAGGCTAATAATTTCTACATTCTAAACCTTTCAGAAGTCTTAGTTTATGTAAATATTATCATCAATTTTAACACATAAAAAGATTAGAACATGAATTTGGGTTAAAAACAGTTTTAATCAGGAAAACAAGTAACAATAACAAATTAGAGTTTATATATCAGTAACATCAGTGTTTTGAGAATTACAGAGACTGAAAACTTGTGCAAGACAGAAGGCTGTTAAATTCACAATGTTACATTAAATAAATATTTAAATAAGAATTTTAAGTGTACTGTTCTTTATCTCGGTCAGGTCAAGAATGAGGTGAACTGGAGGGTATTGCAGAAAGCAGGTTTAACAATCCCTGAGTTCAAATCTGAACTCTGGGTTGACCAATCCTGAACTGTGAGTAATAACTGAAAATTTTTTTTATTCCAATTGCTTGGATTGTAAGATTGTATCAATTGTAAGTCGCTCTGGATAAGGGCGTCTGCTAAATGTAATGTGGTTCAGAATTGGCCCATGACGTAGACCTGGCACTGTGATATTCAATGTAATTTTTTGGTGTTCCTGTAGCTCCCCGTAAAAGGTGTATTTTTAGAAACAATTTGAAAAATCGAATTTAGAAATGGATCATATAAGGCTGCAGATATAAAAGACAATGAGGGAAATACAACTGCTGAAACATCAGTTAAAGGTGGATGAGGTGCCCACAGGTGGATGATTTTATTTGTTTGAAGAACAAGATATTAACCTCTGTACTGCATTTGTACTTGCAGGAAATAAAGAATACTTCATAAAAAGACAGCCATATTGTTTTTATTTGACACTGGGGAGGTAATAGGCTAATCAGTAATGATGGTAGCAGATTGTGTCTCTCACTGCTCTTCCTTCTCCTGCATCAGCGATGTGATCAAGATTTATATCAGGATTGGTCACTGGATGAGTGGGACATTGTCTGATCACCAATCATTGAGGCCACTGGCTCATGTACTGCAGTGAGCCAAGTTATAATATTGCTGCGGGTCAGGCTCAGGATCAGCGCAAGGGGTCAACAAATAGTGCTGGCAGGGGTACATTCTGTCTGTAATCAGCAAACTCTCCAATGATAGATAATACAAGGATACAGTTGAAATTATCAGTGGCAAATAGAACTAAATATTGTTTATGAGAGGATATGGTTATATGTACTGTATATCAAGTCAAGTCAGATTTATTTATATAGCGCTTTTTACAATGGAGCATTGTCTCAAAGCAACATTAAAAGTTTAGATTATCTCCTAATAACTACGTCCAATCCCAAATTGAGCAAGCCTAGGGCGACAGTGGCAAGAAAAAACTCCCTAGTTCTAGAAAGAAACCTTTGGAGGACCAAGACTCAAAAAGGGACCCAACCTCCTTGGGCGGCGTAGATGATAAATCTAAGAGCGAAACTAAAGTCATGGAGTCAAAGTTCGAATAAAATGTGAAGTATGCACATCGACATTAAGTGGCCCGGGTATGATGATAAATCTAAGAGTGAAACTAAAGTCATGGAGTCAAATATATATATATATATATATATATATATATATTCACCATGGGCCAGTCATGCACAGACCCAGGCCTCTTTGCTTCCATGTTGCTGATGATGTGGCCTGTATCACATATGATCTTCACACCGCAAAACAGTAATTAACTGCAGTGTCTGTATTGTGATTTGTTTTTCATTTGTAATGCAAAATTGTTATTATTTAGGCCTACCTGCACATTAATGTTGTGAGAAAACTTCCCATTCACTTAATCTCCTTCATTTAGCAAAGAGTGCCATCTATGCAGCCAATCACACTCGGAAACCGTAAAATCATATTAATATTAAAATCATATTAACTGATTCAAGTCTCAAAGTTTCATACTAAATAAATTACTTGTTGCTTAGACTGATACCTGAAATTATGAGGGATTCTTCTTTGATCAGGTTTGTGGCTCCGTGACTGAACACCACAAAGGTTTATAGTAACCGTTTTAATGCAAGCAGCCCGACAGACGGCTGCTTTAGAAATATGCTCAGCATCACTGATTTTGTATCAAAACTCCCCTTGGCAAAAACCTGGAGTGTAACACAAAGAATTTGCTCCGAATTCAGGGCATGTCCATGGAGTGTCATATCAGCGATTGAGAGCGGAGAAGATTGTTAATAGAAATGATCGATTGTGCTGAGAAATGCTAAGGCTCAGACAAATAATCATCAGGAAACGAGGAAACATTAAAGCAGGGTCTGATCAGCCTCTCCCGATGGAGATTTCTCCGTAGTGTTTGTGCTTCGATGTGAGAAACTCAGGGTTAGTTGAAGTAAACCTGCTAGTGAGCAGGTTAGCTTCACGGAGTATGTTGCTGGAGTAACTGACTCCAAGTAACGCTGAACTTGCTTTGTGAAACCGAAAACCTAGAGTAATTTCTAAAATACACCCCTGATGTTTAAGTTTATTAGGTACATTAACTTTGGGAGACGTGACAATGTCACTTCTGGTTCGTTCCCTCGGTGATTAACTACTTTCTCAGATGGACCCTAGGCGCATTCGTTAAGTTAATCACCTCGTTTGTAACGGGACACATCGGCAACACCGTAAGGTTATTTAACATTAAATATGACTTAATGTACTTGGAGACATTAATAGAATTGTTATTGAATCATTATAGACAAATACGGTTAATTTACAACAATGCAAGCTGATAAAGTATTAGCGGCTAGGATAACTGTTACAGCTCTAAATAGTAATCTTTATTCATGTGCAAGCTTTACATGATGTATTGTATATGTATGTGTGTGTGTATATATATATATATATATATATTTGTGTTGTTTGTTTATCATTTTCACTTCACAATGAATGTCAGTGAAGAAGGGTGACAGTAAAGGTTCATGCTTACCACGACTCTGTTTACCTTCATGCATAGTCTGAATTAAATACACTCTGTAAGAGAGCATTATAATATAGTAAAGTATATTAAATGAACTGTCATAATGTCTACATTGTATTTAGATTAAGATCCAGTGAAAACTAGAATTTATTATGTAAAAAATTAAATGTATACACATATTTTCATCTAATAAATTAACTGTAAGAAAAGTAAATTTGTAGTAAATTCTGTGCTTAGGGTCATTGTCTTGTTGGGAGGTGGACCTTCGGCCCAGTCTTCTGTCTGGTTGCTCTGCCATAAAGCCCAGTCTGGTGGAGTGCTGCAGTGATGGTGGACCTTCTGGATGTTTCTCCCATCTGCACACAGGTTCTTTGAAGCTCAGCGAAAATGACCATTGGGTTCTTGGTCACACTTGTTAACAACACTCTTTTCCCCCGATAACTTCGTTTGGTAGGGTGGCCAGCTCTAGGAAAAGTCCTGGTTATTCCAAACTTCTTCCATTTAAGAATTATGGAGGCCACTGCGCTCTTGGGAACTTTACAGCAGATTTTTTTTGTATCCTTCTCCAGATCTGTGGCTTCACAAAATCCTGTCTCTGAGCCCTACAGGCAGTTCTTTCCTCCTCATGGGTTGGCCGAGTTTTTGCTCTGATATGCATTGTTAGCTGTGAAACCTTATAAAGACAGGACTGTGTCTTTATAAATCATGTCCAGTTAATTGAATTTAATGCATTTGCAAAAATTCTGTTTTCACTTTCTCATTATGGGGTATTGGGTGCAGAATGATGGGGAAAACAATTTTTGTAATTTTATTTAATCACAAGGGCGCAACATAACTAAATCAGAAAAAGTGAAAGGGTCTGAAGACTTTCTGAATGCACTGTATTATCATTTACATTTGTATCATTTAGCAGATGCCCTTATCCAGTGCGACTTACAATTGCTACAGTCTTACAATCCAAGCAATTGTGGGTTAAGGGCCTTGCTCAAGGACCAAACAGTGACAGCTTGGCAGAGGTGGGATTTGAACCCTGGACTTTTTTGGTCCATAGTACCTTACCCGCTAGGCTACCACAGTCCATTATCATGACTTATTGAACTAGAAAACTATTTTGCTGTTTTTCAGATGATGTGAACGTGTGTAATTAATTGTTGTCTAATATTGATGTAATAAGTAGTTTAATTTTATGTTAGTTGTGTGATTTGTGCTTCAAAAATGTAATGCATAGAGAATTTTGTATGGTAACATTTATGAATTTTAAATTATTATTAATAATATAACTTGACAAACTAAGTAACTGAAAATGTCAAACAGAAAAAAAAATTATAAAAATCTACTTTATTTCATAATTTACTTATTATTTTGATGACTGTCTATGAAAAATTGACTGAATTACAGTGGGCCAGAAAATATTTAGTCAGCCAATGATTGTGCAAGTTCTTCTATTTAGAAAGATGAGAGAGGTTTGTAATTTTCATCATAGGTACACTTCAACTTTGAAAGACAAAATGAGAAAAAATATCCAGAAAATCACATTGTAGGATTTTTTAAGAATTTAGCTCCGCTCAGGTTTATACGCCCGGCGCATGCGCAGACCCGAAACGCCAGTGGCGCAGCGGAGATAAGAAACAACCCCCGTTATTATTTCGTTTTCTAAAACAGTATAAAGTTCGCTAAATAATCGCAAACAACGGGCGATATAAAGTTCAGTACTTACAGACAATGCTTCCCCGCCGCACTACATGAAATATGAACTTTTATGTGTTTTTATAACGCTACTGACGTTACCCCTTGCAACAACCCCTTGCAATAACAACATGGCTACTCGCGCCAGGTCGAAATTATTCACTATGGCAACTCTGTAAACAAATGCCGCTTAACGCTGCAAGCGTCCTGTTAACTCACACAACAAAATCAGAACCATAACAGCGTTTACAGACTTTTTGTGCAGCCTGGTGCAGGTCTACAATTTTCTTCCTGGTGTCCTCTTTGGTCTTCATCGTGTTTGAGTTTGGAGTCTGACTGTTTGAGGCTGTGGACAGGTGTCTTTTATACAGATAACAAGGTCACACAGGTGCCATTAATACAGGTAATGGAGGACAGAAGAGCTTCTTAAAGAAGAAGTTACAGGTCCGTGAGAGCCAGAAGTCTAGCTTGTTTGTGGGTGACCAAATACTTATTTTCCACCATGATTTACAATTAAATTCTTTAAAAACCCTACAGTGTGATTTCCTGGATTTATTTTCCCTATTTTGTGTATCATAGTTGATGTGTACCCATGATGAAAATTACAGAACTCTCTCATCTTTCGAAGTAGGAGGACTTGCAAACTCAAATAGTAAAACATTGAGAAATATCATGCTACATTCTGACAGAGTATGCCTGAACCAGATGAGCTGTTTCTCCTCATGTCCACCAGCCCTGATTCAGGAGCAGAATATAGAGTTGGCACAAAATCTATGCTGAAGTGGACAGGGTTAAATGGAAACATGAAACTGAGTTTCTAGAAGTTGATTCAGTTTGATAGCAAGGACAATTCATTCATTGGAGCAAAAGCCATTTCCAAATGTGGTCTTTCCACCAGTCTTTTGCTTCTAGGGTAGGATGCATAACCTATTCAGCAGCAGTCAATGGTCTTGCCTAAGACAAAGAAGAAGTTCCCCACTTCTCCTTTCATCATGGTGATTAAAGATGACTTACTTGTACAATTACTGACACTTTTTAGCAAAATATTATTTATTTCTACAATTTCAGTTCCAGTACAAAACTTCATGGAAGTCAGAGCTGTTATTAAGGTACGATGTTAAAAAATAAATGTCTCATCAACAATGATGGGTTCACTGATGAATCCTAACATTGAGCAAAGCTAACGAGACTTCAGTATGTTGAGAGGGAGGGAGATTGGGAGGGAGGTTGGGAGGGAGGTTGGGAGGGAGGGAGGGAGGGAGGGAGGGAGGGAGGGAGGGAGGGAGGGAGGGAGGAGGGAGGGAGGGAGGGGGGGAGCGTGAGTGAGGGAGGGAGGAGTGAGTGAGGGAGGGAGGGAGTGAGGGATGGGAGGGAGGGAGTGAGAGGGAGGGAGGGAGGGAGGGGGCGGAGGGGGGAGGTGAGTGAGGGAGGGGAGGGAGGGAGGGATGTGAGGGAGGGAGGGAGGAGGGGAGTTGAGGAGGGAGGGAGGGAGGGAGGGAGGAGTAGTGAGGGAGGGAGGGAGGGAGGGAGGGAGGGAGGGAGGGAGGGAGGGAGTGAGGGAGGGAGAACTTTTGAGCATATCTGAATATTGGGGAGGGGGCATGTCCCCCAGTATACAGTTTATTGTGATTACGGCCTTGCATTGAAGCAGAAAGCCTTTGCAACTGCATAGAGGCATTACTGCCACATATTAAACAAGTTGTATATATATATATATCTATATATATATATATATATCTATATATATATATATATATATATATATATATATATATATATATATATATATATATAAGTTGTTAAATATATATTACATTATAGTGATTCTAGTGTATTTAGAAATAAAACATTGTGAATAGTATGATGCATTATATAATAATAATAATAATGATAATAATCACCATGTTACAGGCAAAGTAGAAGGATTCCTGTGGTCAAATAATTAACAATTAACCAATGCATAGACCTAACAAGACATATTAAGGAAATCAGTTTCTGTTTACCCAATTTGTTGACATTGCTCCTTAATGTCACTGAAGGTATGGGTATGTGCTAACATTAAAGGGAATCAACAATTCTTATAGTAAATAAATAAGCCTAAAATAGAAGCCATGTTCATTTTCAGGTGTCTAAACATGTACAGTCTTTGCCCTGCACCACCGCTCATTCATGTTCAACAGTGTATGACTCAGTACACCTCACTTACAAAATTCTGGTTTTAGTTTCCAACAGCTTAATTGTCATAATGCAATGACGCTCATTACTGCATATAACAGTAATTTGCAATGGAATCATTACTTTTGGAAGGATTCCTTTAAGTAGTTAATTGTAGTACCCATGAGACTAACATTTGTAAAATAGGCTACCTTAAGATTTAGGGTTTTTTTTGTTGTTGTTGTTTTTTTTATTTTATTTTATTTTTTTGTGAGCACTTTTCTTTCTTTAGTCAGAATTATATATACAAAGTTTGCAATGGCCAATATGTATCAAAATACATTTTGGGTACAATCAAAAAAATTTTCTAGTAGGGCTAGTCGTGTAGACTACATCAATGTGCTGGACTTGTGAAATTAAATGACTAATAGGTAACAAGTTGGAGCCAGTGTTTACTCAAGCACTCTTTGAATCATAGTTGGCATTCATAACAAACCTCATGAAAATGTCATTAAAGGTACAACCCCAAATCAGAAAACACAGTATGGAAAATGTGAATAAATTAAACATGCAGTGTTTATTATATATATATATTTTTTACTTTTTGTTCTGTAGATATATAATGTTTTGTCTTCATTTCATTTGTTAATCCATTCCTGCATTTCAGGCCAGCAACACATTCCAAAAAAGTTGGAACGGTAAAGCATTTACCACTTTGCAATGTAATTCCTTCTCACAACACTTAAAAGATGTTTTGGCACCTAGGATACCAAGCGATGAAGTTCTTCAGGTGTTATTTTGTCCCATTCCTTAAGGTGTGCAAGAGTACAGGGTCGTCATCACATTTTTTGTTTCACTGGGGACAGACAGGACTGTAGGCAGGCCAGTCCAGTACCCATACCCTCTTCCTCCACAATCATGAATTGATAATGAGTGCAGCATGTGGTTTTGTCTTGTTGAAAAAATGCATTTTTGCCTTCCCTGGAAAAGATGTCTTCTTGAGGGCACCGTATGTTGTCCAAATTAAATTTTTAAGCGGCATTTGTGAATGTTACTCCATATTGTAGAGTACACCATATACGTATTGATGAATGACAGTTCTTGATGAAGTGCCTTTTGAGAGATCGGAGATCACGGGTGTTCAGTTTAGGCATACGCCCTTGCCCTTTACACATTGAAATTCCTCTAGATTCCTTGAATTGTTTAATGATATGGAGAAATATGCAAATATTTTCCAATCCTTTTCTAAAGAACTTTGTTTTTAAACATTCAATAATTATTGTTTTTAAACATTTCAATAATTTTCTCATGCAGTTGTTGACAAACTTGAGAAACTCTGCCCATCTTACCTCCTTCAAGACTGAGTCTTTCATGGAAACTGCTTTTGTACCAAATAATTATTACAATCACCTGCTTGAAATCACGTCATTATTTATAGTTTTTACTTCATTACTAGCCCTAAATTGCTCAATACCAACTTTTGTGGAATTTGTTGCAGGCCTGAAATTCAGGAATGAATGTTTATTAAAAAATGAAATGAAGTTGACCAAACAAACCACGAAATATCTTGGGTTCATACTGTCTGCAATGAAATACAAGTTAAAGTAAATGTAAGACAAATTGTGTTTTCTTTTTGTTTGTTTGGTTGTTTGTTTGTTTTTTTTTTTTTTTTTTTTTTCAAACTGTCCCAAACCTTTGTTTTGTGGTTGTGTATTCCAAAGACCAGCTATGTATGGGAGTGATCAAAACAACAATAAAATAGGAACTACAGCTATGATTTTAGGAACTAGAAATAGGAAATTATGCAGTACAGCTAGAGAAAAGCAGGTATACAGCTCAGAAATCCATTCTGATATCAGGAAGTCTTTGCAAAACAAAAATGAGACAAGGGAACAGACAAGAGAAAATGCATTTTTAAAGGTAGATTATACTTTTATTTTTAGGCCACAAAAGCAGGAAATATAATTGAAAGTATACAGAAGGCCTTAAGGCCTTTAAGACTCTAAAAGGCCTGTGGTAGCCTAGCGGGTAAGGTACTGGACTATGGACCAGAAGGTCCAGGATTCAAATCCCACCTCTGCCGAACTGCCACCGTTGGGTTCTTGAGCAAGACCCTTAATCCACAATTGCTTGGATTGTAAGATTGTATCAATTGTAAGTCGCTCTGGATAAGGGCGTCTGCTAAATGCTGTAAATATAAATGTAAATGTAAAATAAGATTGGTGGACCACATTTATTTATGATCCACAAGAAGGTGGGTGGATGTTATTTTTGTTTATACTGTGATTAAATGTTTGTGATAGTGTAGTGGTTTCTGTTTTTACTACTTGGGCACTGGTTTTGTTAGTTTAGTTAATGGAATTGCTATCTATTTTTCATTTTAGCTACCTGAAATTAAGTATGTTATGATTTAGGTTTCAAATAATCTTTGGGAAATATATATGACTGTGATTTAACTAAATGTGATTTGTGGGCAGAGACACCATGGAGGCTAAAAAATATTTTTCATTATGCTTTACAGTATAGTTAAGAATAAAAAAAAACAATATTTTTGTGAGATATTGTATAAGTCATGGTTTCTTAACCTTTGGTCCATTTTTTTAGTTGTTTTGAGAATTTTTGAGTGATGAGTTTTAGGTTGTTTGTAAAGCTTAGTCACTGAGTTTTATGTTATTATGTAAATAATGTGCTGGACTCTTGGAGGGATTTGTGGCTTTTTATGGGGTCCATCACCTTAAAAAGGTTAATATCTACTAGTCATGAAAATCTCGTGTTACAGCTTGAAAGAGTTTTAAAAGATTTTTCTATTTATTGGTCCACTAGAGAGCACTAGATATTACCAAAATAAGGGCAGTTATATTTACTTTAAAATTTGAAATAAGGTTGTCTAACGGAATGAATGAAGAATGTATTTATGAGGCTGGAAAATATTACTGTACTAAATTCACTGTCATTTGTATGAAGAGAAATTATTACTAATTACTATTAATAAGAATAATAATAATTAATTATAAATGTAGCTAATTGTACAGTACTTGCAATATATATGAACCTATAAAAGGCTGAATTTTAGTTTATACAAAACTTCCATTATACAGTGGTGCTTGAAAGTTTGTGAACCCTTTAGAACTTTCTATATTTTTGCATAAATATGACCTAAACGTAAAGATTTTCATATAAGTCCGAAAAGTAGATAAAGAGAACCCAGTCAAACAAATGAGAAAAAAAAATATTATACTTGGTCAGTTATTTATCAGGGAAAATGATCCAATATTACATATTAATGAGTGGCAAAAGTATGTGAACCTCTAGGATTAGCAGTTAATTTGAAGGTGAACTTAGAGTCAGGTGTTTTCAATCAATGGGATGACACTCAGGTGTGAGTTTACACCCTGTTTTATTTAAAGAACAGGGATCTATCAAAGTCTGCTTTTCACAACACATGTTTGTGGAAGTGTATCATGGTATGAACAAAGATTTCTGAGGATCTAAAAAAAAAGAGTTGTTGATGCTCATCAGGCTGGAAAATGTTACAAAACCATTTCTAAAGAGTTTGGACTCCACCAATCCACAGTCAGACAGATTTGCACAAATGGAGGAAATTAATAATATAATAATATTATATTATATTATTAGGGTGGCACAGTGCGCAGTAGTTAGCGCTTTCGTCTCACAGCTACAGAGACCCAGGTTCAAATCCTTGTCTGGCCACTTCTCGTGTGGAGTTTGAATGCTCTTTCTGTGTCTGCATGGGTTGGTTTCCTCTGGGTGCTTCAGTTTATATACAGTGCCTTGCAAAAGTATTCGGCCCCCTTTAACTTTTCAACCTTTGCAACATTTCAGGCTTCAAACAGAGACATGAAATTGTAATTTTTTGTTAAGAATCAACAACAAGTGGGACTCAATCGTGAAGTGGAACGAAATTTATTGGATATTTTAAACTTTTTTTTAGAAATAAAAAACTGAATAGTGGGGCGTGCAAAATTATTCGGCCCCTATACTTTCAGTGCAGCAAACTCACTCCAGAAGTTCAGTGAGGATTTCTGAATGATCCAATGTTGACCTAAATGACTGATGATGATAAATAGAATCCACCTGTGTGTAATCAAGTCTCCGTATAAATGCACATGCTCTGTGATAGTCTCAGAGTTCTGTTTAAAGTGCAGAGAGCATCATGAAGACCAAGGAACACACCAGGCAGGTCCAAGATACTGTTGTGGAGAAGTTTAAAGCCGGATTTGGATACAAAAAGATTTCCCAAGCTTTAAACATCTCAAGGAGCACTGTGGAAGCAATCATATTGAAATGGAAGAAGTATCAGACCACTGCAAATCCATCAAGACCTGGCTGTCCCTCTAAACTTTCAGCTCAAACAAGGAGAAGACTGATCAGAGATGCAGCCAAGAGGCCCATGATCACTCTGGTGAACTGCAGAGATGACAGCTGAGGTGGGAGACTCTGTCCATAGGACAAACAATCAGTCGTTACCTTCACAAATCGGCCTTAGGGAAGAAGAAGGCAAGAAGACAAGCAATTTCAAAGATATCCATAAAAAGTTGCCACAGCCACACCTGGGAGAGAAGACACACCAAAAACATGTGGAAGAAGAGGCTCTGGTCAGACAACTTTTTGGCCACAACGCAAACGTTATTTTTGGCGTAAAAGCCAACAGTCATCACCCTCTGAACCACACCATCACCACTGTCAAACATGGTGGGAGATGGATGGAGTCAAATACAGGACCATCTGGAAGAAAACCGGAGGGAGTCTGAAAAAGACCTGAGGACTGGGAGGAGAATTTATCGTCCAAAAGACAATGATCCAAAAAATAAAGCAAAATCTACAATGGAAGGTCAAAAATAAACGTATACAATGTTTATAATGGCCAAGTCCAAAGTCCAAATATGACAATCCAATCGAAGAATCTGTGGAAAGAGCTGAAAACTGCTGTTCACAAACAATCCCATCCAGCCTCACTGAGCTTGAGCTGTTTTGCAAGGAAGAATGGGCAAAAATTTCATTCTCTCGATGTGCAGAACTGATAGAGACATACCCCAAGCGACTTGCAGCTGTAATCGCAGCAAAATATGGCGCTACAAAGTATTAACGCAAGGGGGTCGAATAATTTTGCACACCCCACTTTTCAGTTTTTTATTTCTAAAAAAAAGTTTAAAATATCCAATAAATTTCATTCCACTTCACGATTGTGTCCCACTTGTTGTTGATTTTTCACAAAAAATTACAATTTCATATCTTTATGTTTAAAGCCTGAAATGTGGCAAAAGGTTGAAAAGTTCAAGGGGGCCGAATACTTTTGCAAGGCACTGTATATAAACTGAAGTACCCAGAGGAAACCAACCCATGCAGACACAGAAAGAGCATTCAAACTCCACATGAGAAGTGGCCAGACAAGGATTTGAACCTGGGTCTCTGTAGCTGTGAGACGAAAGCACTAACTACTGCGCACTGTGCCACCCTAATAATATAATATAATATTAATTTATTAATTCATTCACTTTCTTATTCACTTAATCCTGAACAGGGTCGCTGGAAAGCCGGCACTCAGCCTGCGGCACAGGGTGCAAGGCAGGAACAACCCTAGACAGGGTGATAATCCTTCGTAGGGCACACACACTCACACACTCATACACATACTAAGGCACTTTACAGACACCAGTTAACCTAACACGCATGTTTTTGAACTGTGGGAGGAAACCAGAGTAAACCCATGCGGACACCACACAAAAAGAATCCAGACGAGCCGCCCATGATATGATATACAAACCTATTCCAGTTCACAGTCGTGGGAAGCTGGGGCCTAACTATATAGGGCAGGGCACAAGCATTTGCTATAGTACCTGGTGAAAACCCATGCAGGTGGAGTGCAAAATGCAATACGTAGACCAGTGCCACCATTTGCTCATCACTGCTCCTTGCTACAGTGAACTGTTGAGGGAGAAAAGCCAGAAACAGGGAAATTCATCAATATAGTCTTCTTGTACATATCTGGTCAGGTAAAATTCTCCAAAAATATCTACAATTTTTATTCTTAAAAGATAAGAGGTAGTACCTAAGCTGCCATACCTGATATAGTCCATCATGAGCCCGAAAACACTTAATTTATACATACCTACATGTAGAGATCTACAATATTCAATCTTGTCCCAAAGTAAATGGGTAAGAAAAAAATTTGGATTTGGATTGCATATGTTACGGTTCGCCATAGTTTTAAAAAAGAAAAGGAAAATGACGAATCATGTAAAGTAAAACGTAAGGGTTGGGACCCAGCTGCAGTTAGCTCCAGGTGGTAGTAGTGAACTGAAATAAATAAAAGAAATAAAACAATAATTAGTAAAATACAAATGAATTAATAGCAAAGAAAAACTGAGACTCACGGCCGCACTTTGGACAACGAAAGAAGAGAGGAAGGAGGGGGGAAATTCAGCGTGTGGCAAGCGCTGAGCAAACTGCGAGTCAATGCGCAGGCGCAGAACGGCGTGCAGGATAGGGAAACGAGAGGAAGGAAGAAGGAAGCAAAGAGAAGGCGATGGAATAAAATAAGCGTGCGAAATCTCACCCTACACTACCAACTTCCCTAACCACATTACCTCACGCCTCCCAGCGCTACGGGAACTGGCCTCCTTCGCGAGGCCAGCTCGTCCTCTGACCCTCACAAAATAATAAAAACAAAACAAGAAGAGCGGGAGCTCTGTGTCAGAGCGAGAGACTGGTGAGGTCTCAAAACAAGCAATAAGCCGGCGATCGCTTAGTAACGCCGTAGCAACGATCGCAGGGCACAGGCGGTGTGTTGATCGCAATGATGCAACACCTACTACGACCAGGAGTAGCAGGTGTTTCATATCTGCTGCAATCAGAACGCTTTACTGACAGGCGTCCCGATTGCAGTGGCTTTCAGAGAGCCTACTGAAAAAAGCAGTCTAACGCCGTCCTCTAGCGTTGAAAAAAAGACCCTCTAACAGCATAGTTATGGTTTGAAGAACTGGTGAGAAATACACAGGTGAATGCATCTATATTATCCTTAAAGTATTGAGGTAGAGGTATCATGAGGTGGGGAGCCATGGATTTTGTTAGACCTTTCAATACAAAAGTAAAGAAAATGCGTTCTATTAATGTCTGTTACTAACATTAATTAACCAAAATGAAAACTCATTGATGCACTAGTGGAAACTTCATTATGCTAGAAGAGGAAACCTGATAGTTATCCTAATGTAAAGAATCCTAATTTAAGAGTTTAATTTAAACATTGCAGTATTTAGGACAGCTGTAACGGCGTGAGCCGAATGGGAAGCAGGAGACGAACGCAGGTTCAAAAGTAAAGGGGTGATTTATTAACAAACAAACAAATTAAGGCAGACACAGCGAAAGGAACAGGCGAGGACTGAAAACGGGTGGATAACGAAAACGGGGCCGAAGCGAAAACGGGTATATGAAAACAAAAACACAAAACGGAGGAAGTGAACCTAACGTGCAAACCTGGGGATGTGGGACGCGGACGAGCATGGAACGAGAAAGGGACGGAGTGCGTTTGGGAAAGCGAGACGGGGACGGCGCGTAGGGACGCAACGACACAATAATCAGCGGTGACGGTGAGGTGAGTGCGGTATTAAAATAGTGGGGTGTGATGATGAAAATGAGGAAAAGGGCGATGTGATGCGACGTGCGCAGGTGACGCTGGCGTGTGGGCCAGCGACGTGACAGAGCCCCCCCCCCAAGGGTCCGAGGACGAGCTAGGACTCCAGAAAGAGCCCCCGGTCGCTCAGTCCTGTCTTCGGGGGGTCTCCTCCCGGGTGGGACCATAGCAGGGGACCGCCCACAGTCGGGCGGTCGGCGAGTGGAGGTGGCACCGATGAGGCGACGCTGGAGAGCAGAGCGACGGACTGGAGGGCAGGACGAGCGGAGTCGGCGAGAGACGGCGAAGCTTGAGAGCGAGTCGGCGAGGGCGGCGGACGCTAGAGCAGATGTCGGCGGAGGCGGCGACGCTTGAGAGCAGAGTCGGCGAGGCGGCGACGCTTGACAGCAGAGAGTCGGCGAGGCGGCGACGCTTGACAGCAGAGAGTCGGCGAGTGGCGGCGACGCCTTGACAGCAGAGTCGGCGAGCGGGAGACGCTTGCAGCAGACAGAGTCGGAGAGGCGGCGACGCTTGCAGCAGAGTCGGCAGAGGGCGGCGAAGATTGACGCAGAGTCGGCGAGGGCGGCGAAGCTTGACAGGCAGAAGTAGGCGATGGCGGCACAGATTGGACAGCAGAGTCGGCGAGGCGGCGACGCTGACAGCAGAGTCGTGGACGAGGTGAGGTGCGAGGAGTGTGGACGCCGTGAGGCGCCGAGCAGAGTCGTGGCGGACGTTGGGCTTGAGAGAGGAGGCGGGAGAGGCCGTGCTGAGAGAGGAGCGGCGAGGCGTGCTTGAGGCGGAGGCGGCGAGGCCGTCAGCAGAGGGGCGGACGCGCTTGTAGAAGAGCGAGGAGACGAGCTTGTCGCAGAGGCGAGGCGAGGACGATTGTCAGCAGAAGCGAGGGATGGAGTTGATGGGAGGGGGAGGTGGACGAGGTGTGCTGCCGAAGCAGAGGCGACGACGTGGGTCTCCATGGAGGAGGACTTGCTCAGACGGGGTCTCCGTGGAGACTTGGGCCTTGGGAGCGCCTCTGCGAGACGGGCCTTTGGGGAGGCCTCTGGCGAGACTTGGGCCTTTGGGGGGCTCTGGCGAGACTGGGCCTTGGGGAGGCCTCTGGAGACTTGGGCTTTGGGGAGTCCTCTGGCGAGACGTGGACTTTGGGGAGGCCTCTGGCGAGACTTGGGGCTTGGGAGGACTCTGGCGAGGGAACTTGGGCCTTGGGGAGGCCTCTGCGAACTTGGGCCTTTGGGGAGGCCTCTGGCGAGGGACTGGGCCTTTGGGAGGCCTCTGGCGAGACTGGCCTTTGGGGAGGACTCTGGCGGAGGCCTTGGGCCTTTGTGGAGGCTCTGGCGAGACGTGGGCTTTGGGGAGGCCTCTGGAGGAAGACTCTTGGGCCTTTGGGGAGGCCTTGGCGAGGACTTGGGGCTTTGGGGAGGCCTATGGCGAGACATTGGGGCATTTGGGAGGCCTCTGGCGAGACGTGGGCTTTGGGGAGGCCGCTGGCGAGCGTGGGCTTTGGGGAGGACATCTGGCGAGGACTGGGCCTTGGGGAGGCCTCTGGCGAGGACTTGGGCCTTTGGGGAGGCCTCTGGCTGAGACTTGGGCTTTGGGGAGGCCTCTGGCGAGACTTGGGACTTTGGGGAGGCCTCTGGCGAGACTGGGGGCCTTTGGGGAGGCCTCTGGCGAACTGGGCCTGTGGGGAGGCCTCGGCGAGACTTGGGCCTTTGGGGAGGCCTCTGGCCGGAGGACTTGGCCTGTGGGGAGGACCTGGCGAGACTGGGCCTTTGGGGAGGCCTCTGGCGAGGACTTGGGCCTTTGGGGAGGCAACTATGCGAGACTTGGGCCTGTGGGGAGGCCTCTGGCGGACTTGGGCCTTTGGGAGGTTCTGGTGCCCTGGGGCAGCCACAGGAACTGCAGACGTCTTGGGGCAGGCCACCGAATGCAGACGGTCCTGGGGCAGCCACCGGAACTGCAGACGTCTTGGGGCAGCCACCGGCACTGCAGACGTCCTGGGGCGGGCCACCGGAAAATGCAGGGACGTCTTGGGGGGCAGGGCCACCGGAAAATGCAGATGTCCTTGGGGCAGCCACCGGAACTGCAGATGTCCTTGGGGCAGCCACCGGAACTGCAGATGTCCTTGGGGCAGCCACTGGCACCGACATCCGAGACGCACGCGGGAGTGGGCACGAGCGGGGGTGATGCGACCGTCCGTGTCCCAAACGAACGCAGTGCGGGTGTCGGTGTCGAGGAAGCTGACTGAGCGGTACCACCATCGAGAACTAGGGGTTCTGAGGCGTGTTTGGAAACACGAACGCTAGGAACTGAAGGATCGAGTAAAAAACAAGAGCGACTAAAAATGAAATTGTCGGCAGGCAGTTCGCTTTGACACCTGGTTAGGGCGGTCCGGCTGGTGGTAAGCTGGGGATCCAGCACTTTACCAACCCGTGCAGACCGGACAGGGCGAGCGGGTTCTGCAGTGCTGGAACCCACAGCGTCGATGCCCGGGGAGTCCCACGGGGAGCCAAAAGCGAACTCCAGCTCCTCCAGAAATAGCTCCATGGAACCCGCCCGGAGCACCGGCCACATGTGAGTGGCCCAAACCAGGGCTTCACCGCCAAGGTGAAGGAACAGAAAGGACACCTTTTCGTGCTCGGAATTGAATTGGTGAAAATCAAAGTAAGCCCTGCACTGTACCACAAATGGCCAGCAGGAGGCAGGGTCGCCATAGAAACAGCCGAGAGAAAACGAAAAACCAAAAGAACCTGCCGTCTCCATATTTTATGGCGGATTATTCTGTAACGGCGTGAGCCGAATGGGAAGCAGGAGACAAACGCAGGTTCAAAAGTAAAGGGGTGATTTATTAAAAAAACACAAAGCAGACCAGCGAAAGGAAAAAGATGAGGACTGAAAACGGGTGGATAACGAAAACGGGGCCGAAGCCGAAAACGGGTATGAAACAAAACACAAAACGAGGAAGTGAACCTAACGTGCCAAACCTGGGGATGTGAGGGACGCGGACGAGCATGGACGAGAACGGACGGCGTGCGTTTGGGAAGCGAGACGGGGAACGGCGCGTAGGGACGCAACCGACATCAATAATCCGCGGTGACGGTGAGGTGAGTGCGGTTTAAATAGTGTGGGTGTGATGATGAAATGAGGAACAGGTGCGTGTGATGTGACGTGCGCAGGTGACGCTGGCGTGGTGGCCAGCGAGCGTGACAACAGCCATGAATTGATGACTTGTTCTCTCTTGATTTTATGACTTTATATTTTACAGATTAGACTGATTATAATAAGTTAATTGATCATAACTCAATATTATTATTCTACCTGTCATGTTTACAAAACATTTTTGCAAAGACAGCAGCTCCCTCAAAGGCCAGTCAGGCAAGAGTATTTTTACAGTTTAAATAAAAATTCTAATAAGTTCTAACTTGTTAGTAAAGGCAGGAAAGAAAAAAAAATGAAGTTAACTAGATCTAGAAATAGATTTCTCATAATGGAATTATTTAATGCATTTACTGGATTTAAGAAGCTTTAGTTTACTAAAAAAATTAATTAAAAAGCTATTTTGGCTGGTGCTGTCACTTTTATATTGCTTTTTGTTGGGGTTTAATCAATAGCATTGGTCCTTTGGCTGGGAATGTAGTGGTCTTTGATTTGTTAATATTTCGTTATGTGAAAATAAATACAATTTAAATTGGGAAATTAAATTTCTGTTGTCAAATGTTATGTTGTTCTAAAAATTCAGTTATCCAGGATATTAATAATGATTTCAGCTACAGACCAGACACACATTTGACTGTACCAGCTTAATAGTCTCAATATTTCAGTAGTGTATTTAGAACCTGCTACTGCAAGTAATATTGATTGTACCTTTGCCTGATCTGTACCGCTTGTTAGTGGATGGATAGTAGTTAAGTCATATAACATCTGTACCTAATACAAACCTTGAAGGATAATCCTAGTCAAAGAAATTTGCTGTTACCAGGCAATTTCTTCAAATAGTTGCACGTTTTTAATAATAAATATCTAGAGACGCCCCTGTGGAGAGCCTTTTCAGCTACTGGTACTGGTGAGCTGCTTCACTGTGAAAAGTCAATTAATGCTTTGGAGTATAGGAAAATATTGCAGAAATGCTTGCCTCTCACAGCTGAAAAGCTGTTTTCTAAACACTTTATTTTTCTTAGTGCTCCGGCACACTGTGAAGACCACCAAAAAGTGGCTTGAGAACAAGTCCATCAGGCCAGTTTTCAGATTTGAACCCTATTGAGAATATTTGGTCTCACATTAAACACAAATTAGGAACTACTGGTGAACTGTCTGACGCCATCTCCACTAAGTGGAACAGTATTGACTCTACTTGCTGTAAAAGCTGCCCACATGTTTACTCTAAGGACTTAACAATTTAAGGAAATCAAAGGGATTAGTTAGCCCACACTAAGTTACTGTTTTTGTCTGTTTTAATTTCCTGAACTGTTATTTGCTGTTGAGATTTTTAAATTTTATGTTTGCCCCTCATATTTTTGCCCAGCAGTATACATCACAGTAAAGTGACTCACAAGTAATGGTAATCTTTCTCCATAAACAACATGCCATATCAAAAAACTAGAATTAAAAATGTAAAAATTAACTGTTTGAAACATTTAGATGCTCAGAGCACTGTATGAAGCATCAAAACCTTAGCTAATCTCCACTAGTTGTTACTGGACTGAAAACAGAAAACAAAATAATACAAATGAACAGTTGAAGCTTTTGTTTTACACATGTACATGCATTCTGAGCCTATAGGATAGATATTTTGGACACCGGAAAGAAAATAGGATATTCCAGTATAGGATACTGAGACAGTGAATATGCTGGTCATCAGTGTGGGATACCTGGAATGTGAACATGCTGACAAGGAAATTGTGGTGCTACCGTTTGCTGTTAAAAACAGCAAGCAGTAGAGGGCGGGGCAAATGACGGTTGAACTGTCACTCAGGTTTCCCGTCATCCAATCATGGTGGTGCAGGTCTGAACTTGCGAAGGAGAGCAGAGATGTGTGTAACTCAGATCAGGATAACGGCAGCTCTCTTTCTGTGTGTCTTGGGTGCATTCGCTGTGATTTTAGAGTTTATCCAGGTGAGTTTAATTATTTCTTTTTACATTCTATATAATGTCATATTTAGCAGGTAAATATAGCATATGCTACATTTATTGTATATACTACAGCGTCTGTGCAGTTGTGTCTGTGTTGTTGTAGTTGGACTTGTTACTGCAGTTGACACTGTTTAATACACCCCAACGAACTTATTAGTCAATAATTAAAAGTCAGCGTGAGTTAATCCCTATATGAGACAGAAGTCTACAAAAGTGTGTGGGTGTACATTCAAGCACGGCAATTCAGTTGTTTGGGTAAAGATCAGTTTATACTGGGTTTTCTCCTCGTTGGCGACACGTTTGGTTTTCATCGGTACAGGTTGTTTACTTCTGGTAGCTTTACAAGCTTTAAGTTACCTAACATTAACCTGTTAAGGAGTGACAATAGAGAGGGCAAAGACATAGAGCAAATGCAGTTAACTGACTTGTAACCCCAGTATCACGGTTTTCAGTATATTGTATTTCAAAAGTATAAGATCATCTGAGCAACTATTGGTGTGATAATGTTATACCTGACAGCTTACTGAAAGCATACACTGACTTATTACTGTATTAGGTACACCTCCTTGTTTCTACTCATTGTCCATTTTGTCAGTTCCACTTACCATACTTTTCTAGTATTTAGAAAGTATTTTCTAAATACTTTGCTAGTCCAATTTACTCTGTTCTCTAATGGTCTTAAACCCAATAGGTCCAGCACATGTCAGGTATTTGGATGGTGGATCATTCTCAGCACTGCAGTGACACTGATGTCATGTTGGTGGTGTGTTAATGTGGGTTGTGCTGGTAAGAGTGGAACAGACACAGCAGTGCTGCTGGAGTTCTTGAACACATCAGTGTCACTGCTGTACTGAAAATAGTCCACCTACCAAAGGTGTCTATTCACCAGCATCTTGTGTTCTGTGAGCACTGATGAAGAATTAGAGGATGACTAACACAAACAGTAACAGATAAATTACTGTCTCTGATGGTAGATGTGTCTAATAGAGTGCACAGTGAGTGAACAGTGTTCCAATCATACCAGCAAAACACACACTGACACACCACCACATCAGTATCACTGCAGTGCTGAGAATGATCCACCATCCAAATAGTACCTAATTTGTGGTTGTCCTGTGGGGGTGTTCCTGACAATAAGAGACCAGAGTAAAGGGGACTACCAAAGTATGTAGAGAATCAGATGGGTTACAGTAAGTGGAACTGATAAAATGGACAATGAGTGTAGAAACAGGAAGGTGTACTTAATAAAGTGTCCAATGAGAGTATTGTAGTGTTGGTGAAGAAGGACCAGGTAATTCAGGAATTCTGTTCATTGTGAAGCTTTATTTAATTTCCACTATGCACAAGAGAGCTGTGTAAGAGATCTAACTGGTGCTAGGCTAGAAATAAAAGAGCTAAAATACCAGTGCTGTATTAAATTGTGCATAATAAAACATAAACCATGCAAGTTAACTAAATGTATTAACAAAGAGTGTAACAAATATAACTGTAGACATTATGGATAAATACTACAATAACACTTTACTTAATAAACAAATAAGGTGCATACCAGACCATAAAGCATGTGGGTATCCTCCGAAAATACCACGCCCGCTATCTTTATTTGTGACTCTATCTTGATGTTTGGACAAATCCATGTTCACTCATTCACTGCTGATGACTTGAGATTGATGGTATGGATCGCCCAACTCCAGTTCATACATCAAACAATTGTCTACATACATGACACACCCCTTCCTAGGAATCTCTATTGTCACCCTCGCCATCAGCCATTGGAATGTGGCCATCACATTGAAAAGTTCGAATTGTTCTCTTGTTCTAGACATTGTCATGATTGTGGTCTCTCTTTCAACACCACCAACACACTATTACTGACAGTGGTGGACATTTTGTTTTAGCTCTCTGTACCATTGATAGATACAGCTGGCATTGTTTTATGCCGGCGGGCTGGCTTGTTCCATCAGGGATGTTCGGGCAGGTGTAATGTTAGGGCTCCCGATGAACATCACTGGTGATCTTGCTTTTGTGATCCTGATATTGCAGTTATTCCACCATGATCAGTCTCATGGACCCAATGTAGCCCTGGTGAAGAAGCATTGCATTATTTACTACTATCATTTACTATGGGGTATAATAAAACATAGCCCAAACCACCAAAAAATGCATGAAACGAGCTGAACACGTTATTGTAGAGATGTAACACATCGCTGTAGACATCATGGCTAAATACTTAAATAACACATTATTTAATGAACAAATAACATGCATACCTGACCCCTGACACATGCGTGAAGCCTCCGGGATCACTACTCCCACTATCACACACACACTGAATGGGGTGCTACAAAATACAGTATTAGGGCTGCAGTTATTACTTTAGTAATTGAGTATTCTACCGAAAATTTCATCAATTAATTGGATAAGAAAAACTTTTGCTTTAGTAAAGAGCGATAGTAAATATAAGATCAAATAAGACATGTCTCTTAAACAGTGTTCTTCTTTTATAATACATAAACCTTATCTTTAAATTGTGCTGCTGTACATATGAAGCTGTGATTTACTAATATAAATAATAATATATAAATAATAATTAATTATTGATATTTATTACTAGGTTTAAATGTCATACTATAAGCTCATAAGACTGGCTAGTGTAGATTTTGTACACTTGCAGCAACCGAACTAAAGTGAATATACTTGCTGTATTGAGTCGGTATATTAGACTTAAACTGCTACTTTACACTACCTGATGTTTTTGCTTTCTAGTGTATTTTATGTATTGCTGTGAGGTGAGTAGGTATGTGTGTGTGTCTGAGTGTGTGACTATGATCATAATGATCAAAGGAAGCTCGGGCTTTCACAAACAAATCCGCCACATTTTTTTTTTCTGTGGTTATGTTCTTGAGCAAAGCTTAGTGTTAACTAATTTAGGGACATGATAACTGGCCACTGCATTACTTTTTTAAACTAGTGATAGACCTACATATTGCCATAACTGATTTACTTTAAATGCTAATGTTATGTTCCGTCGGGTTCACTCTGTAGACTGGATGGGCAGACTGAATGCTTTCTGCTGAGATGCTGAAGCGGTTTTGCAGCAGACTAGCTGTACAGAGTTTTCATGTTTTTGTTTTTTTTCCAGCTGGAAATTATCCCAAACTTCTCTGGCCTACCTCTTCTGTTCATCCCTTGCTCTCTCCATTTCACAGTCTGCACCGTCTTCTTCAGGTCACCTGCGCACAGCTTAAGCATGTTGTGCAACAGTAAAAGTCTAAACTACAACAGTGCTCTGATAACTTTCAGAATACATGATGTACAATTTCACAGAGCATATTGTGGACGTTAGGCTTTCTGCATGGACCTGTTCTATATTGTGCACCTATAACATCAACAGTGTTGAATTAAGACATTATACATTTATTTTTTAAAGAGGACCTAATGTGCAGGAATTTTTAAATTTTGCGTGTTAACAGGTGGAAATCTTTTGAGTAGGTCAAGGTGTTTCACACGCTCTGACTGTGCAATTGTCAGAGGAAAGAGTATTCAGAAATTCATAACAAAGGCATTTCCTGTAGTTTTCCTGCCACTTAGCCAATCATCCAGATTCCAACTACAGTGGTGCTTGAAAGCTTGTGAACCCTTTAGAATGTTCTATATTTCTGCATAAATATGACCTAAAACATCATCGGATTTTCACACAAGTCCTAAAAGTAGATAAATAGAACCCAGTTAAACAAATGACACAACAATATTATGGTGGCGGGCTCACATGTGGAGCCAGGCAGCAAAAACCACTCACATTTGAGACTGACGGATTCAGACACAGAGCCAACATGCTTGGGTACAAAACTAAAGGGCGTGGCGGGCTCAGAGACGGAAATGGGACGAAGTTGACGAGTTAAGCAGCACTAACGGCTCAGATATAGAGTTAATGGGCGTAGTGTGCTCGGGAATGGAGATAGCCGACACCAGCGGCTCAAACACAGAACCAACTTGATCAGGTTCAGTGCTAATCGATGCGAAAGGCTTGAAAATAAACCGAACAGACCCAGCATGCTCAGAAACAGACCTCGTCCGCGCTAACAACCCAAAAACGGAACCAATGCACTTAAATAAAGAGCTAAGTGGCGCTACCGGTTTGGGAATGGAACAAACGAGCTCAGGTTCAGAGCTCGGGTATTGAGCTAACAGGGGCGGCGTGCTCAGAGACGGGCCGATGCGATGCTAACGGCATTCTTACAGAGCTAAGAGGCGCGACATGCGTGAAAACAGAGCTAACGATTTTGGAGCCGGAGCCAATCTGCTCAGTCACGAAATTAAGGGGTGCAGCTGTCTGGAAGGAAGACGATCTCTGGGGGAGATGGCGCTCTGAACGTCCTCAGCGAGTGAGTTGGAGCTCTGGACGTCCTCAGCAAGTGGCGTGCTCTGGAAGGCCTCCGGTGGGAGCACATTCTGGACAGACCTGGCCTTGGGGCCGGCTGGGGTCCTCCGGCAGCCTCTGAGCGGGGGGTCCATGAGCTTGAGTCTTGACCGTCGTCCCTGGCTGTGCTTCTGGAACGGTGCCAGATACTGCAGGGTTCCAGTTCAACAAAAGACAGTTTATTATAAAGTCCCCCAGAACACAGAAACAAGGCACCAGTGGTCAGCAACAACAACTCTGGAGGGTAGTAATAATAATAATAAAAATAATAATAATAATAATGAAGGAATAATGATGATGATGATAATAATAACAGTAATAATAATAATAATAATAATAGCAACAGCAACAACAATAACAACGATAACTAAAGATAATACGTTAACTAAGAGATAGCATGGGGAACTGAGGAGAAACTATCATAGGCCGCAAAGGAAGTGCTATTGCCAGCTGCGAGGTGAATGCTGTCGCCGGCCACGAGGGGAATGCTGGTGGAAGGTAACGTGATGGCCATGGGGAGTAGCGTAACGAAAGACAGTGTGAAACTGTGTAGTGTGAAACCGTGGAAGCTAACATAAGGGCTGAGGGGAGTAGTGTACCAGCATGTAGGCTAATGAAGGACGCAGAGGTAGCGGGAAGCTAACATGAGAGCCGCGAGAGTAGAGTCACAGTACGGAGGCTAACGAAGGACACGAAGGTAGTGTGAAACCGCGGAAGCTAACGTGTGTGTGTATATATGGCGGATGCAGCCGCAGGCAGAAAGGCAGCGCAGGCGCAGCCACGGTCAAGGGGAAAAAACGGATGGAACCGCAGCCCAAAATAATCCGGGAGAAGGGAACAGTAAACACAAATAATCCGGCAAAGGAAACTGCAAACATGAATAATCAAGGGAGATTGGACTGGATTACAAATTAGGTTCACCATTATATTACCAGGTTTTACTAATGCATTGGGCCAATTCTAGACCAATTCTAATAAATCAATTCTAGCCATTTCTAGCTGTCTCCTTGGTTCTTTACATGATTCAGGCCAATATTTTAACCCTTTTGAAACACAGTAGCATATTTTCTGTGACCACAGGATATGTTTTCCTTCGTGGTTGTGTAAGTACTGAGAAACTACTCACTGCATCAGGTAGGGTTAATATTAATCACTGCAGTAATTATCCAGTTAAGAGCTGTTGCGTATTTGCTTATTTGAATCCAAATTGCCACTGTCCTGTAGCTTGCTATCACTTCCTACGTTTCTGGACTTTCAAACGGGGCTCCTGGATGGGAATCTTCAGCACCCTGTCCACGTATGGGGCAGGATCATGTAAAACCTCCTCAACCATGTGGTCCAACAGTTCATCTACATAATCCGTAATACAAAAAAGTAAAAAATGCCTTTCCTATTGTAAGTAGTACCCATTTGTTTGTCATCCCACTACTTGTATGTTCTCTCTAAACTATATAAACTGGTTGGCATTTACACATTGAGTCTCTGTTTCATCTGGCGGATCTTCCATGTTGTTCAAGATACTGCATCTCAATGCATTTTTGGCTTCAGTCAAAGAAAAGTATCAGTCATTGCAGTCACTCATCAATCACGCTTGTTTACAGCAGTATCTCTGACGCATTTACGTATAGTTTGTACAGAGTTCTCTTGTGAAAATACCTTTTATATATACATTATAGTAGCATAAAAAGACTATGTAACTAAGGTAATGTTTGGTTAACGACCATTTCAGTCAACAATCTGTTTCACTGAACATCATGCATCATTAAATGCCACATACCTGTACTGCATTCGAAAGACTGTTACACTGAGATCTAAACAGCCATTTCTTAAATTGCTAGACATTTTCCTAGTAGTGCTGGGAGATATGACCTCAAATCAGTATCATTATTATTTGAACACTTTACCTTTATTGGGATCAATGAGAGTTCACTGACAAGGTGTGTACTATAAATATGTTTTTCTGTAAAGCTGGCACATTTTGTCTAATGAAAGAGTCCATATTGTTGTGATTTTAAAATCTCAGGAGAAAGAAACACGCACCAACAAACTATTTATGGTTACGTACTGAATATTTGACCAATTGAAGATATACTGTAGCACCCATCACTTGAAATGAAAAAGGTCAGATTTTAGTTTTAATATAAAAAAGTAAAAAAAATATATATTGCCATGTGCAATTTTAAATAGGTGTTTAAACCCACTGAGCTCCACTGTAGCTATTTGAGCCGTATCCTTCACATTACAGTAGGAAATGGCATCTGTCATTTCTTTCCATCTTCTTGAATCCTTTTCATATTGTGTAGCATTTGCAAATGTTTGTGTTATTACTTGTTGCTGGGCACTTGCCAGTCTCTCACTTTTTTTCAGACATGTATTGTTCATATTTGGTAGCGTTAAAAGAGATTACTGTTGGTCGCTGAAACCTTTTCTGCAGTGTTTGCGTCGTTTTGTGACTTCAGTGACTTATTTTTGTTCAGTGTCAGTTTCTCTAAAGCCAGAACATGTTCATACAACGGACACTGCGTTTTTCTTTGGTACAAGTTGATTGGTGTTTTAGTTCTCCTCCTCTATGTTGCTTCCATGTCGTTGACTGGACAGGGAGGTGTCACGTGGTTACGCATGGGGTAGCATGTTATAATCCAGCAGTACATAAGCAGTACATAATCCTTTTATGTTTTAGTACATACACGTGCATAGCAGGGAAAAACATATTAAAATAATTTAAATAAAACCGAAATAACTGACCTGGGCAAGATTACGTTGGTTAAAGGTTGTGAGTCGGTTTTGATTAATTCCTGTTTAATTGTCCAGCCCTAATTCACAGTGCCCATACTTGAAGTCAGCTTTAATATGAGATTCAGCATCCAGAGAGGTACTTTTAATAATGTAATTTTCCAGCAATGTAATTTCCTCTATGATTAAAATGTATCAAAGTGCATGTTAGTGTAATTAAGGAAAAATGCACATATTAGGGAATGCTTGTTAGAAACTATCTTAGTGTATGTTCTAGTGAAATGGTTTGAAGACCCTAAGCAAAATATAGTAAAAATCATAAATAAACAGGCATGTTTTCTAAACTTTGACAATATGCCATTGCCTGTGATAAGCTGTTTGACACAAATAACTTCAAAATCTTTAGACATTGTGTCTAAAAGCACCTCCAAAATTGTCACATAAAATTTCAAATTTGTGTCAGTATTTCTTTATTTTCCTCATCAGCTCTTTCCTCATCAGGTTTAACGTAATCTTTGCCAAGGAAACTTGTCTCTACAACTTCAGATTGTGCAAAGAAATAATAAAATCATGTTTGTACAAGTCCCTGGGTGCTACAGTTTGAAGGTATTTGAGGATCTTCTCACATAAATGCCTTTCCTCTACAAGGCCTTACCCATGGAAACTCATTGACATGCGCTTCTAAAGAGCCTTCAGTGCCTGAGTGGGGGAACTTGCTTGCACCTTTATCGTTTGACTATGTAAAATTTATCATTATCAGATTACTATTATTATCTGAATTCTGAAGCATTTAAATATTTAAGTCAAAATAATGGATGTGCCCAATGAGATCTCAAAATGTGTAAGTTTTGAAGTTTTACATTGTAATTCAACTTTTTTTTTCTTTTTTCAACTTAATGAATCATAATTCATTTTAGAGAAATGTTTCTGTTAACCTATGGCCTGGTGATATTATAGGTATATTAATGTACATTATTTCACCTGTTGATAAAGCTTAGAGTTATAAATTGGCTATTCAGTATTACATGCGCTCGGTGCTCCAGTGATCTAATATATAATACATACATATACGTATTCCTGGATTTATATATATATATATATATATATATATATATAAATCCAGGAATACGCAAACGCACATACACACATCACCGCACATATATACCATACACACACACCACACAACACACACACACACACACACACCCTATTATATATATATATATGAAGATCTATTATATATATCTTATTATATATATATCTAGATGTGTGTGGTCCTGTCTGTAGTTGTGTTGTGTGTGTGTGTGTGGTGGTTATGTGTAATATTGTATCCACAACAACGTGTAATATGTTGTGGTGTGTGTATATGTATACGTATATGTGTATATATCATCTCTCTATCTATATATATCTACTCTATACTATATATCGTCGCATAGAAATCGAAATCCAGAAATACGTATATGTAATGTATTATTTTATATATAATATAGATACATACACACACACATATGTCCTTTAGATATATATAATATATATTAGATATATATATATATAGATATATACACAGCCTCTCTCTCTCGGTGTGTGTCTCCTCCTCCTCTCTCTCTCTCTTCTCTCTCCTCTCCTCTTCTCTCTCCTCTCTCTCTCCCCCGTGTGTGTCTCCATCGGTCTGTTCTTTGTGTGTGGTGTTTGGTGTGCTCTGTGTCTCTATCTCTCCCTACTCTCTCTCTCTCTCTCTCTCTCTCCTCTCTCTCTCTCTCTCTATATATATATATATACACAGTTGATAAATCCAGGAAATCACATTTTAGGATTTTTAAAGAATTTAATTTAAATTATGGTGGGAAATAAGTATTTGGTCAATGAATTTGGTTAAACTCCATATTTTGTAACGTAACCTTTGTACCTTTGTTGGCAATGACAGAGGTCAAACGTTTCCTGTAAGTCTTCACCAGGTTTTCACACACTGTAGCTGGTATTTTGGCCCATTCCTCCATGCAGATCTCCTCTAGAGCAGTGATGTTTTGGGACTGTCGCTGGGCAACACGGACTTTCAACTCCTTCCACAAATTTTCTATGGGGTTTAAGTCTGGACACTGGCTAGGCCACTCCAGGACCTTGAAATGCTTTTTATAGAGCCACTCCTTTGTTGCCCGAGCAGTGTGTTTGGGATCATTGTCATGCTGGAAGACCCAGCCACGTTCTTCAATGCTCTCACTGATGGAAGGAGGTTTTGGCTTAAAATCTCACTATACATGGCCCCGTTCATTCTTCCCTTGACATGGATAAGTCTTCCTGTCTCCTCTGCAGAAAAACAGCCCCATAGCATGAGGTTTCCACCCCAATGCTTCACAGTAGGTATGGCACAACTCAGAATTCTTCTTCCTCCAAACATGGCGAGTTGAGTTTTTACCAAAAAGTTCTATTTTAGTTTTATCTGACCACATGATATTCTCCCAATCTTCTTCTGGATCATCCATATGCTCTCTGGCAAACTTCAGACGGGCCTGGACATGTACTGGTTTAAGCAGGGGGGCACGCCTGGCACTGCAGGATTTGAGTCCCTCTCTGCGTAGTGTGTTACTGATGGTAGCCTTGTTACTTTGGTCCCAGCTCTCTGCAGGTCATTTATCAGGTCCCTCCGTGTAGTTCTGGGGTTTTTGCTCACCGTTCTCATGATCATTTTGACCCGACGGGATGAGATCTTGCGTGGGACCTCAGATCGAGAGAGATTATCAGTGGTCTTGTATGTCTTACAATTGCTTCCACATTTGATTTATTCACACCAACCTGCTTGCCTATTGTAGATTCACTCTTCCCAGCCTGATGCAGGTCTACAATTTTCTTCCTGGTGTCCTTCGACAGCTCTTTGGTCTTGGCTGAGTTTGGATTATCTGATTGTTTGAGGCTGTGGACAGGTGTCTTTTATACAGATAACAAGGTCAAACAGGTGCCATTAATACTGGTAATGAGTGGAGGACAGAAGAGCTTCTTAAAGAAGAAGTTACAGGTTTGTGAGAGCCAGAAATCTTACTTGTTTGTGGGTGACCAAATACTTATCTTCCACCATGATTTACAATTAAATTCTTTAAAAATCCTTCAATGTGATTTCCTGGATTTTTTTTCTCATTTAGTCTTTCATAGTTTTGGTGTAGCTATGATGGAAATTACAGACCTCTCTCGTCTTTCTAAGTAGGAGAACTTGCACAATCAGTGGCTGACTAAATACTTTTTTCCCCCCACTGTACATGTCTGTGTGTGTCTGTGTGTGTGTGTACGTTTAAACAGGGGTGCTTGGAAGTTTGTGAACCCTTTAGAATTTTCTATATTTCTGCATAAATATAAAAATCATCATAACATACAATGTATTTCCCATGCAGTCATGTTTTTCATGTTTCCTTTAGACAGCAATGGTACTCGAACTGATCATCTGCTGTTATAGCCTATCCATGCTAATTAGTGCCAGTGTAGTATTTGGCTACAAGTTACTTGACTGTTCTGCATGTTCAACAGAACAATTCTTGATATTCTCAATTTACTGCCTGTTAGCTGATTACATGGTTTCACCCCTTTGTGAGGTTGACCAATCATCATGAAGGAAAGCTGTGCTTCCAGATGGGACAAATGAAAAACTGTGCAAAATGCACCTGCTCACGCTCCATTCTTTGTCAGTGAAGCTAAATCGATAAATTAAAAGCCATTCATTCAATGAGAATTAATCTTTTGTCCTATTAAAACAGCAAGTGCACGATCACACAGTATCACCTGGAGACCTGTTCAGCGGGAGTTGTTTCAGTTTAATGATTGAACAGCTCAGTTTTGCAGTCGCCAGTGGAGTGTCTATATCATTCATTAATCTTGATTTACTTATATAGACATTTCATTTATCATGAATATTTCAATGCCACAGTTTAATTACTGTAAATTGTATGGGAAGCTGTGCTTCCTTTGTGTTCTTAAAGCAATTGCTTGTGATATAAGCAGTTCAGTATACAGTTAGACTGAATTTCGTCAAATTAACAAAAATCTCTGCATTGTAAAGGTAGCCACATTGTGGAGGTGAATTTACCATTTATTTATTCCTGACACTTTGTGAATCACTTGGCCCCTAGGAGTGTATCAGATGTATGTGAACTACTGGCACAAGCTCAGGCTGCTACTGTGGTTAAGATATGGTTTGCTACATATGTCTGTTTAACCTATGCATATTATTTATTGGTACATTGGGTTGTTTGCCTGTATTGCTATTTCAACATTACTTGTCGATCAGTAAGCCGGTGTGGTATATGCTAGCTCAGTTAAATCTAAATAGTATTAGAGATGATAATGAAAGTAACCTAATTCTGAATTCTAAATTTTCATTCAAGTCTGTTGGAAATACATTATATGAGTCAAAACTATACTAAGTAAGCTTTTTTTGTTGTTGTTTTCTCAAAGGTTGCAAGGCTGTTGATCATTTTGGCAATTTATCGTGCATCCTAACGGAGAAGGGAATGTGGAGCAGTAAAACAGAGTATGGCGGCCCATAGAATTCGATCAACCAATACCAACGTGTTCCCTCGCTGCAAGTCTGAAGGAACACTCATCGATATTAGCACAGGAGTGTCAGAAGCCACCCTCAGCAATGTTAAAGGTTTCTTTTTTTTTTCCTTTTTAAAAATTATTTTCTTTTTTTTTATAAATAAGACACTGTAAAAACTGTGTAAACATATTTAGTTTGTTTTATTTTAATCTTGAAAGTGATGGGAAGTTCTAATCTTTGAATTTTCTTTATTCATTATTTCAGTGCCCAGCCCTAGTTCCTTACGGCTGGATGCCACTGCTTCAGTTGAATCTGCCAAAGAAGTTGTTGCCATTAAGGATTACTGTCCATCAAGCTTTACCACTTTAAAATTCTCTAAGGGAGACATCCTTTATGTTCTTGACACATCTGGTGGAGAGTGGTGGTATGCACACAATAATAAAGAGATGGGTTATATCCCAGCAGCATATGTCAAACCTGTCAAACATCAAGAGTTTTCTTCATGTGACAGTGGCATGATTGACAACCTAGTTGACATTTCCAAGGATGGGACCAAGGAGATAGAGCAGCGTGGGGAGTGGTCAGGACATACAAAACCTACAGTTCTTCATAACAGGAACCCATTTGTAAATAAGCGGATGTCTTTGAACCCATTCCTAGATGGCTCCTTGCAAGGCACACCTGACCAAAATAGTGTTTCAAATGAGCTCCTTGCTTTCAATGATTTTTCCTCTCCAGAGTCAATAACAAGTAACACTATTAACATTAATGGTTTGGGAAATGATACGGTAGACACAAATTTATTGAGTCCTAGTATGGGAAAAAGTTCAGTTCTTCTAAGAAATAATCCATTTTACAGGAGCAAGCGCTGTTACAGCCTATCAGAACTGTCTATCTTGCAGTCCCAGGCAGATGCACCCCAAGAGTTCTTCAGTTTCTTTGGTGGCTTGAAAGCACCTACTCCTGAGCAGTTTCAAAGTAGAGATGACTTCAAAAATGCCTGGTTAAACCACCGCAAGCTCGCAAGATCCTGCCATGACTTGGATTCAATAGGACAAAATCCTGGATGGGGTCAAACACAGCCCATAGAGACTAACATAGTGTGTAAACTGGATAGCTCTGGGGGTACTGTCCAGTTACCCTACACTAGTATTAGCATCCATGTTCCTGAAGGCCATGTTGCCCCAGATGACATTCAACAGTTGTCTTTGAAGGCCTTACTGGACCCACCACTAGAGCTTAACAGTGACAAATGTACTACTGTAAGCCCAGTAGTGGAGATTAAACTCAGTAATATGGAAACCAGAACCACTGTAACCTTGGAGATGAAAGTGTCTGTGGTAGTCAAGATGGAGAGTCGACAAACAGCAGAAGTTATCTGTGTTCGGAGTGACTGCAAGGAGGGACCGTATGTTCCAGTTCCACATGCCTACATGTATGGAGATACAGTTCAAGTAACCTTGGACAATTTAGAGCCATGCATGTATGTGTCAGTTGTTGTTCAAGCCCAAGACGTAACCCCATACATTACAGTTTGGGAGCATGTTGTAAAGAAGGTTACACTTGGTGTATATGGCCCCAAGCATATCCACCCATCTTTTAAGACGGTTGTTGCCCTGTTTGGCCATGATTGTGCCCCAAAAACATTATTAGTAAGTGAGGCTAAGAAACAGTCACACAGTAATCCACCAGTGGCTCTCCAACTCTGGGGAAAACACCAGTTTGTGCTCGCAAGGCCTCAAGATGTTCAAGTAGGGGTTTATTCTAACACCTCAAATTTTGAAGTGAAAGTTAATGAGCAGACGAGACTGGTGAGAGGTTTTCAGCTTAAACTTGGCAAAGTGTCACGCCTCATCTACTTGATATCTGCCCGTGATCCATGTAGCATCTCAGACTTCACGTTACGTGTTCAGGTTAAAGATGACCAGGATTGTAACCTTGCCCAGTTCTGTGTTCAGACTCCAGGACCTCCACCAAAGGCTGCAACAAGCTGCATGCAGAGACGATTTTTAAAGAAAAATGAGGTTAGCAGAACTGCTTTTTCTTGGCTTGTGGCACCCACGAAATACCCTGTGTTCCAAGACAGACCAGTCAAAAACCTCAAGTTTGGGAAGCTGCTGAAAACTGTCATTAGGCAGTCCAAGAAACAGTATTTGTTGGAGTATCTGAAAGGTGATGTGGTGGCACTTTTGAGTGAAGAAAAAATCAAACTTAAAGGGCATCTTTGGACCAAGGAGTGGTACATTGGATACTGTCATGGAAGGATAGGGCTGGTCCATGCAAAGAACATTCTTATAATGGGAAAGGTCAAGCCCCTGAATTTTAAGGGTTCTGAGCTAACCTCTGCAGTGCTTCTAGACCAAATCCTAAATCCCTGCAAATGTCTCACTTACATCTATTCCTCCGTGAGGACTATACTGATGGAAAACGTGAGCAGTTGGAGAGCTTTTGCTGATGCTCTGGGCTACGCCAACCTTCCTCTGACATACTTTTGTCGTACAGAGCCAGAAAGTGAGCCTGAAAAAGTAGCCTCTGTTCTAGAGAAGCTTAAAGAAGACTGCAATGGAACTGAAAGAAAAGAAAGGAAGTCCTTCCAGAAGGAGCTCATGATGGTATGTACTATTTACACTTATTTAACCCAAGAGGAAAGCCATAAGCTGATTTCTGTTTTTAAAAAAGTGTATTTTAACTTAAGTTTCATCTGTTGATGCTTAGTTTTAAAACAGTTTTAGAATAACTAAAATGTGTTTATTACTTAACTAATTAACACAATACAAAAAATCCCAAATTACAAATATCTACAAAAATATAAAAAACGGCACTGGGTGGCCCTGGTGAGTGTAGTGGAATTCACAGTTCAGGATGGGGTCCAGAATGTTTTGTTAGTGTCATGCTGGTAAGCTGGCAAAAATGGTGTAGCGTTTCCTGGATAGCGAATTGATGATGGCCCTCAGACATTTATGCCCAGTTGACAGACCTTGAGAGGGGGTATGTCACTGGAAAGAGAGAAGCAGGATGGTCGTTTTAACAAATTGCCCATCATGTAGACTGTTCTGACCTAGTTGTTAGGAGGTGTTGGGAGTAGTGGTTCTGTGAAAGTGAGCACACATGGTGAACAGGTCGGCCGGTCGGCCCAGACAAACCACCAGTAGAGAGGATTGTTTGATCCACCGACAAGCATGAGTAGCTCCTACAGTTTCATTGTCCAGTATCCAGACACAGGTGGCACCTTCCCTACAGACGGCCCATTTCCTGTAAGTACTATTTGCTGGTGCTTAGCAGAAGGAAATTTATTGTCATGGCACCCATTTCACGTCCTACCATTGACAGTCATTGTCACCCGTGTTTGGAATGGTATTGTGAATGAGAAACCTGGACTGCTACGGACTGGAACCATATCATCTTTAGCGATGTGGGATTTGATGACAGTCAGGTTCAAGTATTTTAGGCCTTGTTCTAAGTGCTTCAATCCTGTATTTGCTGTGGTGTGACACATGGGGTGTCTGTCACCCCGAGTAGTGATATGAGAGACAATATCAGATAAGCCATACTGTATGTGCTGGACATCCTACGGCCACATGTGTTGCCTCTCATGGCAGGGTATCCAACTGGCATTTTTCAGCAGGATAATGCTTGTCCATTCACAGCAAGGGTTTCCCGAGAATGTCTCCACCAGATTGCAACAAAGATTCCTTGGCCCGCCTGGTCGCCATATTTATTGCCAAATGAACGTATATGGGACCAGCTGGGACAGCTTCGGCAGCCTACAAGTGTGCAGCATGTCCACTCCAAGCTGCAACATCTGTGGGCAAATGTGTCATAGGATACCATAAGGAACCTATATGCCTCCATACCAAACTGTATTTCATCTTGTATCCAGGCTGCTTGGTGGTGGATCCAACAGTGGATCTACCGGTCTGTCTGGACCATCCAGAGCTTGTTCGCTGTATTTGCGTGCCCTCGCGGAAAAATTGTTCTCAAACACCTTCTAACAGCTAGGTCAGAGCGGCCTAGATGGCAGTTTGTCGAAACAACCATCCTGCTTCTCTTAGTCCAATGATGCGCCCCCTCTCAAAGTCTGTCAACTAGACAAAATGTCTTTGAGTGCATCATAGAGGCATGTCTGGCAGTCAACGATCTTTCACCAAGAGGTATACTACCCAAAGTGGCCTTTTTATAGGGCAGTGGTGGAAGCACTTTCATGCCCTCTAATCAGAACAAACCTATAGTCATTTATATGTTATGCTGAGTTTTGTAGCAACCCGAGTTTTCTGTGTGGGGGTACCTTAATTATTTCATCAACGAGTATACATACAGGTACTTCCTGTTTTACAATGGCTCGACTTACGATATTTAGAATTTACGATGGGAATCTGATAGTACACATATATACACATTCAGCAAAAACCATGCTTTGAATTTTTTACTTTCCAGGACAAGCGATACGCAGTACTCTCCTGCACTCTGATGAGGAAGTCGGCAGTGTATGACGTAGGGAGTCATGTGAGCACTGGGAAATGTAGTGAGAAAAGTCAATAATCACGCAATAATCATTTTGTTTTCCACTTTCAGTGCATTATTCAATAAATTACAAGAGATGTATTCAGTACTTTCACAGCCAATTTGTCAGTATTAAATTAACATTGTTAGTGTTAAATTAGCACTGTGGGTGTTAATTTGCCACTGACAGTTTTGATTTAACACTGACACATTTGATGTGTATAAAATAGGCCTTATGTTAATGCCTTTGCCCAACTGTAGCTTAATGTACACTGGGGCAAAAAAGTATTTAGTCAGCCACTGATTGTGCAAGTTCTCCTACTTAGAAAGATGAGAGAGGTTTGTAATTTTCATCATAGGTACACTTCAACTATGAGAGACAAAATGAGAAAAAAAATCCAGGAAATCACATTGTAGGATTTTTAAAGAATTTAATTGTAAATCATGGTGGAAAATAAGTATTTGGTCAATAACAAAAGTTCAACTCAATACTTTGTAACATAACCTTTGTTGGCAATGACAGAGGTCAAACATTTCCTTTAAGTCTTCACCAGGTTTGTACGCACTGTAGCTGGTATTTTGGCCCATTTCTCCATGTAGATCTCCTCTAGAGCAGTGATGTTTTAGGGCTGTCACTAGGCAACACGGACTTTCAACTCCCTAGGCCACTCCAGGACCTTGAAATGCTTTTTACGGAGCCGCTCATTTGTTGCCCAAGTAGTGTGTTTGGTATCATTGTCATGCTGGAAGACACAGCCATGTTCCATCTTCAGTGCTCTCACTGATGGAAGGAGGTTTTGGGTTAAAATCTCACAATACATGGCCGTTCATTCTTCCCTTAACATGGATCAGTCATCCTGTCCCCTTTACAGAAAAACAGCCCCAATGCATGATGTTTCCACCACCATGCTTCACAGAAGGTAGGGTGTTCTTGGGATGCAACTCAGTATTCTTCTTCCTCCAAATATGACT
Organism: Ancistrus triradiatus; assembly: GCA_025084515.1. NCBI lineage: Eukaryota > Metazoa > Chordata > Actinopteri > Siluriformes > Loricariidae > Ancistrus > Ancistrus triradiatus. The sequence continues at coordinate 104,726 of JAJAGP010000816.1, read as the reverse complement.
AGTTGAGTTTTTGCCAAAAAGTTCTATTTTGGTTTCATCTGACCACTTATTCTCCCAGTCCTCTTCTGGATCATCCATATGCTGTCTTGCAAACTTCAGACGGGCGTGGACATGTACTGGCTAAAGCAGGTGGACACGCCTGGCACTGCAGGATTTGAGTCCCTCTCATCGTAGTGTGTTACAGATGGTAGCCTTTGTTACTTTGGTCCCAGCTCTCTGCAGGTCATTCATCAGGTCCCTCTGTGTAGTTCTGGGAATTTTGCTTCCCGTTCTCATGATCATTTTGACCCGACGGGATGAGATCTTGCGTGGGGCCCCAGGTCGAGGGAGATTAACAATGGTCTTTTATGTCTTCCATTTTCTTACAATTGCTCCCACAGTTGATTTATTCACACCAACCTGCATGCCTATTGTAGATTCACTCTTCCCAGCCTGCTGCAGGTCTATAATTTTCTTCCTGGTGTCCTTCGACAGCTCTTTGGTCTTGGCCGTGGTTGAGTTTGGAGTCTGACTTTTTGAGATTGTGGACAGGTGTCTTTTATACAGATAACGAGGTCAAACAGGTGCCATTAATACAGGTAACAAGTGGAGGACAGAAGAGCTTCTTAAAGAAGTTACATGTCTGTGAGAGCCAGAAATCTTGCTTGTTTGTGGGTGACCAAATACTTATTTTCTACCATGATTTACAATTAATTTATTTAAAAAATCCTTCAAAGTGATTTCCTGCATTTTGTTTTCTCATTTTGGTCTCTCATAGTGGAAGTGTACCTATGATGAAAATTACAGACCTCTCTCATCTTTCTAAGTAGGAAAATTTGAACAATCAGTGGCTGACTAAATACTTTTTTGCCCCACTGTAAGTGTTTAAAGGCTGTTTATGTATGCTATGCAGTATTATAGTCTGCGATGCTCGATTTTGAACTCTGCAGTTTGTAATGTAGGGAACAGTGTTAATTTTGACAGCAAATTTAGTTTTAGTCATATTCTTTTGGCTAAAACGTAATTTAGTTTTAGTCATAATTTAGTCATCTGAATTGTGTTTAGTTTTAGTCTTGTTTCAGTTGACTAATTACAATAAGATTATAGTCGACTAAATCTACAGTAGATTCAGTTGACTAAAATAGAAAATGTAAAGGTTGCTTTTTTTTTTTTTTTTTTTTTTTTAAACCACCGTAGATCTGCTTCAAAATTGGTGTGGACATTCAGCAGATATTCTAGAATATAATCAAGTTGGAATGAATGATATATTATGCGATCTAATTAAGATATAAGCTTGGGTCTATATGTATGCATTGATAATAACAGTATACAGTGAATTAATTACCAAAACTCATGATTTCCATCAATCTGCTTCAACTTTGGTGTGGACACTCATGAGGTATTGTAGAATAGAATCAAGTTACAATAAATGACATATTATTAGCTTTATTAAATATATAACATCAGAAGATCAGATATTTGTGTGGCTTTCTATGCATTTATTCATAATAACAGTATAACACTTTACCCGAGATTTTATGTTACCCAGCTACTCCTTAAAGATAGCATGAACACATTTTAGACAAAGTAAAATATACCCTCTTTGCAAACTGGGAACATATTTTAATCCCTACTTTATGTGCTGAAATATTGGCTTGAACATAATGAACTTCAACGTGTGTTTGCAGCGAACTTCTGTAATAATGCTAAAACAGAAGCCCGCGACATTTAGGTAGCTTGACAGGAGTTTCAAGAAGACATGTCTGCAATTGATGTTTCAAGATTGTTGAATTTTTACCGGAATTAGTAGCCTCACACGTTTTACAAATGTCTTGTTTTCCTTGTCATCAATTGAGAAATATGCCTATATATCGACTCTCCACCATGGTCCATGGTTTCATGAGACACAGTACAGAGGCTAGTTGTATGGTCTTCCCGGGGTTAGATCAAATGTGTGTGTCTTACCGCATTATTGATTGGATTGCTACTCAACTCGTCCCGCCTTTGTACTTATGCTAAACTTATGATTGAATCTTTTCATAACTTGTCCCTACCTTCCACTAAACTAAATCAGATCTGATTGGATGTCATCTCTGCCAAACATTTTTGTCTTGTTTTTATTCGTTGACAAAGGTGTCAATTCATTTCATCCTGGTTTTTCATTAGAAAAAAAGGGTCGTTGAAGAAAACTATGATGAAAATCATTCATCCACGAAATTAACACTGCTAAGGAGTCGTGCGGAAAAAACGCAGTCGTGTACAGTATTAAGCATGTGTAAGGAACGTTAAGCTATGATATATACAGTATATATTAAACCCCTCGCTTTACAGAAAATTCAACTTGCATTACTTGGATTTGTCGTAACATATCCTCATCATAAATCAGGGAGTAACATGAATTTTTAGATAATTTGTGATGGGTACATACAAATGTCATTTGAAGATATGTAATGATTAACAAGTGTGGTGGGGAAAAAAAACAGCCAGACAAACATGAAAACATTCAGCTACAATTGGGAAAGGTTTGTTTTTTGGTCAATAGTAATTGATCAAGGGTTGTCAGTGAAGGGCTTTCATAGTTTGCATTTATTTTGTTTTAAAACATCAACACATCCTGAATATTTGCACCAAACAGGCTTCTTTAAGTATTGTGGCACAGGCTGAGAATTGTAGAGTGATCTGCTTTTTGTCAGTGGGAGATAGAAGTCCAGTGCGGGTGTGTCTTTTCAGAACCTTGGCTCTGCAGATGTTTCCTTTTTCATTGTTAGCATCTAAACAGGAGGGGCATCAGTGAAGCAGGAGGCACCCCTCCTCCGTAAACATTGCATAGCGTCTACAGTTTAGATCAAGCTACTATTAACATACACAGAGGCATGGTAACAGTGCAGCATAGTCCAAGTCTTTCATTATTTACCTACTGATGTATTGATCCACAGTAAAATTCCTGATTTCATATTGGCAATGTCATCTTCATGTTGTAGTAGTCTTATAAATGTTTCCTAGAGAAAGACAAGTGGTGGATTTTTACTATTATTAATAATTAAATTAATGTTTTATTACATAATGTATAATAAACTATTTATTTATGAATTTTTAAAGTCCTAGATATTCAGCCAGTTAGGAGACATTATTTTCAAGTAACATGTCAAGTTTTTTTTTTTTCTTCTAACCATGGCAAGAGATGTTGTCTTCACTTGCACGTAACATTCCTAACAGTAGTCTAACATGGTAACACACTGCAAATAGGCAGAAATTGTCTGTTTAAGACAGCTGGTACTGAGTAACTACAAAATGCTGCATCTTATCAGTGAAGGATGTGTGTAGTTATGTCTGGTACTCAAATGCATTGAACTATGTTAAAATATTCCCTAATTTAAGCATACACTTTTAAAAATAAAAACTAGCAATACATTCTCCATAAAATTGTGCACATGGTTAAACAATGATAACTGTGAATCATGAAAATGGAAAACAGAAATCTTAAGAATAACTTTCCCTTTTTGCCTGGGTTCAGCTTTGTGCAAATTGTCTGGTTATTAAATTCAGACCCCTGATTTCTTCTCATACTAAGCATTCCAGTTCATGAGAGATCACAGAGCCAGTGAGGGAGCGTGTGAGGGTGTGTAAACGTGTTTGAACATGCGTGCATATTTGTCAAAGGATCAGAGTGTTTTGGGCCCCATAGTGAGTTGTCTACATGCTCTAGAGTTAGCCTAAAATCATGTCCTCTCAGGACATGTAGCATTTCAGGCTGATGAATTTCAGATAGCTCACAGAACAGTAAGAACTCACTGCTTTATGAACTTCAGTAAACTGCTGAAACACCGCAGGAAGCAGTAGACCGATTACAACGAAAAAATGGGGTGGTGGTGGGGGATGGTTTCCACTCTAGCCGGATGTTCCTTCTTCCTCCAGTTCATCCCATTTGGGAGTGCCTGTATGGCCATTAGCGTATTATGTTTGTAATGGCACGTAACTCCCTCACTATCTGAAAATTCATCAAAGCACCCAGCATGCTGGACTCTTTCCTATGTTTATTGCAAGGCTTCCTGTCTTGTTTGTCTTACAGTGGTGCTTGAAAGTTTGTGAACCCTTTAGAAATTTCTATATTTATGCATAAATATGACCTAAAACATCATCAGATTTTCACACAAGTCCTAAAAGTAGATAAAGAGAACCCAGTTAAATAAATGAGAAAAAATATTATAATTGGTCATTTATTTATTGAGGAAAATGATCCAATATTACAAATTAGTGAGTGGCAAAAGTATGTGAACCTCTAGCATTATCAGTTAATTTGAAGGTGTGAGTGGGCACCCTGTTTTATTTAAAGAACAGGGATCTATCAAAGTCTGCTCTTCACAACACATGTTTGTGGAAGTGTATCATGGCATGAACAAAGGAGATTTCTGAGCACCTCAGAAAAAGAGTTGTTGATGCTTGTCAGACTGGAAAAGGAAAAAGTTTGGACTCCACCAATCCACAGTCAGACAGATTGTGTACAAATGGAGGAAATTCAAGACCATTGTTACCCTCCCCAGGAGTGGTCGACCAACAAAGATCACTCCAAGAGCAAGGCATGTAATAGTTGGTGAGATCACAAAGGACCCCAGGGTAACTTCTAAGCAACTGAAGGCCTCTCTCACATTGACTAATGTTAATGTTTTTGAGTCCACTATCAGAAGAGCACCGAGTTTCAGTATTCTTCTTTAGCCATTCTTTGGTAGAACGACTTGTGTGCTTAGGGTGATTGTCTTGCTGCATGACCCACCTTCTCTTGATATTCAGTTCATGGACAGATGTCCTGACGTTTTCTTTTAGAATTCTCTGATATAATTCAGAATTCATTGTTCAATCAATGATGGTAAGCCGCCCTGGCACAGATGCAGCACAACAGGCCCAAACCATGATTCTGCCACCAGCATGTTTCACAGATGGGATAAGGTTTTTATGCTGGAATGCAGTATTTTCCTTTCTCTAAACATAACTAATCTTGAAAACACCTGACTATAATTTCACCTTCAAATTAATTGCTAATCCTAGAGGTTCACATACTTTTGCCACAGACTAATATGTAATATTGGATCATTTTCCTCAATAAATAAATGACCAAGTATAATATTTTTGTCTCATTTGTTTAACTGGGTTCTCTTGATCTACTGTTAGGACTTGTGTGAAAATCTAATGATGTTTTAGGTCATATTTATGCAGAAATATAGAAAATTCTAAAGGGTTCACAAACTTTCAAGCACCACTGTTTTGGAGAAATAGCTAACACAAAATTTGGCATGTGCAGTTGTTTGGCTACCTTATCACTTCACGCCAGGATTTAATACCGTGTGAAACCTTCTTAAATTTACTATTAGGGCCTAATCCATGTCACACACAAACAATTCTTGAGCTTAATAAATTGTGACCCTAGAAGCCACTTGGGGTCTTAAGCTTATACAGGCATAGGCATACGTCTAAGCAGCTTTCTGAAGATCTGAAAATGGACAGAATTTACTTTCATAGTGGAAGAGAAGGAAGAGAAATAAATAACCATTTCCTGCTTACCATTTCTACAATCTGACATGCCAACCCAAGCTAAAAAGATTATATTACATGAAGACAATGACCCAACACAATCTTCAAAATCAACCTTGAACTACAGTGGTGCTTGTAGGTTTGTCAACTCTTTAAAATTTTCTATAGTTCTGCATAAATATGAACTAAAACATCATCAGATTTTCACAAAAGTCCTAAAAGTAGGTAAAGAGAACCCATTGAGGAACCTGATCCAATATTACATATTAGTGAGTGGCAAAAGTATGTGAACCCTTGCTTTCAGTATCTGGTGTGACCCCCTGTGCAGCAATAACTGCAACTAAATGTTTCCTGTAACTGTTGATTCATCCTGCACACCGGCTTGGATAAATTTAAGCCCATTCTTCCATACAGAACAGCTTCAAGTCTGGGATGTTTTCGGGTTTCCTCACATTAACTGCTAACATTTTGATTGGATTAAGGTCAGGACTTTAACTTGGCCATTCCAAAACATTAACTTTATTCTTCTTTAACCACTGTTTGGTAGAAGCGCTTGTGTGCTTAGAGTCGTTGTCTTGCTGCATGACCCACCTTCTCTTGAGATTCAGTTGATAGACAGATGCCCTGACATTTCCCTTTATAGTTCTCTGATATCATTCACAATTCATTGTTCAATCAATGATGGCAAGCCTTCCTGGTCCTTATGCAGCAAAACAGGCCCAAACCATGATACTACCACCATGTTTCACAGATGGGATAATATTCTGGAATAAGGTTCTTATGCTGGAGTGCAGTGTTTTTCTTTCTCCGAACATAACGCTTTTCTTTTAAACCAAAAAGTTTTGTTTTGGTCTCATCCATCCACAAAACATTCTTCCAATAACCTGAATATTATCCGAAAACCTGTAGGTAGATCTCAAACATGCTATGTCTGCACAGTACTGTGTAAGGCAAAACAAACCAAGATAAAAAGAATACATGAAGACTTTTAGCTGGCTGTAGGAAATGTTTGGTGGATGTATTTTTTTTAATCACTGCATAATAACTGTATTGATGCCCTAAACTTTACATATT
>JAJAGP010000816.1:0-98047 GCA_025084515.1 Ancistrus triradiatus | reverse complement strand
TGTTAGGTTTTTTTTTTTTTTTTTTGGGGGGGGGGGGGGGGGTTGTTTTTGAGTTTATTTTTTAAATTATTATCATGTTTTTTAGAAATTATTCTACTGTAAGAAGTCAACAATAGTGCAATAATATAATGCTTTTCATCTGATCAATATTTTATGTGCATACATGCACTCACCGGTGCGAATATTTGTCACCTGTGAAAGAAATGTACTTAATAGTATGCCTAATACCTAATATCTCCAAGAACACAAAGAACAGCTACGACTCAATTTGGCATGGACTGGACAAGTTTCAGACTGTAGGCAACATCAGTGTTCAGCAACTCTTGCATCAAAGAATTTGTCAGTTTGGCAAGATTTTGTGGATGCATTTCAAGAGGATTCACATCTGGGGATTTTGCAGGCCAGTCCAGATATGTGTCTGCCCCTGAATGTTCAACATGCCAGTCAGTCACAAATCTGGTTGTCCCGGAGCTCAATGTTGGCACTGTGGTTCAAATTTACTGTCACCTCAACCATGCATAATTAAAACATCCCATGAATATCAAAGAACCTCATCCAGCTTGAACCACACCTTGCACACAGTAATCATCGAAGGCTTCCTGAGTTCTTCGATGAACACAACGCCTAGCATCATTTACATACAGGCAGAAAACCAGATTCATCTGACCAGATAACATGTTTCCAGTTGTGAACAGTCCAATTTCTGTATCTTTTCACCCACTGTAACCAGGTAACTCTGTGAGCAGAAATGGGCAAAGGCCTTTTTTGTGCCACTCTGATTCATATGTTCATGATATGCAGTTCCCTGCAGAGAGGATTCTTTCAGAAATTGGTGAAGGACCTGCATTGACTTCTAGAAGTAATTCTTGCCTGGAATCAAACCGATTTTTATTCACAAGCCGTGAAACATGCCAGCGGTCCCTGTCCATAAGCTCTGTCTTTCGGCCACAATTCTAGTAAGAATTTCCTGTAGACTGTGATTACCACATGCTAGTAGGACCCGAATTACCACATGCTTCGATATGCCTGCAAATTCAGCTATATCCTTCACACTATGGCCTTTTGCCCAAAAGCAATCACTCCTTTTTGCCAATCATTAACATCAGCTTTACAACCCACTTTCCACAAATCAAACGAGACATTCACTGCACCATACAACCTCTTCTCAATCTGTGAATCCCGTTACACACCCCGCAAGTATTTAAAGCCTGAACATTCTCATGCAGCGCCATCTGTAGGAGCCTGAATTACTACCACTTTAAACACACAAGGTGACTAATTTCTTTGGTTAGGTAGTATATATGTTCTGAGAAAAAAATCAAGTCCAGAGGTTTTAATTTTTTTAATATTGATTTGTAAACTTATCAGTTAAATGGAAGTGCATTTCAATTGATCTTGATGGTAGTATTAACTTTTAAGCCTATGCTAAATCAGTTACAGATGTCAGTTATGAGCTGTGTCACCTCGTCCCCAGTTGAAGCATTAACCCTGAACAAAACAGGCAGACTAAATGCGCAATGAAATGTTTATTAAAGTAAAGAGGTGGAAGCACTAGTGCTATATCTCTGAAGCGTAGTTATTTGGGGAATGTTCTTGTAAGTTGGGGTGGGACCAAGAGTGCAACAGATTTCACTTTAATACAACTAATGAAAGCATTTCTGCAAATTTCGCTCTTGTTTTTTGCACCAAAACAACAACACTTGTTTGTAAAAACAATGTGCTCTTCCCTAAATCATATAATAATTCATTTTACTCGGGTATACATGCCCTTTAGGTTTGCATACTTCCTTATTATAAGGATTGTCCCTTACGTATGCGTGACTGACTACATGCAGCACGTGATATTTTCAGCATATTTCAGTACAATTCATGCTGTAGAATTGTCTCTCATGTTCCCTTTACTACATTGAAGTTTAATTTTTAATAATACAAGCAATTAGGGATGTAATAAACCAGTTTTCTTTTTGGATAGTATGTGTACTCAATGCTACCAGAATGAGTAACCTAGTTTGAGCGGTCAAGGCAACAAACAATTAACTTTTTAGCATAAATTGGTGTGCCTTGACAGTTCTGATCAGTCTGTACATCTCTTTTGCTTTACTTAAACAGATAAAAACATTTCACTTAAAATAGCGAATGAGCGTCTTGTAATGTATTTGAATATTTAATTTTAGTGGTGTATTTACATTCACATATCCTTAAGTTTGTTCATGTAATTTTAGTAACAGTAATCATTATATTGTAGATTTAATTGAGAGAGGTTTCAATACATTTAGGAAGTGCTTGGGTGAGTGTTTTAATAATGTAACCTACCAATGCAGGGAACTATTATCAGGTCTCGGCGGTGCCTTTTGGCTTGCAGATATGTAGTTAAAACACACATAAATTCAAAATATTTAGGCCTAGTCGTTGTAGTTCATTAACATTTAGCATTGTTTGTGTTACCTATGGTTAATTAGTCCACACATAGTGGTTGTTGAAAGTTTGTGAACCATTTCGAATCTTCTGTATTTCTGCAGAAATTTTTAATTAGATCAGATCAGATTTTAAATTAGATAAAGAGAATCCAAATAAACAATTGAGAAAAAATAGACTTGGTAATTTATTTATTGAGGAAAATGATCTAATATTACATACCCATGAGTGGCAAAAATATTTGAACCTTTAAGAATACAGTGTTGCTTGAAGGTTTGTGAACCTTGTAGAATTTTCTATATTGTGACCTAAAACAACATCAGATTTTCACACAAGTCCTAAAAGTAGATCAAGAGAACCCAGTTAAGCAAATGAGACAAAATATTATACTTGGTCAGTTATTTATTGAGAAAATGATCCAATATTACATATTAGTGAGTGGCAAAAGTATGCGAACCTTTGCTTTTAGTACCTGGTATGATCCCCCTGTGCTGCAATAGCTGCAACTAAATGATTCTTGTAACTGTTGATCAGGCCTACACATCGGCTTGAAGGAATTTTAGCCCATTCCCCCATACAGAACAGCTTCAACCCTGGGATGTTGGTGGGTTTACTCACATTAACTGCTCACTTCAGGTTCTTCCACAACATTTCGATTGGATTAGGGTCAGGACTTTGACTTGGCCATTCCAAAACATTAACTTTAATCTTCTTTAACCATTATTTGGTAGAACAACTTGTGTGCTCAGGGTCGTTGTCTTGCTGCATGACCCACCTTCTCTTGAGATTCAGTTCATTGACAGATGTCCTGAGATCTTACATTAGAATTCTCTGATATAATTCAGAATTCATCAATGTTTCATCAATGATGGCAAGCTGTCCTGGCCCAGATGCAGCAAAACAGGCCCAAAACATGATACTACAACCAGTATGTTTCACAGATGGGATAATGTTCTTATGCTGGAATGCAATGATTTCCTTTCTCCAAACATAACGCTTTTTGTTTTCAATCAAAAAGTTCTATTTGGTCTCATCCGTCCACAAAACATTCTTCCAATAGCCTTCTGGCTTGTCCATGTGGTCTTTAGCAAACTGCAGACGATGTTCTTTTTGGAGAGCAGTGGTTTTCTCCTTGCAACCCTGCCATGCACACATTTCAGTGTTCTTCTGATGGTGGACTCTTGAACATTAACATTAGCCAATGTGAGAGAGGCCTTCAATTGCTTAGAAGTTTCCCTGGGGTCCTTTGTGACCTCGCCAACTATTACGCGCATTGATCTTGGAGTGATCTTTGTTGCTCGGCCACTCCTGGAGAGGGTAAAAATGGTCTAGAATTTCCTCCATTTGTACATAATCTGTCTGACTGTAGATTGATGGAGACCAAACTCTTTAGAGATGGTTTTGTAACCTTTTCCAGCCTGATGAGCATCAACAACTCTTTTTCTGAGGTCCTCAGAAATCTTTGTTCGTGCCATGATATACTTCCACAAACGTGTTGTGAAGAGCAGACTTTGATAGATCCCTGTTCTTCAAATAAAACAGGGTGCCCAGTCACACCTGATTGTCATCCCATTGATTGACAACACCTGATTGTAATTTCACCTTCAAATTAACTGCTATTCCTAGAGGCTCACATACTTTTGTAATTTTCTGGCATTTACTGAACATCAGGTGCGCTCCTCCTACTACTCTGAGGTATTTAAAAAAGCTGGTCAGAATTCCAAACACCTTTTTTCCATAACCAATAAGCTTCCCAGAAGTTGAATCTGTTCATCTGGACATAAGGTTTTGTGTCGGAGAAACGTTTCATCACTCATCTAACCTGACTTCTTCAGTCTCAGCTAATTGGAGAACTTCCCCAGTCTTATATAGAGCATATTTGCATAACGACTGATAGCAACACCATTACTTAACAATGGGACTGGTGATCAGTTTAATATGCAGATAGCCATGTCCATTAATGACAATGGCCATGTGTGCCATTCACACAGGATTGGGCTAAGAGGCTGAATTTTGCTGTGACACCGAGGCAAATACCACTACTGGAACTGACTACAGCCACGGAAACAGCAATCTGCAACAACATAGTGGACATGGAAGCAGAGTAACTGCGAATGAAAGTTTTAGCCTGCCTTAGCAGCGTGAAGCCACTGCCCTCCAACATCAGCAGAAAGGAGAGGAATGCACTCACGACTCTCAGTAAGGATAATGATGTCACCATCCTTCCAGAGGACAAAGGCAGGTGCACTGTTTTATTAAACCAGACAGACTATCATGAGAAAGTTATGACTCTTCTTAGAGACACTAGCACTTATGAGTCCCTGGAACGACATCCTGATAGTGGGTAGAAGAAAGTGACACAGCGGCCAAGGATGGAGAGAAATCTCACATTAAGCAGGCCCAGGGCAAATGTGGTTATTCGAATTGGGCCTTTGTCAAAGAGGTAAGATACCCAAACAGTGCTTAAGCAGATTGACGAGAGGAGAACAACAACCACAGTCTAAGCTTAAACCAGTGGTGATTCCATATGTGGCAAGAACATCGGAACAATTGAGACACATATTTTCCAAACACCACGTCTCGATGGTTTTCAAACCCCAAAACATGCTACGTCCCCAAGACAGTACTGAGATCGCTCTCTTAAATGTACTTGATCATCTTCTTGTGGCCCATAAAGGTCAGGTCTCTACAGTACTTCTACTTGATTTTACTGATGCTTTTGACATTATAAACCATAACTTACTTCTGTCTCGACTTTTTAACATTGTACTTTTTGGCTCAGTACTAGCCTGGTTCACATCTTATTTAACCGATAGGCGCCCTTTTGTTGGTATGGGGAGCCATGTATCTGACTCTGTTCCCATCCGTCAGGGTGTTCCCCAGGGTTCAGTACTCGGGCCTCTATTATTCATCATCTACATCACTCCCCTTGATGACATTTTCTGCCATTATGGCTTGAAATTTCATTGCTATGCCGATGACACGATAACAAGTCAAGCCATCTGATTCCTTTCCTCCAGACTGTCTCACTAGGTGTCTTAATGATCTACATTCCTGGCTTTGGTCAAACTATCTTGTCTTAAATACCAATAAAACAGAATTTCTCTGCACTGGCACAAAATCTCTTTCTAATCCTGTCCTTCTTATTGGTGATGTTTCGGGCCCTCCTTCCGCCTTTGTTCGTAATCTTGGTGTCCTTTTTGATCCTCGTCTGCCCTTTGAGCCTCACATATGCACTCTCTGTCGGCCTATTTCCATTTATGCAATATTGCACGTTTCCGTCCTTTGCTATGCCCCAAGGCTGCTGAGGCACTCGTCCATGCCTTTGTGGTCTCTCGGCTTGACTACTATACAGTGGGGCAAAAAAGTATTTAGTCAGCCACTGATTGCGCAAGTTCTCCTACTTAAAAAGATGAGAGAGGTCTATAATTTTCATCATAGGTACACGTCAACTATGAGAAACAAAATGACAAAAAAAATCCAGGAAATCACATTGTAGGATTTTTAAAGAATTTAATTGTAAATCATGGTGGAAAATATGTATTTGGTCACCCACAAGCAATCAAGATTTCTGGCTCTCACTGATCTGTAACTTCTTTAAGAAGCTCTTCTCCACTCTTTACCTGTATTAATGGCACCTGTTTGACCTTGTTGTCTGTATAAAAGACACCTGTCCACAGCCTCAAACAGTCAGACTCCAAACTCAACCATGGCCAAGACCAAAGAGCTGTTGAAGGACACCATGAAGAAAATTATAGACCTGCACCAGCCTCGGAAGAGTGAATCTACAATAGGCAAGCAGGTTGGTGTGAATAAATCAACTGTGGGAGCAATTGTAAGCCATACAAGACCATTGATAATCTCCCTTGATCTGGGGCTCCACGCAAGATCTCATCCCGTGGGGTCAAAATGATCATGAGAACGGTGAGCAAAAATCCCAGAACTACACGGAGGGACCTGATGAATGACCTGCAGAGAGCTGGGGCCAACATAACATGGCTACCATCAGTAACACACTATGCCAAGAGAGACTCAGATCCTGCAGTGCCAGGTGTGCCCCCTTGCTTAAGCCAGCACATGTCCACGCCCGTCTGAAGTTTGCCAGAGAGCATATGGATGATCCAGAGGAGGACTGGGAGAATATCATGTGATCAGATGAAACCAAAATAGAACTTTTTGGTAAAAACTCAACTGGAGGAAAAAGGATGCTGAGTCGCATCCTAAGAACACAACTACTGTGAAGCATGGGGGTGGAAACATCATGCTTTGGGGCTGTTTTTCTGCAAAGGGGACAGGACGACTGATCCGTGTTAAGGGAAGAATGAATGGGGCCATGTATTCTTCCATCAGTGAGAGCATTGAAGATGGAACGTGGCTGGGTCTTCCAGCATGACATTGATCCCAAACACACCACTCGGGCAACGAAGGAGTGACTCCGTAAAAAGCATTTCAACGTCCTGGAGTGGCCTAGCCAGTCTCCAGACGTCAACCCCATAGAAAATGTGTGGAGGGAGTTGAAAGTTTGTGTTGCCCCAAAACATCACTGCTCTAGAGGAGATCTAGGATCCGATATCAAGGATTGGATGACACACAATTTTCTTATGTTAAATAGTGGCAAAACTGAACTCATTCTCATTGGATCCAAATCTACCCTCAAGAAAACTCCTCCTCTCACTCTCTGCATTGATGATGTAGGTATCTCTCCTTCCCCACTGATCCAAAATCTGGGTGTCATCTTTGACTCAACCCTCTCATTCACTGCTCATATCAATTCCATTGCCAGAATTTCATTTTTCCATCTGCGTAATATTGGCAAAATCAGATCATCCCTCTCTGTCTGCTGCAGAAATTCTTATCCATGCTTTCATTTCAAACCGTCTTGATTATTGTAACTCTCTTTTATTTGGTGTTAGCTCTTCTTCTATTCATAAACTTCAATTGGTTCAGAACTCTGCCGCCCGGCTCCTTACCCACACTCGTGCACATCACCACATCACCCCTGTTCTTCAGCATCTCCACTGGCTTCCTGTTCAATATCGCATACAGTTCAAAATTCTTCTGCTCACCTATAAAGCTCTTAACAATCTTGCCCCTTCCTATCTGTCTGATCTTCTACTTCCCTATAAACCCTATCGCTCTCTCAGGTCGTCTTCAGCTGGGCTACTTATGATCCCAAGGTTTTGGTGATCGAGCCTTCTCAAGATCTGCCCCTAGACTCTGGAACTCTCTTCTTCCACTGGTCAAACAATCCAAATCATTCTCTGTATTCAAATCTAACCTGAAATCTTATCTCTTCGCACTTGCTTATAACCTTCCCCATGCTTTCACTGTCTGACTCTGCCACTGTTCACTATTTCTTTTGTAAACGGTTCTCCCTCATCTTTCCCATAACCTGCCCTCAGTCTGCTATGCACTTCTACTGGTATGTTCAAATACTAATTTGTCTTTTGTGTTATACTGTTTTATTTATATATATATATATATATAAATTTTTTTTTTGCTGTCTGTGTCAATGTTTTATTTATGTACTTTAAATTGTAAGCGTCTTTGGGTTCTTGATAAAGCGCTATATAAAAATAAAGAATTATTATTATTATTATTATTATTATTATTATTATTATTATTATTATCTGTATTAAGGAATTGACCAAAATACCAGCTACAGTTTGTGCAAACCTGGTGAAGACTTGCGTTTGACCTCTGTCATTGCCAACAAAGGTTATGTTAGAAAGTATTGAGTTGAACCAAATTTATTGACCAAATACTTATTTTCCAGCATAATTTACAATTAAATTCTTTAAAAATCCTACAGTGTGATTTCCTGGATTCTTTTTCTCAGTTTGTCTCTCATAGTTGAAGTGTACCTATGATGAAAATTACAGACCTCTCTCATTTTTGTAAGTAGGAGAACTTGCACAATCAGTGGCTGACTAAATACTTTTTTGCCCCACTGTAACTCTCTCTTTTATGGCCTTCCATCGAAAACTCTCCACCTGTTGCAGTTTATTCAAAACGCTGCTGCTAGGATTCTAACATCCACGTGGAAAAGTGAACACACCACTCCTGTGCTTGAGCGACTTCACTGGTTGCCCATCCATCGATGCGTCCAATACAAAATGCTATTGCTTATATTTAAATCAGTTCTTGGCTTAAGCCCTGTCTATATGTCTGGTCTGCTTGATAACTACACTCCCCTTCACTCTTAACGGTCATCTGATTTCAGTTTTTATTGGTCACCTGCAGGTTTAGACTCTCCACAATGGGAGGCCGAGCTTTTATTGTGTCTGCCCTCTTGATCTGGAACTTGCGCCCTCTTCCTCTATGCTCTACAATTTTTATACTGTTGATGTGATGCAACCTTGGGTGTTGTAAAGGTACTATACAAATATAATGTATTATTATTATTATTATTATTATTATTATTATTATTATTATTATTATTATTATTTTGCCACTAACTAAATGTAATATTGGATCATTTTCCTTAATAAATAAATGACCAAGTATAATATTTGTCTCATTTGTTTAACTGGATTCTCTTTATCTACTTTTGGACTTGTGTGGAATTCTGATGATGCGTAAGGTTGTATTTATGCAGAAATATAGAACATTTTAAAGGGTTCAATATTAAATTAAAGGGTAAATGTTCAAGCACCACTGTAGCAGTTTATTTGACGGTGAAATTAGAACCAGCTGTTTTCATTCAATGGGCACCCTGCTGCATTTCAAGAAGAAAGATCTATCAAATCTTATCTACAGTACATTTGTTTATCATGGCACAAACAAAAGAGATTTCTGAGGACCTCTGAAAAAAGAACTGTTGATGCCCTTCTGGCTAGAAAAAGGTTATAAAACCAGATGTTGAATTCCACCAATCCAGTGAATCCAGTGAAATAATTTGGTTACCGTATTTTTCGGACCATAAGGCGCACTTAAAATCCTTTAATTTTCTCAAAAATCGACAGTGCGCCTTAAAATGCGGTGCGCCTAATGACTGAATTAAATCTGGTTGTGCTTTCTGACCTAGAACCGATTGTAGATGGTACACGGTGCTCAATCTGTCACAATGTTTTAGCATGGCTTGGTAAGTTACGAAGCTTACAGCCACTGTAGTGCGCAGCATCGCGGTGCATACGGTGTGTGCATTCATTCATTCATTTTCGAAACGGATTTCAAACTCAACGCTATCAGTCACGCTGTACAACATGGAAATAGAGCAGCTGCGAGAGAATTCAACATTAACGAATCAAATGGTACGGAAGTGGAGGAAGCAAGAAGACGCCCTGCGCCAGGTAAAGAAGACCAAACTGAGCTTCCGACAGAACTTAAGAGTTTTGTTTCATTTAATGCGCCTTATAACCCAGTGCGCTTTATGTATGAAAATAGACTCGTTAGCAGTCGATCCTTGATATTGCGCCTTATAACCCGGTGCGCTTTATAGCCCGAAAAATACGGTATATCATCATGACACCAATAGAAAATAATAATTATCAAAGCTAAATAAGTGTATTTTTGTGTTGTTTTTTTCAGGCCCTGTTAAAGTTGGATTGTCAGGGGCTGGTGGCTCAGTTGGTGAAAGACTTTGTGCTTCTTACAACAGCAGTGGAAGTGGCCAGTCGGTGGAGAGAGCTTGCTGAGAAATTGACCAAAGTGTCACACAAACAGATGGATGCTTACGAAGCTCCTCATCGAGACACTAATGGGGTGGTGGAAGTAGAGGTGGGGCACACAGTAATCTGATAACTGCAAAAATCTAATCACCAATTTTTTAAATAATTTCATTAGCCATTTTCTTGCACTTACATGATATGGGAAGCTACAGGTCTACACATGTCAGTGAGTAATCAGATATAGTGAGGAGATCTTTACGCTTTTAAGTAGTTAAGAATTAAGTTAAGAATTATATTTTTAATCAAGCACATTATTTGTTTATCTTTAATTGGTGGGAAGCACAAACTTTATTTAATACCACACAGTACTGTCCCTCCCCTCTGTTTGGATCCACATACAGAAAAAAATGTTTTTCTATATGATTATGCAAGCACATGCATAGTAGGTTTCAGAAGTCTGAGACCACTAGAGAAATTACCTCTACGTTGCATTTTTCTCAAATGTAATACAATGTTCTTCTTTGCATATCATTAGTCAGCATGATCAGCATAACAATTTGAGTGAATAATGGAGTCTATGAAAAATACATGCAGTTCAGAATGTATTAGTATTTGGCATGTTCCCCATATTGCTGTAATGATAGTGTGTACTTGAGCTGGCTCCACAAGTTGTGCAAAATCTGATTATCCATGTTATCCTGGCATGATTTCACAATATTCCAAAGAACATTTTGTGATGTAATTGAATGCTTAGTATTTTCTGTCTTCAAGTGTCCATATACATTGCTTTATTAGGCCAGATGACGTTGGAGGGAGGGTCATGGAGGGTCATAACAGTCAGCACTGCTTGATCTTCTTTGGTCCTCAAGTAATGGTTGCAAAGGTCTGAAATGTGTTTTGGGTCATTATATGTCAAGTCAAGTCAAGTCAGATCTATTTATATAGGGCTTTTTACAATGGAGCATTGTCTCAAAGCAACTTTACAAGTTTAGATTATCTCCTAATATCTACGTCTAATCCCAAATTGAGCAAGCTTAGGGAGACAGTGGCAAGGAAAAACTTCCTAAGTGTTATAGAAAGAAACCTTGGAGGACCAAGATTTAAAAAGGGACCCAACCTCCTTGGGCGGCGTAGATGATAAATCTAAGAATGAAACTAAAGTCATGCAGTCATACTTCAAATAAAATTAGAAATATGCAAATCGGCATTAAGTGGCCCGGGTATGATGGGGCTGGAGCTGATGACGGAAGCAGCTTGAGTGGAGCTGCAGCAGATGAACATCAAGTGTGGGGCTGGAACTGGTACCGGAACACAGCTTGGAGAGAAAACAGAAAATGTAGTTAGTTATGGATTAAGAGCACAGTGTCTATTAACAATAACTGATGCCATGTGTAGCGAGAGACGCCGGCAGCATTAGCTATAGCAGCATAGCTAGAAAGAGGAGAACTGGTAGGTAACACAGCCAAGAGGGATCACATGAGACATCGACAACCCCACGGGAGGCAGAAGACAGCAACCCAACGTGTCTGATCACCATAAGACTCTTTGACAATGAACCCCCAGCTCTGCCATTAGTCTAAGGCAAGGATGCACGAGTCAAGATCAAGAGGACAGAAACCCAGTTCAGCCAGACCGCCCACGCAACACTCCTGGTTAACGAACAAGCCAGGCAGGCCAGACATGACTCAAGACTCCGGCCCCAGTGACTCAAGCCATGCATCCCGGTCTAAATCTAGTCAAGAGCCTGTGTAAATAAGTGTGTAATGACAAAATGACAAAAACAAAAGAAAATGTATTACATTTGATAAAAATGCAAAATAGAGGCATTAAATAGTGTTAACTTCTGTCCCCAACCGTACATGGATGGAGTAAAACCAAATATATCAGTTGAAGGGTACACATGTACTGAATGTGATTACAACCCCAAAGCGGAAAAAGTTGGGACAGTATGGGAAATGCAAATAAAAAAAACAGTGTTTTTTAGATTTCCTTTTATTTCATTGCAGACGGTATGAATTCAAGATATTTCAGGCTTTGTCTGCTCAACTTCATTTCATTTGTTAATTTACATAAAAGGTGTAAAATAATAATGGTAAATGGTAAATAATAATGTGATTTCAAATGGGTGATGTCGACAGGTGATTGTAAATATGATTTGGTACAAAAGCAGTATCCACGAAAGTCTGAGTCTTTTGAAGAGCAAAGATGGGCAGATGATCTCCAGTTTTTCAACAAATGAGAAAATTACTGAAATGTTTAAAAACAATGTTCCTCAAAGACCAATTGGAAGCGATTTTGCATATTTCTCCCCCTATATATATTTTAAATGATTCAGGCAAGGGTGCAACCCTAAGCTGAACACGTGATCTCCAATATAACCACGGATAACCACGTAGGCAAGGAATCACTTTGTCAAACCTTTATCGAGCAATACGATACGGTGTTACAGTCACAAATGAAACTTAAAATTTTCCAGATTTTGTCCAGAACTGGCATTGAATTTCCTGGGCTTGGAGGTATCTGGGATGGACCACAACACAATGGAAACATAACCATCCAGACTGTTATCAGTAACATGTCCAAAAGCCAGGGTCTTTCATAGTATGGAGCTGGTCAGTGCCCTTGGCAAAGGTCATTTACACTTCTTTGATGGCAGCATTAATGTAAAAAAGTACTCAGAGATTTTAGAGCAACATATGCTGCCTTCAAGAAGACATCCTTTCCAGAAATGTCCGTGCATGTTTCAACAAGCCAATGCAAAACCACATGCTGTACACATTACAAAGGCATGGCTTTGTAGTGAAGAGGATACGGATAATGGACTGACCTGACTGCAGTCCTGACTTGTTCCCAATGGAGAATGTGTGGTGAATTTTGAAATGCAATAAGAATGGAACAAAATAACACCTGAAATACCTTTTCACGTGGTATCCTCAGTGTCAATACGTCTTTTAAGGGTTATGAGAAGGAATGGTAACATTACAAAGTGGTAAATCCTTAACTGTGTTGCAGGCCTGAAATGCAGAAATGGATGAATGGATGTTTATTAACAAATGAAATAAAGTTGACCAGACAAAGCATGAAGTATCTTGGGTTCATGCTGTCTGTAATGAAATTAATGTCAAAGTGAATGTAAGACACATTGCATTTTTTGCGTATTCTGTTGCATCATACTGTCCCAATGTTTTCTCTTTTGGGATTGTAATATGTCTTCATCTGCATTTTAAAAATCTATTGATGAATTTTAACACATTACCAGATATTGTAGGATCTTGTTTACATGATATACTTTAATGATGCAACTGTCAGATCACTTAGTAATTATTTTGTTAGTGTACATATAAACACACTTCATGCACATACTCAAGTAACTCAAGTGACATGCACAAGCATAGAATGCTTAAATTTGAGAGTTTGAGGAGTTTGGGTAACATTCCTTACTTGGCTTCCTACTTGAAATGCTACAAAATTGCTGGCATGTTTTAAATTCCTATGAGTTTTTTTATGGGACATTACGAGATGTTCTACTTTTAATACTGTTGGAAGTCACTCTATTAGACAGGTGAATTTTCCATGCAAGCTTACTGTGTTCTAAAGATGACCATATAGTTAAAATTAAATGTAATGTTAATGTGCATTCTGTTCTATTGTCTTGTTTCTTTTCATATTTCAGGCCATGTGGAAGCCAGCATATGATTTCCTGGTGACGTGGGCTACCCAGATCGGCGATAGTTACAGGGATGTGCTCCAGGAACTTCACATTGGCCTTGACAAAATGAAAAACCCCATCACCAAGCGCTGGAGACATTTATCTGGAACACTCATTCTTGTCAACTGCTTAGACCTGTTACGGAGCTCCGCCTTCAGCACTTCCCCACAGGATGATTGTGCTATATAGATACAAGGTGTATTCGAATTAACTAATCAGTTAATCAGTTTGGGGTTTCAAATAGGGCTCCTGAATTTTCTCCTGATATTCCATAATAGACTGCAACATCAATATAACAAATTTTTCAATGCAGGTACAGATTATTTATAAGTTGATACAGGCTGAATTACAAGCTTTTTGACATACCTCCCTCACCATTTCCCCTTGATTAAATCCCCATTATACCATTAGCCGAAGTGAAGTTTGTCATATGAGCTTGTAAACGGGTCATGTCAATTTGACTTCAAGGGCGTCAGCATCATCGGGGCTTATGTTTGGTCAAAACCTCTGTCCTGACTTTATTGGAATAAATTTAAAGTCTATCACAAATTGGGTGTACACTCAAATTGCCACCTGTGCTGTGTCCACTGAGCAGGCTTTTACAAGACAGAAGGTTATTAGATGTCAGACTGATCCTCTCCAAGCATTTCAAGGAAGATATAAAGGGAACACTGAGTGGTCAGATGTGACACCCAAAAATGGCATGCAAAAACTTATGTAACTTGAGTGTAACTTATGGTGTTCCAGGTTTTCCACTAGATTTTGGAACGTGACTGAAGTCAGACACTGATGCTGCACAATATGCCCTGACTCACTGTTGGCATTCAAAGTTATGTTACTGGTGTCTGACATTTCTCCATTAAAACTGGTAAAACATTTCTTTATGGACTCTGTTTTAGGAGTGCAGTTGAGAAAGTTGATGAACTGATTTGTGGGAGAGGGGGAAACCAATGAAAGTGTTATGTTAAGAGTCATTGAGGTGTTCATGTCATTCTTTATATTATAAACCTGTTAGTAGTGAGTGTAGCTGAAGTCTCAGATGTAACTAATTAGAAAGGGTGTCCACAAAAATATATTTTGTCTTCACATGGATTGACAGTTACGGCCTAATGTAATAGTTTGGGTGCACCTGGTCAAATTACATGTCATTTCAGAATGAGGTTACGCATACGCTGCAGGGAAGGTTTTAGACCTTGGAAAAAACTCCAGCAGCAACATTCCAACCAGCTTTGCTGAGTTCAGCAAGCAGAACCAAGAAAAAAAGCATGCCACAATCTGCTGTTGAATCAAAAACTACCTTTCCCAGAATTCCCCATCAAGTCAACTGATCCCAATCAAGTCAACCTTTGGTTGTGCTCATTAAAAAAAAAGAGATTGGCCTGCCCTTTGTGGTGAGATTGCTGCAAGACTATAAGACTAAGCTTGATTATACTTACACTGTTGTATAGTAATAACAATAATAAGAGCAATAACATCTTGTGTAATAAATATGTGGGAACCCACTGTAAAGATTGCATTGCTTCTTCTACATATGATAAGCCATTAGAAAGGATTTGCTTTTACAGCTATTAGTGATGCTTTTGATGCTCTAAAGTACCAATAGTAGTCAGAAAGACTGGATGCACTAAGATGAAGAGCTTGTTATGAGTCAATTACAGTTAATATTGTCAGTTTTGCTTTTTTATTAACCACATACTCTTATTTTTGTAGGATGTTTATTGTTAATATGTTATTGTAAGATTTCATATTCATAAGTACCATTTTTGTTTGTTTTTCAGAACATTTTTAGATTTTATGTGATGCTGCACCAAGATTATTAAATGTATTAAATGTTTGTGTAAAAGTTATATACTGATATTAAATCAAAATTTAAACAAGAGCCAAGTATTCTAAAACTGTGTGACACCCCAAAAAAAGATCTCTGAAAGATTCACTGTTTTGTGTTACAGGCTGAAACCAGAACTCATTAAAACAATATATTTTTCTAACTTTATTTGCACATATTGATTACAGCATTGAAGTAATTCAAGTAAAATGGAAATGGTTCTGAAAACTACTTTTCATTAAAAAATAAAAGACTAAAATAACAGTGTTGGAAAAGTGATGAGCCCCCTGATTTGCAGTGGTGCTTGAAAGTTTGTGAACCCATTTGAATTTTCTATATTTCTGCATAAATATGACCTAAAACATCATCAGACTTTCACACAAGTCCTAACAGTAGATCAAGAGAACCCAGTTAAATTTCTTCAACCATGTTGTGAAGACCAGACTTTCATAGATCCATGTTCTATAAATAAAACAGGGTGCCCACTCACACCTGATTGATTAAAAACACCTGATTCCAATTTCAAATTGTCAAATTAAGTGCTAATCCTAGAGGTTCACATACTTTTGCCACTCACTAATATGTAATATTGGATAATTTTCCTCAATAAATAAATGACCAAGTATAATATTTTTGTCTCGTTTGTTTAATTAGGTTCTCTTTATCTACTTTTAGGACTTGTGCGGAAATCTGATGATGTTTTAGGTCATATTTATGCAGAAATATAAAAAAGGGTTCTAAAGGGTTCACAAACTTTCAAGCACCACTGTAAGAACCTCATTAAATCTGTGAAACATGGTGGTGGTAGTATCATGGTTTGGGCCTATTTTGCTGCATCTGGGCCAGGACGGCTTGCCATCATTGATGGGACAATGAATTCTGAATTATATCAGAGAATTCTAAAGGAAAATGTCAGGACATCTGTCCATGAACTGAATCTCAAGAGAAGGTGAGCACAGAAGTTGTTCTACAAAAGAATGGTTACAGAAGAATAAAGTTAATGTTTTGGAATGGCCAAGTCAAAGTCCTGACCTTAATCCAATCGAAATGTTGTGGAAGGACCTGAAGCGAGCAGTTCATGTGAGAAAACCCACCAACATCCCAGAGTTGAAGCTGTTCCACCTGCTTCCACTTTCCTTAAGTTCCATACAGACCAGCTTTGTGTAAAGTTTGGGAGATTTTTGTCACATGCACAGAATAACCAGTTTCAGCCATACTGTGCAAAGTAAGTCCTTCAAAGTTGCTACTGGAATCTTGTTGGCTTCCCTGATAAGTATCCTCTTGACTTGGTCATCCAGTTTGGAAGGACAACCTGACCTTGGGAAGGTATTGGTGGTGCCATACAATTTCCACATCTTAATAATGCTCTGAACTATATGCAGCCCTTTTGAAAGTACCTTTCCAACCATACTAAATTTTAACTAGGTAAAAAGCCAGCTAGTACTTGATCTACTAGTATGTATGAAACAAACATTTCTTTATCGAACATCTTGAATGATTTATATTTAAATAACCATTGCTAAGGTTTTTGTAATATTTGATATAATTTAACTAGAATGATTTCTCCAAGATTCATACTAATTACATTTGACTTTAATAGTATGACTATATTTTTTCACTATATAATTTGTATTGCTATTTGTATATATTTTGCACCAGAAGTAATTTCTTGTTATTTTTCCAGTTGTGATATTATGTAATTGACAATTTATTGTTTGTGGTCCCAGTCAAATACCTGGTTTTCCCATAGCAAATATGTTTCATTTTGTGGATATATTGTGCTGTAACTGTGAATCCACTGACTGCAAACTTTCTTAGAGGAAAGTATAAATTGAAACACTGTATATTTCCTCACTGTCCTTACTGTACATCATGTCTTTTTTGGATGACACAGATTATACCGATGTCTTTATTTAGTAAAAACCTCTTGTTTGATTAATCTTTAGTTAATTGAATACAGTGACTTTTTCAAGTGAAGGGCGCAAAAATCCCAAATGAAATGAAAGTGGAAAAAAAAGAAGTTAATTACATTTCAAGCACCAAGGCACACATTGATTTGTCCTGTGCTTCGTTAGCTTCGCATGGAGCAGCTAGAATAAGAAATAGGACAGTGTTGATATTTCTACATAAATTAGCAATTCATTTTAATGTCTCATTCAAGACGGGCTTTGAAGAGTGGAATGAGACAAGGGTTGTTTGTGACTTGAGCTTTAGTGGCCCAGGTTTGACCCTCATCTCTGGTTACTAACTGCATGGAGTTTGTGGAGTCCTCATCATACTTCATTATACACTCACATAATACTTTATTAGGAACACCTGTACACCTACTCACTCATGAAATTGTATAATCAGTTAAGTGTGTTGCAGCAGTGCAATGCATATAATCCTGCAGATACAGGTCAGCAGCTTAAGGTAAAGTTTACATCATCCACCAGAACTGAGAAGTGATTTTGACTGTGCCATGATTGTTGGTGACACACCAGCTGGTTTGAGTAATTGTAAAACTGCTGACTTCGTTCCATTTCTGTCAGCCAAGAACAGGAAGCTGAGGCTACAGTGAGCACAGGCTCACCAAAACTGCAAAAGTAATCTCAAATGTGTTTCATAAACACAACTTTAAGTTTAGTGTTTTCAGTGGCCTTTCCAATCACCATATCTGAATCCCAAAGGACCCTTTGGCATGTTGTAGAATGGTAGATTTGCAGCATGAAAGTGCAATTGAAACATCTGCAGGGACATGGAGTCAAATCTCAGAAACTTCATGTGGTTCTCCATGTAATTTTCATCAGCGATGTCTACACAAAGAGGTCGATATTGTACTGTTTTTATCAACATACAGGATGTTGACTGGACCTTTAGTCAAATGGTAATTTAAATAATTTGCACATTTGTGTTTTATTTTAAATAATAATATTAATTACACCACAATATGATAACATTTAGAACAGTACTGTACTGTACAATACAGTAATTATTATCTTCGTACATTTTATCAAATTTGAAACATTAATAAATGAAAACAAAAGGAACATTACTATTTTGTTTTGCTTCTGTTTTCTGTCAGCAGGTGTCGCAATGGTTTGCTCATGCTAGCTTACTGTCATTCAGATGTGAATTAGATGTATTATAAGACAATTTTTTTATTTCCTATTATAAATCGTAAGACCCTGGACGTTACAGCGAACAGATGCTGATCAGATGTACATTAAACTTTACTATTGTTTTCCGTTCAGTGTAGCGATAACCATTCACATGCCCATTTTATGTATCTGAATGTTTTTATGCAAAATTAATAACAGTTGCACATGGTCAATATTTATTTCATATGTTTCCATTTATTATTCAACAAATTATACTAAAATCAGTTATGCCTAGCTTAATTACATTGTGAATAGCTTTGGTGAGACTGAAGGGATCTTTTCTCAACTTTAATGCATAGAAAATTTGTAAGTAACAATGCAACAGCTGAAACATTGTTGCATTGTTACTTACAAATTTTCTATGCACACTTTGTTCTGTGTGTGTAAGATGAAAGAGGTAGGAGAGGAAGGGGAGCGGTGAAATCGAAACTTGGCAAATGGTGCCAAGTACTGTCTGGGTAAACAACATACACAATAGTCCGGTAATTTCCCTCAAATCTGATATTTATGTGCAAGATTTGTGTTGTTTGCAGTCAGTTATATCTCATACCAAGATATTCAGCTTCTCCTGTACATATATATTTGATATTGTCTTTTATTTTTCTAGTTAGCCCTACTGATCAAAAACAGAGCCTGCTGCCTGCAAGCTCTTCACGGCATGCTTTATAGACAAGTTTATACCAAAATACTTTTGTGCTTTTTATGTTTAGATAAGGTCATATTGTATAATCCACAAAACACACCATTAGTTATCCATTAAACTGCATTGATATTAGCTATAAAATGAATAGCATTTATCAGCTATAGATTTTAAAGCACCATTGGACAACTAACATTTTCTGCTTCAGTGAGATCGGTCTCAGAAGTCATGGCAGTGTATGTGTCAAACACACAAATGGCATTAGAAAAGAGGAACACTGGTTGCAAATTGTTTCTCACTGTTACAGCCAAAAACAAATACAACATTGAATGAGCCCATATTAACAATAGCTATATGTCATTAGCTTGATAAAGTTGGAAGTCATGACGTGCCATCTGAAAACCTTATTGGACCCAAAGTGGATGTGAAGGTTAGGGAATCTATAAACTCTTGGTAGTTTTACATGGAGAAAGCTTTCTGAATTATTTTTATGTAAGCTACAGCTCATTCATAATTAAATATTTTGTGTGCACCAGTACTGCATTTTGGTGCAATTATGACTAAATGGTAATTTGTAAATGTCTTCCTTATCTGTGGTTTCTATGAACTACAATTATCACAAATCAAAACTCAGTTATTTTAGCATCACACTGTTTTTAAAGCCTGGTACATCTGAATACTGTATTCCCCACCTCAAGTGCATGCTGAAGCTCTGACATGAAGAAAAAAAAACCTTGCAGAAATGTTACTTCATCTAGTGTACTAAAAAATAACACATATTTCTGCCTTTTAGAGGCTCTATTTGTCTTTTATTATCAGGTGGCAGATGTTGTTTGCTTTCATGCTGAGGCATTTTAACATGATTCCTTCTCAAGTGGGTGTGGCTGTGTGGGTGGAATGGGGGTTACTGGTACAGTCTGACCTTAAACTGAAGTGCACTCTTCCCTAAACTGAAGGTATGCACACTAACTCATTTATCATGGCATTGTTCAGATAAGGACTCCACAGTGCACATAAAACATAAAACTGGGATTATATTACAACATATTAAATACTGTTATTGCAGCCTGCCTCTGCAAATATGAAAACACAGTGGTGATAGATATGCCGTACTCTCACCAACAAATTTATATTTGTTTGGGAACTATTTCCTATTTTGAAGTACACAATATAAATGATTAACTCATCCAGCTATGATTCAATGACCTTTTTCAGTATTTGAACAGGCTATTGATTTTGTCACTGCACAACTAATGTCATTTGGGGTCTTCTCATTTACTCATAGCTTGTACATTTTTGGACTTTTGAATGCAATACATTTTTGTGCATTGAAATGTGTAAGAAGCATTGTGCAAGCTGCCAAGTACAGAGGTGCTTGAAAGTTTGTAAACCCTTTAGACCCTAAATGTCTGTATAAATATGACCTAAAACATCATCAGATTTTCACACAAATCCTAAAAGTAGATAACGAGAACCCAGTTAAACAAATGAGGCAAAATATTATACTTGGTTATTTATTTATTGCGGAAAATGATCCAATATTACATATTAGTGAGTGGCAAAAGTATGTGAACCTCTAGGATTAGGCACAAACAAAGGAGATTTCTGATGACCTCAGTAAAAGAGTTGTTGATGCTCATCAGGCTGGAAAAGGTTAGAAAACCATCTCTAAAGACTTTGGACTCCACCAATCAGACAGAGGTCAGACACCAAACTCTACAGTCAGACAGATTTTGTACAAATGAGTTCACCATCAGAAGAACACTGAACAACAATGGTGTGCACGGCAGGGCTGCAAAAAAACATTGCTGCTTGTCTGCAGTTTGCTAAAGATCACATAGACAAGCCATAATGGATGAGACCAAAAATAGATCTTTGTGGTTTAAAAGAAAAGCATTATGTTTGGAGAAAGGAAAACACCGCATTCCAGCAAAGGAACCTTATCCCATCTGTGAAACATGGTGGTGGTAGAATCATGGTTTGGGCCTGTTTTGGGTCAGGACATCTGTCCATGAACTGAATCACAAGAGAAGGTGGGTCATGCAGCAAGACAACAACCCTCAGCACTCAAGTCATTCTACCAAAGAATGGTTAAAGAAGAATAAAGTTAATGTTTTGGAATGGCCAAGTCAAAGTCCTGACCTTAATCCAATCGAAATGTTGTGGAAGGACCTGAAGTGAGCAGTTGTGAGGAAATTCACCAATATCTCAAGCTGAAGCTGTTCTGTATGGAGGAATGGGCTAAAATTCCTCCAAGCCAGTGTGCAGGACTGATCAACAGTTACAGTTACCATTTAGCTGCAGTTATTGCTGCACGGGGGGGTCACACCAGATACTGAAAGCAAAGGTTCACATACTTTTGCCACTCACTAATATGTAATATTGGAACATTTCCCTCAATAAAAAAAGTATAATATTTTTGTCTCATTTGTTTAACTGGGTTCTCTTGATCTACTTTTAGGACTTGTGTGAAAATCTGATGATGTTTTAGGTCATATTTATGCAGAAATATAGAAAATTCTAAAGGGTTCACAAACTTTCAAGCACCACTGTATATTATTGTAAGGGAAAACACAAACAATGCACATTGTTGCATAACATGTGCGTAAAGGATAATCGTCAGCCATACAAGGTATTGGGTACTGTTAATATTTAATATACATTGAAATTTAAGAGATATCTGTTACAGTGTAGTGGTTAGTTCTGTCAGCTCATAGCTCCAGAGACTCGGGTTCAATTCTTGGCCACTGTTTGCGTGGAGTTTGTGTGTTCTCCCCATGCCTGTGTGAGTTTCCTTTGGGTACTCTGGTTTTCTTCACATTCCAAAGACATGCATTATCACTGGTTTCTCAATAAATAATCCTGTGTGTGTGTGTGTGTGTGTGTGTGTGTGTGTGTGTGTGCGCTCTGTGATGAACTGGCACCCTGTGTAGGTTTTTTTTTTCTGTCTTGCCTCCTGTGCAGCCAGATTTATATTAAGTTGTTATAGCCAAATAGCCAAGTGCTGATATGTGTTTTGATGTTTTGTTTTGTTTTTCTTCTTTTTTTTTTCCTCTACAGTAGTTAATAATGTCAGTGTTATTGTTTTAATACTTACAACTCCAAGCAGGGAAACTGACACAAACCTTTCTAGTGTGCTTCTACCCCCTAGTGGGAAACTAATATATATTACATATTTAGCCAAAAATCACATCCTTGGTGACTCGGTGGGTAGAGTCAGCTGCTGGAAACAGCAGCGTCGGATAACTTTGTAGTTTAGTTGATTGTGATTGACATAACTATCAGTGACAGCAAAATAGTTACTTGTCTTCGCTTTTAAAAACATAAACATTCAAATGGTCAAAATGTTTTCAACTCTTTTCAGCTGCTTTTGGGTGGAGTTTAGAATGGATATGCTAAGAAAGTCACGGTCTCTGACAGAAGTAAACAATGACATTTTAAAATGCTGTTTACATGTTTTAGTGTTAATGTTTAATCATGCCAAGAGATGATTAATCATCACAAGTTAACAGACTTTTTGGACAATGCATTCACCCCCTCTAGAAGATACATTGAAAGGCTGTCAAGAATTTTTACTTTAATTGAAATTGATTTTAATTCTCATACAATGGTCCATTAGTGCCTGCTGAGGTGTCACAGTACTCAAAATTCCAAATCTAAATCTAAATTTCTCAAAATCTTCTATCAGAGAGGTTGACATTTGGTGTCTCTCCACATTGTCCCCATCCACTTTTGCAATTTTCACTCATTCGGAAGGATACTTAGCTGAATAGTTAGTGAAATTGTTAGTGAATTAACATGCTAAAACAATGGACATGAATATTAAGCAATGCCTTCTAAAACATTATATACCCATCATCAACACTATAGAAATAGCTTTAGGGGGTGGCATGGTAGTGCATGTTGTTGCGCAGTTGCTTCACAGCTCCAAGATCCCTGGTTTGATCCCAACGCTGGACCCTGCTTGTGTATAGTTTGCAAGTCCTCTGTGTTTTTTTCGCCAAGTACTCTGGTTTCCTCCAGAGTAAATTAGGTTGATTTGTCTCTCTAAATTGGCCCATAGTGTGTTGATAGAACCTTGTGTCTCTTGTGAATATAGCCACTGATGACATGTTAAATAAAACTAATAAACCATAATTTTATTAACTTATTTATTTTCCATACACGTTGAATCCAAGTCAAAAACACAGGGACAGCACAGAGCACAAGGAGGGAACCAAAGCTACGCAGGGTGCAAACCCTTCGCAGGGCACAAACCCATCGCAGGGAACATCACTCACATTGGGGTGCTATTAGAAACACCAATGTATGTGGAAGGCAAACAGAATACATGGAGAAATCCTAAGCCACACAGATAGAGTCCGGGTCAAGAATCAAACTGGAGATTTCTGGTGCTGTTTCTACTATAAATTATTAACAACTAAAACATACTGTGGTGCTTGGGTGGTGCAGGCGTCTATTTGAAGACTCATGTTAGAATCACCGTAGTGCCTTCTGACTGGGTCAGACATCACTTGCAGACTCAGCTGGCTGTGTCTGAGGGAGAGATGTAATTTCAGTAATCAACAATAATCTTGCAGAAAGTATGTTTTTAGTATCTGTGTGCTACATTGTAGTACAAATGGTTTGTCTGTATTTCATAATTAAATGCCACTGTGATAACTGAAAAGCCCATTATTGGGGGTTATAGGGGTCCATAAGACAAATGTTTCTAATCATTCAAAAAACATCATTGTTAGAGCTGTTTCCTCTAGCACGCTGCTCTGTTCAGATTAAATAAATAACTGAAAATACAAATATCTCCGAATATACAAATATCTCAGTCTTTAATTCAGAATAGAACTACAGTGGTGCATGAAAGTTTGTGAACCTAAAACATCATCACATTTCCACACAAGTCCTAAAAGTAGATAAAGAGAACCCAGTTAAACAAATGACACAAAAATATTATACTTGGTCATTTATTTATTGAGAAAATGATTCAATATCACACATTAATGAGTGGCAAAAATATGTGCATATCTAGGATTAGCAGTTAATTTGAAGGTGAAATTAGAGTCAAGTGTTTTCAATCAATGGGATGACAATCAGTTGGGCACCCTGTTTTATTTAAAGAACAGGGATCTATCAAAGTCTGCTTTTCACAACACATGTTTGTGGAAATGTATCATGGCACGAACAAAGGCAATTTATGAAGCAGTATAATATTTTTGTCTCAATTGTTAAACATTTCTTAAATTGAGTTCTCTTTATCTGCTTTTAGGACTTGTGCAAATCTGTTGATGTTTTAGGTCATATTTATGCAGAAATATAGAAACTTCTAAAGGGTTCACAAACTTTCAAGCACCACTGTATTCATGCTTGCTATTAAAATAATCATTATACAATATTTGAATATCAATTTGTTATTAACTAACTGTTTTTCTGTTATGGCAGCAGGATGGCTGATGTGTTTAGCACTGTCATCTCACAGCACTAGAGATCCCCATTTCAATCACTCCGGACTCTGTAAAGAGTTTGTGTATTTTCCCAGTGTCCACATGGTTTTTCTCCTGATACATATTACAAGACATACTGTACATTATTTCATTTGTATGTTTGTCACACGTAAGTGTTTCAGAACATCAAGCCAATTTAAATATTAGTCAAAGGAAACACAAGTAAACACAAAATGCAGTTTTTAAATTAAGGGAGAAAAAAATCCAAACTTACATGGCCCTGTGTTTGCCCTGTGATTGCCCCCTAAACCTAATAACAGGTTGGGCCACCCTTAGTAGCAACAATTGCAACCAAGTGTTTGAGATGACTTGGAATGAGTCTTTTACAGCGTTGTGGAGGAATTTTGCCGAACTCATCTTTGCAGAATTGTTGTAATTCAGCCACATTGGAGGGTTCTCGAACATGAACGGCCTTTTTAAGGTCATGCCACAGCATCTCCAAAGGATTCAGGTAAGGACTTTGACTAGGCCACTCCAACGTCTTCATTTGTTTTTCTTCAGCCATTCAGAGATGGACTTGGTGTGTTTTTGATCATTGTCCTGCTGCAGAACCTAAGTTCGATTCAGCTTGAGATCACAAACAGATGGCCGGACATTCTCCTTCAGGATTTTTTGGTAGACCACAAAATTAATTGTTTGATTTATCACAGCAAGTGTTCCAGGTCCTGAAGCAGTAAAACAGCCCCAGACCATCACACTACCACCATCATATTTTACTGTTGGTATAATGTCCTTTTTCTGAAATGCTGTGTTACATTTACGCCAGATGTAATGGTGCACACAACTTCCAACTTTTGTCTCATCAGTCCACAGAATATTATCCCAAAAGTCTTGGGGATCATCAAGATGTGTTCTTGAAAAATACCCAGTCTTTGCCCAGTCTCTTTCTTATGGTGGAGGCATGAACACTGACCTTAACTGAGGCAAGTGAGGCCTGCAGTTCTTTGGATGTTGTTGTGGGGTCTTTTGTGACCTCTTGGATGAGTCGTCGCTGCGCTCTTGGGGTAATTTTGGTCGGCTGGCCACTCCTGGGAAGGTTCACCACTATTCCATGTCTTTGCCATTTGTGGATAATGGCTCTCACTGTGGTTCGCTGGAGTCACAAAGCTTTAGCTTTATAACCCTTTCCAGACGGATAGATCTCAATTACTTTCCTTCTCAATTGTTCCTGAATTTCTTTGGATCTCGGCATGATGTGTAGCTTTTAAAGATCTTTTGGTGTATTTCACTTTGTCAGGCAGATCCTATTTAAGTGATGTCCTAATTGAGAACAGGTGTGGCAATAATCAAGCCTGGGTGTGGCTAGAGACAGTGAACTCAGGTGTGATAAACCATAGTTACGTTATGTTTTTAACAAGGGGGGTAATTACTTCTCACAGAGCCATGTAGGTTTGGATTTTTTTTGTCCCTTACTAATAAACACCTTCATTTAAATACTGCATTTTGTGTTTAATTGTATTGTCTTTTGACTAATATTTACATTGGTTTGATGTTCCGAAACACTTAAGTGTGACAAACATACAGTGCTCTACAATAGACTAGCACTGAGGTGAGTTCCTGGCTTGTGTCCTGTGCAAATGGCTAGGTCCCACCTGCCCACAACCCAAATTTGGAATAAGTGGGTATGATAATAAATGATGAATGAATGACTGAATTAATTAATTAGTTAATGTTTTACTCTTAGTATAGCAATTGCTTATGTAATGCTCTTCTCACCGCACTGAGTGATCCTGAATTTTGAGAGTGATTTGCTAGTGTTAAGATAATGGGGGACTGAAAACAACCAACTCCACTACAACCTTTCAGAATAGCCTCTTTCCCCCGCCAAAATGCTCCACTTCCCTCTGGATGTTGGGTGACCTAAACTTTAATTTCAGTCAGTATTTAATTATGAGGTAAGCGTTGTTTATTTTATAGCATCTAACAATGGAAGAAAGAGATTTTGCTCTTTTTGTTTAGGCATGTTCACACAGTCCCCAATGCCATAATATTATGTTGACATTATGAAAAGCAGGTAGGTAATTAGCCTATACTGAAATGGGGTAGGACTTTTTCCTTAAATAAATAATGGAATACGAACTCTTGCTACCTGAATATTCAGAACCATTTTCTGGGAATGAGGTACATTCAGACTACTTATATTTGTATTTCAGTTACATGTTAGATTGTTTAAAGGCTAAATTAAATGATGATGAAATGATGAACAACAAAGCTTCAAGCTTGAAAAAAATATAACTATTAGACACAATAAATGTTTCAGTGTGTTCTGTGCCTGTAGTGTGCATACAAAGCAGATCACAACCCTTCTGAGCAGAGTTCATGTAAAGTCGGTGTTTCCTTGTGGTGCAAGTGACTAGCTGCTTAAAATTCCTCTAAAAAGACCCATTCTTTTCTTCCCTGTTTGCACAGTGACGGTCATGGTGTCACTACTGCTGTAGGCAATATTGCCTAGGCTGTTGATTCTCACATATAAGAGCTAATGTCTGTTTTACACCAGTGCCAATAACAGGGAAGTCCATGTCACAATGGTCACCCTGCATGTCCTCCATCTTACTGAAAACTTCAACCACATTGTTTCTTTGCCTGCTGGTCTGTTACTGACTTTCTTGTGCTCAACCAGAAGTGTTTGGCCACAGTACAATATGCCTTTGTAAAGTTGTTGTAGACTTTTTTATCCATATTCACATTTATTCCTTTTTTTTTTTTTTTTTTTTAACTTCAATCAATTTCATCCTCTTTTAATTAGGGGTATCAGGGAGCTTGGACCTAACAAGCAGCACAGGGGCAAAGTGGGAACCAACCATATAAAGGATGCCAATCTATTACAGGGCACATTCATACACACATGTTGACAAGGGAGAACATGCAAACCACACAGATTGAGTTCAGGTACTCAAACCAAGTACTCTGGAGCTGTGAGGTTGCAGTGCTTACAAATGCACCACCACACCACTCGCGTTATTCCGCTCTTTTTAAAGTTTGCAAAGATACCCCTCTCATCCTCCACCAACTTGTGTCACATGAGTAGTATCAAAATTTGTGTTTCCTTCCACAGTATCTTGTTTTTCCTGCAGATTGTGTCCTATAATAAGAACCTAATCAGACATACGACAGCTGTATTCTTGGAATGCGCATATTGATGTGCACGAGAATATATACCAAGGCACCTTTATCCAGACAATGTTTAATCTGATATACTGCCAAATGGTAACAACCAGTGCTGCTACGATATTAGGATGTAGGCTATAACTCAAAAGTAGCATATTCACTCTGACAGTTAGAGCTTGATAACGGTAGCAAGTGGTGGTGTCCTTCACCGCCTGGTACAGAGGGGCTCTGTGAGGTATACAAGCCCAATTCCAGACAAATTCCAGAAATGGCAAGGGAAATTGCTGTAAAGTAACAACAGTGAAATTCAGCCTCGGTCCGTGAAGCCTACATGGTATATTCCAATCTGTTCACCATCAGTGTCCAAACTCACAGCCATTGCCAAAAACAAGTATATACTAAAACATGCTTAATTTCAAATAATGATTTAAAAGCATATTCTAAAACAGTACTTTTTTTAGTTAAGTTATACTTCAGTATGCTATAGGGACCTGTAGGGATTACATTTAAATGAATGCATTTCTTAAATCCTAAGAAAGATACTTTAAAAAATTTAGTTTACTGTTACATCAACTGTAATGTAGTATTGAAAAGAAATCTAGAGAATGCATGTTAAGTATTGTATGGATGGACTTCCGGTGTGCTATGTAGAGGGCGGAAGCAAGCAAGTCTAGCTCCAATAAAACTTACTAAAACTAGCACTTTTAAGTAATATAGACGGCTGATGGTGAAAATAAGTTACAAAGTAGGGCATAAGGAAACATATAGAAAGTGATTGACAGAAAAATGAGGTCTGCAAGGAAAGAAAATACGACAGAAGGAGCAACCTAAGGAGAGAAAGAAACGACTCTGGGAAAATCGCCCACGAATGAGGAACGAGACTCGGTAATACTGCTGGAAATTCGCAAACTTACACAAGAACATGTGGACGCAGTAAAAGAGGCAAGATTAGAAACAAGATTAGAAACAAGCATGAAAGAACTAATGACAAGAACAACCTCTCTGGAGCACCGTGCCATAAACACGGAAGAAAGACTGGGAGACATGGAGGACAGAACAACACAGTTGGAAGAGTCAGTCACATTCTTAATGCAACAGGAGGCGAAGCTAATGGCAAAATGTGATGACTTGGAAGCGAGGATGAGGCGCAACAACATACGAATTCAAGGACACAATTGGATTTATAACGGACTTCATAAGCACTTCACTACAAATACCCGTCTTGGAAATTCGGATCGAGAGAGCGCATCGCTGTCTGCTCCCGAAACCGAGTGAGCATGCCCCTCCATGTGCCATTATTGTTCGGTTCCTGGATTATAAGGTGAAAGACCGCGTAATTCAGCAAGCATGGAAACAAAGGGTCACGCATGAGGGGCGAGTTGTTTATTTCAACCAGGACTATACAACCGACGTTCAAAGAAGAAGAAAACAGGTCCGAGACGTGATTAAAAAACTAAAGGACAAGAACGTGAAAGCGCAGTCGCCATACCCAGCACAGCTGAGAATACTGCTGGACACTGGGACTAAAACTTTTGCCACGCTAAAAGACGCAGCACCGATGCTGAAAGAAATGGGAATCAGTGTGGAGGAAGATGAGACAGACAAACTGCGGAAAGGAATGGCGCAAGAGAACTGGACTTTAGTCATAAGGAACAAGAGAAAAGGAAAACAAACTCAAAATATAGGCACGCACTCGCAAGACCTCACGGAATGATCTATTTCTAATGGGTAATATGGTAGGACCCGGATACTAGTGTAATATACACGTTATATATAGACTTAACCCATATACTTTGGGATTGCCCTAAACTAATAGGATTCTGGAGAAACATCCAGAAAGAGATTGGCGACATTTTAAGAATAACATTTACACTAGACCCGGCACTGTATATTAGGTATATTGCCAGATGACATGATTGAAAAAGACTGTGCATATCTACTGAGAATTTTGCTGTTAGTGGCAAGGAAAACAATAACAGTGTGTTGGTTAAGACCTCAACCCCCCAGCATAATGCAATGGAGAGATCTGGTAAAAAAATAAAAGGTAGTTATAATGGAGAAAATCACAGCAAAATTGCAACTAAGGTCGGATAAATTTCATAAAACATGGTTATCAGTACTGACTAAACTGCAAAATTTGTAAGTGCCTCGTATTTAATTGCTCTTTATTTTATGTATGGGTATAAATGTATATATTGATTTTTTTTTTTTTTTGTATATCTTTTTTTTATTGTATAGCTTTAAACAGAAGTGGTAATAACAATATTCTTTGACTGCAGTTATATTTTTCTAGAGCTAGATTATGTATGCATCTCATGTTGAAAGTTATGTGTATTGTTTGAAGTTTTACAATAAACAAACAGTTAAAAAAATAATAATGTATGTATACTTTAGCATATAATAAATGTGATATTATTCCAATAAATAATAATATAAATACTTGTACTAAAGAATATTGAATTCATGTTTAAATATATAGTAATATTTAATTCATGGATGGTAGTTGTTTATTCATGTTTAAGATTACATAAACATGCACAGGCCAATGAATGATTTCTTAACACAATCAGACAAGAAATTGTATTGCTTGTCTGCTAAATTAAACCACATTATATTTTGATAGTACAATAAAAAGTAGCCCACATAACTAGCCCAATAACATTTTATTAACTAGCAAACTAATATGAACATAAGATTTGTAGTAAATAACTGTAATAAGCTGTTTTGACGTATCAATATGCAAAACCACTGTCAGACAAACAATTTACAAAGCAAGACACTGGCTTCTGCAGTCTAGTTTAATTATTGAACCCCATATACCCTGCTTACTAGCTGGACCCAGTTGTTTTAGTTTATTTTCTTGGTTTCAGGATCCATATATGACTCATATATGATACTAATGTTATTTTGTAAGCTGATAATGTCAATTGTTTGTATTTATTTAAAGCTGTATTTTGCTTTTCAGCTAGTTGAAATCTTGGATTCAAGACATGATTCAGTGTCTACAAGAATGGCATTCTGTGATATTCTGTACAGAAGTAAATAAGCAGATCTCTTTGACTCTTCCTTTTGCGATCAGGTTCCAATAACACATATGTTGAGGATTTTAAAGATCTAACTAAAGAAAAGAGCCTGAGCTCCTCTGAGCTCTCGTGGAAGGCGGACGCACTGTTCCTCGCTCCCTTATCTCTCCTGCTTGGCTTCTTTGTATCTGTCTCGTCTATTCTACTCTACTCTACTCCTTAGCACTGCTCCTCAAAGAACAAATTATGGAATTGGTTAAATGGTGTCTGAACGCTATTGACACCATCTTCTCATCAAGAAGTTCGGGTTCGGGGGAACCCACATGCCCCGACGGAACACAGATGGCAGGATACTCGATGGACCCGTGACGGAAGTGGGGAGTCATGTGCCTGGAACCTGTTTCGTTGGAGGACATCGAGGATGTTTATTTATTCGTAACTTTGATTGTGGGGTTTCTGCTGATTGGATTAGGCGTTACCATGCTGTATTGGAAAATTAAAAGAGTTGGGTCAGTTGTCAAAGGTTTCCAGAAACTGCCCAATTTGATTGAAATGGTGGGCAGAGCTGTTGGAACTCAGACTGCGCATATTAATAACACCATGGAATCCATCATGGAGAAACTAACGGCTTTGCGAAATGAGGTAAATCAGGAGTTCTCCTTCTTTCCCAATGTGTTTATTATTTCTTGTTTCTTCTAAAAATGCATTTCATTGCCTTGTACTTGTACATGTGTAATGACAATAAATTGAATACCATACCATACCATACCATATATGACATGGACAAAGACTCTTATGTAACAGCTGCTGACCTGTGTTACGACCTGGTCTAGGGGCAGGCCGTAGCATTAAAAAGGTAAGGTGCCTGGTAATGGGAGGCAATGGACGACTCAAGCCTCAACGGAGTTACAGTATAAGTGCTTCATATATATCATATATCATATATATATATATATATATATATATATATATATATATATATATATATATATATATATATATATACACACAGTGCAGGGGAATATAATACACGGGGCAACCGGGGGAACAAACATGACATACACACAATGTATACAAGCCAACGACTAACAATAACTGTAACACAATCTCTGAAGCCACCAACAACAAAAACAATCTCTAACAAAAAACCATGCGGGGAGAGAGAGAGCGCATGAATCGCCATCCACAGTCTTAATCCTTCAGCTTCCATTTTGGTCCCGCCTCCGCGTGTGGATCCGCAGCGCCGATTGGCTAGGAGGTTTCCAGATGGGTCCCCAGCGACGTGATCCATTGGATGGCTTCGCTGCCGATCCTCCAGGTCAGGAGCCCTGCCGTGCAGAGAAGGAGGAGGGCAGACGGGGCGGAGCGCACACAGCATAGCGCAGGAGGCAATAACAATAATACGCTGCCAAATGGGTGGCGTAACACCTGGAGTTCACACCCTTACATAAATCATTAGAAACTGTACATATCTTCACTATTGGAAAACATAAAAAAAATGACTGCTTACTGCTTACTTGTGTTTTGTTTTTGCCATTTAATATCCATTCAGTGCATATATCCCAATGTTTTTTTTTTAATAATAAATTTTCCTCCCACACTGGCTGACTGCAAACTCGTAAGGCAAGAGCAATGGTTAAATGTGCTTACCTCTAATGACTGAGAGGCCAGTGTTGCAGTGGTAGTGAGATGATCCCTACTTGATCCCCTCCCTTCTGGAGTCACTGCTGAAACATTTTTGGTTTTCAGTTGCATGTTTATTACATATATATATATATATATATATATATATGTACACACGTGGACAAAATTGTTGGTACCCCTCAGTTAATGAAAGAAACAGAACAGAAATAACTTTAAGCTGACAAAAGTAATAATAAATACAAAGTCTATGAAAATGAACAAATGAAAGTCAGACATTGCTTTTCAAACATGCTTCGACAGAATCATTTAAAAAAATTAACTCATGAAACAGGCGTGGACAGAAATGATGGTACCCTGAAAAATGTGACCAAAGGGACATGTTAAATCAAGGTGTGTTCACTAATTAGCATCACAGGTGTCTACAATCTTGTAATCAGTCAGTGGGCCTATATATAGGGCTTCACGTAGTCACTGTGCTGTTTGGTGACAAGGTGTGTACAACACTCAACATGGACCAGAGGAAGAGTTGTCTCAGGACATTAGTAAGAAAATTACAGACAAGCACATTAAAGGTAAAGGTTATAGGAACATCTCCAAGCAGCTTGATGTTCCTGTGACTACAGGTGTATTATTCAGAAATTTAAGACCCACGGGACTGTAGCCAACCTCACGGGACGTGGACGCAGGAGGAAAACTGATGACAACTCAAAGAGACGGATAATACGAATGGTAACAAAAGAGCCAAGAAAAACTTCTAAAGAGATTAAAGGTGAACTTCAAGCTCAAGGAACATCAGTGTCAGATCACACCATCCGTCGATGTTTGAGCCAAAGTGGACTTAATGGGACTTAAGGAGGACACCATTGTTGAAAACAAAACATAAAAAAGCCAGACTAGAATTTGCCAAACTACATGTTGACAAGCCACAAAGCTTCTGGGAGAATGTCCTATGGACAGATGAGACAAAAATATAACTTTTTGGCAAGGGACATCAGCTCTATGTTCACAGATGGAAAAAGGAAGCATATCAAGAAAAGAACACTATCCCTACTGTGAAACATGGAGGAGGCTCTGTTATGTTCTGGGCTGCTTTGCTTCATCTGGCACAGGGTGTCTTAAATCTGTGCAGCATACAATGAAGTCTCAAGACTATCAAGGAATTCTAGAGAGAAATGTGCTGCCCAGTGTCAGAAAGCTTGGTCTCAGTAGCAGGTCATGGGTCTTGCAACAGGATAATGACCCAAAACATACATCTAAAAACACCCAAGAATGGCTAAGAGGAAAACACTGGGCTATTCTGAAGTGGCCTTCTATGAGCCCTGACCTAAATCCTATTGAGCATAGGAGCTGAAACATGCCATCTGGAAAAGACACCCTGAGACAATATATATATATATATATATACATATACACACACATACACATATACACACACAGACACAAGTCAATGCCAAGTACCTGGAGTATCTGGAGTAAAAGCACGCAGACACAGGAATGACCCAGGCCTCTCCACCCTGGGACTGAATCCAAGACCTTGCTGTGAGGCGGCGATGCTATCTGGCGATGCCACTTAGCCACCATGCCGCCCGTCAGTTACATGTAATAAAAATAATAAACCTCCAGTAAACAGTGATTACAATTGCTTGACTGATGTCTCTTTAGACTATAAATGATTCAACATAATCAAAACTCTCATGCCTGTTGCATTAGTTTTTGCTTCATATTCCTTCCCAGAATTACCTGACCTGCATTTCTTTCATCACCTCTGCTATTTAACTGCAATTTAAACTTATTGTCTGAAGATGAACACATTTTCAGAGTTTGTTTATACATTTATCAAGGCTTTTTTCCCCTAAGCTCAGTTTGTTTGGTATTTGCATTTGAATCCACTTTCTGGTCCATCCTGCCATTAACATTTATTTGGTCAAAGATTTTTCTCTTTCTCTTTGTCTCTTTAACACATTTTCGGACAGAATTTTCAGATGCTGAAATCTCTTAATATTATGATCCAAAATATAGGTATTTATAACAATAAACTAATATGTTTAAAAGGTAAAAAAAATAGGGAAAAATTATATAGACACAATGAAAACTCATTTTAATGGTACTTTCTTGCAAAGCCATTGTTGGCAATTACAGTTTTGGGAGTATTACAGAAAGAAATAGTTTGAAACATTGTAAATTATTTTTGTCCTATTCCTCCTGAACAACAGTCTACAACTCCTCAAGGTTATGTGAGGATCTTCGAAAGGATCTCACAATTCCAAAATCTTACATGAATCTGAATGGGATACAAGTATGTTGTAAAACCTGTACAGTATAGGGTTATTTTGGCTGTATGATATGTATCTTCGCTGATTTAGTTTATAGGCCAATTAGATTAAATTATCCTCTAATATGTCCCAGTACATTGGTCCATGTTTTTTCCTTTGGTGACATGTAATGAGCCAGTACTGTTTACAACCATTTTTCTCCAAACAAGATAAGCTGAATTATTTCCAAACCTTGTTTATAAATGTTTATACATATATAAACAAGGAACCATGTTCTGTATACTGAGGATAATTTTGAAGCTGATGGACAGAGCAAAAAGCAG
Source organism: Ancistrus triradiatus (assembly GCA_025084515.1). NCBI lineage: Eukaryota > Metazoa > Chordata > Actinopteri > Siluriformes > Loricariidae > Ancistrus > Ancistrus triradiatus. The sequence continues at coordinate 62,839 of JAJAGP010000816.1, read as the reverse complement.
ACAAATTGGGCTGAAATCATAGACAAAGGGAATAACAGACAGATGGGTCAAACTGACAGACTGAATTTAGGATAACCTGACAAACAGACTTGGTAAACTGAATGACAAAAGGAATAACCAACATATGGGCTGACAGACAGACAGAGAGGGTGAACTAATGTCAGATCAACTAACTGAAAAAGCAGTATAAACATTAAAACCACCTGGTTCATAACAATGTTTAGGTAGGCATTACGAATCAAATTAATGAACACCTGGACCCAGAGTTTCCCTGAAGATCAATATCCAGAATATCACACCCCGGCTTGTCTTGCTGGTGGCAACACTTCCCCAGTAAACATTAGACATGTACCCTGGTATCCACATTAGGCTGCCAGTGAGATGTATATTATTTATCAAACCTCAACCATTTAAACTGTTCATTTTAACAAGCTATATCACCAGTAAAAAAATCTAAATGTTATCTCTTGACTAAAAGGTTGCTAAATGTGACGTATTACACTTGTGCATTTGTACCTGTTAGAAAAGGTGATTAGGCATGGTCACTCTACAACTCCAGAGATCCCCTTTTTTTATCCCGACCCTTGACTCTGCCTGCGTGGAGTTTGTATGTTCTTTCCATGTTTTCTTGTCCTCCCTGTATCCATACGGGTTTACTTGGGTGGTTTGGATTCTTCCCACATTCCAAAGACATGCATTAGGCTGACTGGGCACTCTAAATTGACCCATGGATAGTGTGTTGATATAACCTTGTTTCCATAGTGAATATACCCATTGATTCTGATACGATGCTAAATAAAACTAATAAACAAACAAACAGGCTTTCCACATTTGTGTGGGATTTCTGTGGATACTCCAGTTTCCTCCTACATCCAAACACATGTGGTAGATTAACTGGTCATTCTAAATTGTTTGAGTGTTTAACAAGTACCACTGATGTTTACTTAATTTATAAATAAATTTCTTTTGGAAAATGTCTTTCCAAACATAAGATAAAGGTGGAAAAATTACTCGGCGGAAAGGGGCATTGTGATTATGGAGGCAGTGCAATACTGAGCAGCCAAGAGGAACTGAATCAGCACAGCAGCTCACGCAGATAGAACAGTTCCCAAAAAGCCTGGTTTGATCCTGACCTCCAACTCTGCCTGTGTGAAGTTTGTATGTTCTCTCTTTGTACCTGTGGATTTACTTCAGGTACTCAGGTACAGGTTAATTGGTCACTTCTAATTGCCCCAGTGTGAGTGTGTTTGGTTAGTATTGTTTTAACCTTGCATTTGTCATGAATAGTCGTTAAATAAATAAATAAATAAATAAATAAATAAATATGCAATTTCCATCAGGAAATGGAAAACTTTGTCAGGACTTTAAAAACATACAAATACAGCTACTGTCAAAGTAAATTCAAGTTCATTTAGTGTGTCATCACATTTGTGGCTGCTGGAAGTTACAAACATTTGAATTTTCATCTATTCAGCTGTCACAGTTTTGTGGTGATTGAGCCACTGATATAAGTTATTGTACTGCAATTACATTTTCTGCATAATAATTTTATGCTAAAATTGTAGATTGTTTTTCATTGGAACCCTAGTCCACATGATGGAAAAGAACATGAGACTCATTGAACCAGACTACCTTATTCTATTGCTCCAAGATATACTTCTGGCACTTTCGATATAGGCAGTTTTGATGGTGGACAGGGGTTAGCATGGTGAGAACTCTGACCATTTTGTGCCTAGGAAGCCCCTAAATCAGAAGGATGTGCTGCACATCGTTTGTCTTTTCTTGGACCACCGTCTGTAGGCATTCATCACTGCTGACTGGGAGCACCCCACAAGCCTTGTTGTTTAGGAACTGCTCTGACCAAGTCATCGGGCCATAACAATTTCTCCCTTTAAAGTTGTTCAACACTTACATCTAACATATCGAATACAGTAACAGAGTGTTCCCTTGAAGCTGTTCTGTATGGAGGAATGGGCTAAAATTCCTCCAAGCTAAGTTCAGGACTGATCAACAGTTACAGGAAACATTTAGTTGCAGTTATTGCTGCACAGGGGGGGGTCACAGCATATACTGAAAGCAAAGGGTCACATACTTTTGTCACTCACTAATATGTTATATAGGATAATTTTCCTCAATAAAGAAATTACCAAGTATAATAATTTTGTCTCATTTCTTTCACTGGGTTCTCTTTTAGGACTTGTGTGAAAATCTGATGATGTTTTAGGTCATATTTATGCAGAAATGTAGAAAAATCGAAAGGGTTCACAAACTTTCAAGCACCACTGCAGCTGATGGTACCAGTGAGCTGCTTCACTGTGAAAAGTCAATTAATGCTTCGAAATACAGGAGACTATTGTATAAAGGTTTGCTTTCCAGAATTGCAAAGTTGTTCTCTCAATACGTGCAGTCGTGTTATTTTTCATATGATGGATTGACACCCTATCTAAGGTTATTCCTGCCTTGCGCCCTGTGCTGCCGGCTAGGCCCTGGCTTTCCCATGACCCTGACCAGGATTAAGCAAATAAGAACATGAATAAATGAATTAATGTTATTTTTCAACAAAACCGATCACACTGTGAAAACCAACAAGAAGTGTCCAGATTTGAACCCTACTGTACCATTGAGAATATTTGTTCTGACATTAACCCCAAACCTATGGGTTTTGGTTGTGGCGCGTGTTGTTTGTTTGCAGCAACTAGCAGCCGGTCAAGTAATTCTTCGCATTTTTTCTTTACTAATTTTGAAATAAAAATCAAATTTAATGTAATTGTTAGTTTCCCTTGCCACTTGCACTAGCCACCACTGAGTTTGGCTCACAGACACAGTGTGTGTCTTGGCACGGGAATTTTCGGTTGCTGACAACGTAAAGTGATCGCAGTAGCTTCCCCACTAGCTTCTCCAACTGGCTGCCTCAGCTGTGCACGTCTCTATGAGAAAATTGCGGAGCTTGAGGACAGGATAACTTTATTGCACCAGATTAAGCAGGATGAGGACCCAATTGACTCCTTATTATCTACGAAACGGCTGTTGTAGCTGCTTTGGACACCACTGCTCTGCGACCAGAAACTGTGCAGGCCGGTAAGCCATGGTCACAGCTGAGTGCGTGGCCGAAACTGGTAAGCTGTTCCACACCGTGTGAACCAGACCCATGGAAACCAGCCCACGAGGGGAAGTGAAGCGGCAGGTGCTCTGACCACCATCCTCAGCTCCTAACCAAACATTACAGCATTGCTTTTGGAAACAGATTTTCGGTTTTAGAAGAATGTGATGTCCCTCCTCAGTCCTCAAATTTAGTCAATGTACCTACGATACCTGTCCAGTCACCACATTAGACGAGGGAGATCAAAAGGAGCAGGCCGTATGCTCGTAGCCAGGGCCGCTTCCAGGAATCCTCAACCCGGCGTTTTAATTCTGCTGGTCACACCGGAGCCTCATCTCGGCCTCCTCCATCAGCAACATTGATTGTGGGAGACTCCATAGTGAGGAATATTAGGAGAAGGTCTGCTGTGGTCCACTCATTTTCGGGAGCCAAAGTTGTGGACATCATTCTTCAGCTCCCCTTTTTGCTGGAGAATTACACCTCAGTCCAGAATGTGATTATCCATGTTGGATGTAATAATATTCATGATCAGAGATCAGAGGTCCTGAAGCAGGATTTCAATGACTTGTTTAGATTTCTTGAGTCAGGTGGAAAACGTATTTTCATCTCCGGACCCATCCCGAGTCTGGGAAGAGGAATTGGATGCTTCAGTCGCACCTTGAGTCTGCACAGCTGGCTACAGGAGACCTGTTCTTCACGTAAGCTTGTTTTTATTGATAATTTTAATCTCTTTTGGAATCGTCCTTCCTTCTTTAGGTATGACGGAATTCACCCCAGTTAGCTAGGCACACAGGTTCTAGCGGACAATATGTTCTACACGATGCATAATAACCATAAGAAATGACTTGGGGCTCAAACTATTGAAACCGTGTCTGTTCCTTGTGCTGTTTATAAACCCAAACTCTCTCATAACTTTTGTTTAAACAACCTAATTATCATTAGTTCAAATGATCCTGATAAAAACAATAATAAAGTCAGAGTAAAGTTAGGCCTGCTAAACATTAGATCACTTGCGTCTAAGCCTTACTTGTGAATGAAATAATCACAGATAATGGTCTTCGTTTTACTGAAACCTGAATGAGATCTAATGAGTTCGTAGGTTTAAATGAAGCAGCTCCTCCTGGATATAGTTATATACATAAACCACATCCCAATGGTCATGGAGGAGGTGTAGCCACAATATATGACAAATGTATAGACCTTAATATAAAAACAACTTGCATGCCTAACTCCTTTGAATTCCTTGGAGCTGATGTAGTTAATCAATCATCATCGATTAAAAAAACCCACCTTGTTTATGCTCGTTACAATTTATCGACCCCCTGGTCCTTACTCTGAGTTTCTCCAAGAGTTTGCAGACTTTATCTCTAAACTACTACTAACAACTGCTAAGGCTTTAATTGTTGGAGACTTTAATATTCCTTATGAAAACGAGCATGATCCTCTTAAAATTGCATTTGATTCCATTATAAAATCTATGGGTATCACCCAGAATGTAATAGGTCCTACCCACTGCTGTAATCATACCTTAGATTTAATACTAACACTTGGCATCGATATTGATAAGCTTGCTTTTATATCACAGTGACTTAATCTCAGATCACTCTCTCTTACTATGTGATCTGTGTTTAACCAGTAAGATTTGTTCAGTGTGTCGTCCTAAATCTAAACGTACTATTACTACTGCTACTGCAGCTGCTTTCATTAATAACCTTCCAGAACTAATGATCTGGTCACCAGTAGAGCCTGAACAACGCGAACAGGCATCCCAATGGTTAGAGTCTGTGCTACGCATAACCTTAGACAATGTAGCACCAGTTAAAACCAAAATGATGAGGGATAAAAGGCTGCCCCTTTGGTATAATGATCATAAACGTGCTCTAAAACAAACTGCACGAAAATTAGAGGTCAAATGGCGACACAATACACTGGAAGTCTATATATTGGCATGGAAAGATGGCCTAACTGAATACAAACATGTCCTTAAAAAATCAAAATCTGGATATTTCTCATTTTTAATAGACAGTAACAAGAATAATCCAAGATTCCTCTTTGACACTGTATCAAAACTTACTGGGAACGCAACTGTATTGGAACCTATTACACTGTCAGTGTATACCAGTAATGATTTCCTAATATTCTTTAATGATAAGATAGAAAAAATACGACGTGAAAGTTGGAATGTCCATCCCCGTAGCAAACAGCAACTCTCCTTGAGGAACATGAGTTCTGATAATGGCCTATCTAACAATGTTATACAGCTACATTCCTTTAATCCGATCTCCCAAATTGAACTAACTAAGTTAATTAGTTGTTCAAAATCCTTATCATGTCTACTGGACCCTATACCAACATGCTTACTTAAAGATCTAATCCCTGCCATTATAGAACCCCTGCTTACCATAATAAATTTATCCCTTAACCTTGGATACGTACCAAAATCTTTCAAATGTGCAGTTATTAGGCCCCTGTTTAAAAAACCTAATCTTGATCCACTTGTACTATCTAATTATAGGCCGATATCTAACCTTCCTTTTATCTCTAAGGTTCTAGGAAAAAGTAGTCTCCCAACAATTATGCTCTTATTTACACAGAAATAATATCCATGAAACATTTCAGTCAGGATTCAGATCTAACCACAATACAGAAACCGCATTAGTTAGGGTTGTTAATGATCTGTTAATGTCCTCCGATAATGGATGTGTCTCTTTCCTTGTTCTTTTAGATCTTAGTGCAGCATTTGATACTGTAGATCATAATATTTTACTGGAAAGGGTAGAAAACACAGTAGGTATTAAAGGACTCGCTCTCTCCTGGTTTCAATCCTATCTGAGTGATCGCTCACAATTTGTCCTTGTAAATAATTCATGCTCAGATACTACAAGAGTAAAGAATGGAGTTCCCCAGGGGTCAGTGTTGGGACCTCTATTATTTACTCTTTACATTCTACCATTAAGGAATATTATTGATAAACATGGAATTCATTTTCACTGTTATGCAGACAACACACAGCTGTATATATCAGCCAAATCAAACAAAATCAACAGACTCAGTAAGATTGAGGTTTGTATTAACGACATAACAGACTGGATGTCTTGTAACTTTCTTCTACTAAATTCAGATAAAACTGAAGTATTACTTCGGTAGTAAAACTGAAGTATTACTTACTACTTAGGCTGCAAGGGAGAAGTTGACTAATCTAGTGTTAAATATTAACGCTTTCTCTGTCACCCCCAGCTCACCCTGTAAAAAATTTGGGTGCCACAATGGATTAAGAAATCTCTTTTGATGCACACATTAGTGAAATCACCAGAGTCCTTTTTTTTCAACTGCGTAATATCTCAAAAATTAGAAATATACTTTCTGTTAATGATGCTGAAAAACTGATCCATGCGTTTATAATTTCAAGGTTAGATTATTGTAATGTCCTTTTTGCTGGTTGCTCTGGTAGATCCTTTAACAAGCTCCAGTTGGTACAAAATGCAGCAGCACGAGTGCTTACTAGAACTAGAAATTTTGACCATATTAGTCCGTTTCTATCATCTTTTCACTGGCTGCCAATTAAATTTCATACTGATTATAAAACTTTATTACTAACCTATGAAGCGCTGCATGGCCTGGCTCTGCAGTATTTAATTGAACTAATTCAGCACTATAACCCATCACGCTTACTTCGTTCACAAGGTGCAGGGTTACTTGTAGTCCCTAGGATTAAAAAAGTCACTGCAGGGGGAAGAGCATTCTCATACATGGCCCTTCACCTTTGGAATAGCCTCCCTGTCACTGTTTGTGATTCAAACTCACTCTTGATCTTCAAGTCCAGATTAAAAACACACTTATTTACTCAGGCCTTTGAGTAACCTTAAAATGCAAGGAAGTTCTCTCTTAAGTTTAATAACTACAAGGGCAACACTGCCTCTCCTCACTGCCCCCATCGACCTGAGGATGACAACAATGCCTTTCCTACTCATCTGCTGACCATACTGTAATCCTGTGGTGACTCTCTCTGTTCCAATCCTCATACTGATACTCAATACCTATCAGAGCGTAATAACCTCCAGTACACAAAAAAATACATTGACTTTTCCACTCAGACTACCTGTTCAAACTCATTCGATCATAACTGTATATACTATAGATTTTATTGTCGTTCAATTCAACTTAGTCTATATATTACATTTACAGAATTTAGCAGGCACCCTTATCCAGAGCGACTTACAATTGGTACAGTCTTACAATCCAAGCAATTCTGGGTTAAGGGTCTTGCTCAAGGACCCAACAGTGACAGCTTGGCAGAGGTGGGATTTGAACCCTGGACGTTTTGGTCCATAGTCCAGTACCATAACCGCTAGTCTACCACAGTCCTACATATTATTCTATTCTAAATTTAAATAGGGTATTATCTTTACATGTATTCTCTAATTATTGTTTTTAACATCCACGCTGCCCAAGGAGGATGGGTCCCTGTTTGCATATTGGTCCTCCCGAGGTGTCTTCCCTGTAAGGTTTGGGGAGTTTTTCCTTTCCACTGTCGCCTCAGGCTTGTCCACCTCAGGCTAAGGCTTTGAGCTAATATCTTTATAAAGCTGCTTTGAGATAATGCTGTGTTGTAAAAAGCACTATATAAATAAATTTGACTTGACTTGACTTACTGGGAAACATTTTTCAGCTACTCATCAACTTTTTTTTCTCAAGTCATTACAGTTGAGTGGAATAACACTGACTCTTCTTTCTGTAAAAATCTCTCTGTGAGGTTATGTACAAGACTTAAACATTTAAGGATATCAGAGAGAAAGGCTATCCACACTACAGTATGTTACTAAATTTGTTTCTATGTTTAATTTGTTTAATTATTTAATTCTTCCTGACCAGTTGTTTACTGGTGAGACTGAAAATGTTAATATTTTGCAATACTGCATATGACAATTTATTTATTTATTTAGTATTTATTTATTTCTTCTTTTTTAAACTTTTCTGGCAGCAATGGGGGACAGAAGCAGGGAGCGATCGCAAAAGAAACGCAAAATAAAACGCACAAAAGCTTTCCCTACACTAAATACTACTCCCTAGCAGGTTACTTTGCTACGGGAACTGAGCCCCTAAATGGACCCAGTTCGTCTGCTCTACCTGAACAACATAAAGAAAACAGAAACGGAAGCTCTATAAAGAACGTGAGATGGGTGAGGTCTCAGACGCACGCAGCGCAGTGAGGAACGGTCGCAATACAAAGACAAAAACAGCAATCCGAAGGGCGCAAGTCGCGTGACGGGGTCGTATGGTGCAACACCTGCCAAATTCAGAGAGGCTCTTAAATAGCCGGGATTGCAGGTGTTGCATATTTGCCGCAATCGTGTAGCTTACGGAGGGGCATGCGTGATTGCGGTGGCTGTCAGAGATCCTACAATGGAAAATGGGCTGACGCTGTCCTCTAGCGTCGGTTGGAAGGTAGGACCTCTAACAGTTTTAGTTCATATGCAGAAATATAGAAAATTCTAAAGGGTTCACAAGCTTTCAAGCACCACTGTAAGTATACAATTTAAAACTTTTGCTACAACCCCAAATCAGAAAAAGTTGGGACGATATGGAAAATGCAGATACAAAAAAATAAAAACCTCAGCGCTCCTTTCATGTACTTTCACTTTTATATCATTGCAGATAATATGAACCCAGGATATTTAATGTTTTGGCTGATCAACTTCATTTTATTTGTTAATAAACACCCATTCCTGCATTTCGGTCCTGCAACACATTCCAAAAACTTGGGACATGGCTAGTAATGAGGCAAAAAACTACATTTATGCTGTGATTTCAAACAGGTGATGTAAACAGGTGATTGTAAGCATGATTTGGTACAAAAGCAGTATCTACAAAAAGTTTAAGGCGTGAAGGTGGGCAGTGGATCTCCAGTGGACAACAAATGTGTAAGGAAATCATTTAAATGTTTAAAAACAATGTTCCTCAAAGAAAGACTGGTAGGGATATACATATTTCAGTCTTACCTTTTTCTGATTTGACTTGTTTTGTGTTGTCTTGTTGATAAATTTCATACCAAGTCATACAGGTATCTCCTCTATAACATTAGGAGAATTCGACCCTTCCTTTCCAGAAGAGCCACCCAGGTGCTTGTCCAGCACTGTCTTATTTATTATGACTATGCTCACATCAGTAGTGATCTGATGCTCACATCAGTAGTGATCTGTGTTTTTTGTTGCTACTTTTCACATTTAAGCTGTTGCACTATTTGATACTGCTAGACAGTTTAGAATATTGTACTGTACTTAATTGTTATTTTTTTCTCATTGCATTTATATTGTTATAGCATTCTCATTCGTTTTGTGCAATGACAATACAGATAGTGTAATCTATTATACTGCAGTTGCTAATGACATATATTCAACAAGGCACTGGAAACATTCCTCTGAGATTTTGGTCCATATTGACATGATAGCATCATGAAGTTCATGCATATTTGTTTGCTGCACATCCTTCATGTGAATCTCTCATTCCACCACATCCCAAAGGTGCTTTGTTGGATTTAAATCTGGTGACTAAGGAGGCCATTTGAATACAGTGCTCATTGTCATGGTCAAGAAACCAGTTTGAGATGATCTGAGCTTTGTGACTTGATAGGTTTTACTGCTGGAAGTAGCCATGACTGGGGTTATAAAGGGATGGACATGGTCAGCAATAATGCTCAGGTAGGCTGTGGCGTTTAACCGATTTTGGTATTATGGTGTCCAATGAGTGTCAAAAACAAACACCATTACACCACTGCCACCAGCCTGGATTGTTAATGCAAGGCAGGATGGATCAATATTTTTACTCCAAATGCCAAATGCCTTCATCAACAAGCCATTTTTTCGCTCAGAGGTGGATGTTTAACCTTTTTCAGATTTTTTAAAAATTGCTTTAATCCTAAATATCCACTTTAACGACATCTCAATTCGAGGCAGCAGGTGGCGCCATAGCACTGCAGTTGTTCACAATTCATCTGATTTAACGGTCAGTGTCAGTCATTTGTTAGTTACGTAATAATAATTATAGTCAAAAGAACTTTCTAAAAAAACTGTTACACTAGGAACATTCTCTAGTATAGAAATTAGGCCATGCTGGCGATCATCGTTGTGCCAAGCTAGAAGTACAGCTTTTTTCTTCCGAGTCAGTTAACAACATTCCTGGCATATGAATTATTTGGCGTGTCAAACCCATTTGTCTTGTTCAAATTCTGCGTAATAGTGTAACACTGTGTCTTTTATATTGTATGTCCGCTTTGGTCTCTTGTGTTATGGTTACTGTAACCGAGTATCCAATACCATTTCGAACCGACTCCATCGAAACCTGACAACGTTGTAGGGGAAATTGAGTCGACTCCGCATTCAATGAATCGAACAGCCCTTGTTTCGTTATTATTCGGTGTTTAAGGAATGGCGCAGCGAGGCAATGAGAATAGGCGGGACACGGGGTTGGAAAACTGTTCTCCTTCTGGCATCAACCAATTATGTAACTGGAAAGAACTGTCAGTCATGTAGAGTTTGAAAATCGCAGTGCTTGTGGGCGGGGACAAAAGAGGGGTTTCGCCGCTCTGCAGTTCCTCTCAGCAGTCGTTTCAGGAGGAGGAGGGTGTAGCAGTGTGCTTTGACTACTGATTGCCTGGTGCTTCGTATTGTCGTTTACACGGACCTAACTCAGTATTCAGAACAAAAGGTCACCGTTTTAACTTTAAAATCATGTTTAAGAAAAAGCCGAATTTGCACTGTATGGACTGACTGGAGGCTGAAACCGACCGGAGAGAGTGAACCGGTTGGGCTGGAAAAGGAAAGATGGCGTTTTAACCTGTTCATGGGGAGGAATGCTAATGTGAATGGAACAGGATCATACATTGGGACTAGAAGTGCATCCACCCACGAAGTAAAGGTTTATTTTTTGTTGCTGATGTTTTTTCATTTCTACTAGTATCATCTTCAGCCGTGGGCGCCTTGTTATGACTGCCTCATCGTGACGGTCTCCTGCTACTGAAAGGCATCTGGACTACCAAATCACCTCTGTCAGGCACGATCAAAAACAAGAAATGGGGAACAGTTTTTCCAACGTATCTGCCTTCCAGTCGCTACACATTGTGATGCTTGGGCTGGACTCGGCAGGCAAGACGACTGTACTATACCGATTGAAGTTTAACGAGTTTGTAAACACGGTCCCTACAATCGGCTTCAACACAGAGAAAATCAAGCTGAGCAATGGCGCGGCAAAGGGCATCAGCTGCCACTTCTGGGATGTCGGCGGCCAAGAGAAGCTCCGTCCATTGTGGAAGTCCTACAGCCGCTGCACAGACGGCATCATCTACGTGGTGGACTCGGTGGACGTGGACCGTCTCGAGGAGGCCAAGACTGAGCTGCACAAGGTTACCAAGTTTGCTGAAAACCAGGGTACACCACTTTTGGTCATCGCCAACAAGCAGGACCTGCCCAGGTCTCTACCTGTGGCAGACATAGAGAAGCAGCTGGCACTCCATGAGTTGACCCCTTCCACTGCATACCACGTTCAACCTGCCTGTGCCATCATCGGTGAAGGGCTTCATGAAGGCATGGATAAACTGTACGAGATGATTGTAAAGCGGAGAAAAGCCCTGAAGCAGAAAAAGAAGCGATAACCAATGTTCTGTTAAAGGATTTTTTTCCACACCTGGTCATGCCTTCCTATGAACTTGTGGTAGTTCTTCATGTGCCAGTGCAACAGTGCACCACTGGGATTATTGATTTGGGCAGTTTGCCTGCATTTGGTTGGATTTATGTAAAAAACTCTCCGTGCTTGTATGGCTCTTCTGGATGGCTTGACCCACAAATAAACTCATTGAAAAGCTTGAAAATGACTTGCTCCATGAAAAAGGGCTGGTCCCAATTTCTGCTGCTGTTGATTCTACTGTGCAAGTAGCCTCGTCATAATACTGAAGGAGTTCTCTACTTCAGCACTGTGAAAGAAGTACCAACGCTATGGTTTAGCTTTTTCAAATGCTCGATTTGTTATTTGATGAATGGTTTGAGGCATACTGTGTTCATTGCAACATGATCGTAACCAAACCCTTCCTCAGTAACTCAGTCTGTGTGAGGCATTATTCAGTCCTGAATGTAAAGTCTAAATAGCGGACTTTGTGTACACATCCAGGCATATAAAGTCATTTAAGAACATCACTTGTAGTGGTCTGTGATTACCATTCATGTGCTTGCAACTCAGTCCACCACTTGGCACTTTTCCTAACCAAAACCAGTAGAGTTCAACACTGTATTATAAAACTCAGATTATTGTATTACACGTTCAAAAGATGAATTCTGAAGTATTTTTCAATTAAAATGTAAAGACAACATGCTTGGAATCTGCATTCTTTACTTGGTGTCTGGGTAAAAGTATTTTTGGTGAGTGGAAAAGCAGTGTTGGGGAAGATGAACATGTCAGCTGATGTCATTGCCAAGCTTTCCATGATCATGTTTGTGTAAATGAAAACTGAACATTTACAGCAGCAGTTTAAAATAAACCAAATGGTTTAATGCTTAGCTGAGATATAAACATACCAAGCCAGTGTCGTCATCATGTCCACAGCAGTAACTGTGTGAAGCAGTTTCTTTTTTTTCTGGTGTTTTGGAAATGTGCTTAAAATTTGTGAAATCTGTTCCTTTATCTCCGTTGTACTGCTCGTGTTGGTAATCTGGAGTAGGGGCTAAACTAATGTCAGCAGATTGGGTGAAAAGAAATAACTAAATACAGCATTTAAACACCATTTGGAGTTACTCACAGTTTTCCATTTCATCTAATTGCATAACCACGTGGCAACCATGATGTATTGTGTATTGCATTGGCTATACATATAAGTGCTTGGTTAGTATTTAATTGAGTCTAAGTTTAAAGGGTGAAATTCCTACATTGTCAGTTTTGTTGATGGAGAAACCTTTTAGAAAAAAACCTAGCTATCAGCTAGTTGCAAATATTGTGGCTATCACACAATGTATTAAACATTAATTAAATAGATGCTGAATTAATGGTCTGAGCAACTGATGAGCAACTTTTCCACATTCCTGTTACAGTGCAGCTTCCTGTGTACTTCAGTCAAATAATTGTGGTGGTTACCTGCTGTGAAGGGTTGTTTGAAACTGAATGGGAATTCAATGCTTAAAGTTTCGAAAAGTGCAGAATATTATGCAAAGCTCAGAAGAAATGTTTTAGTTAGCAATAGTTCATCAGATGTACACATAGTGTTCCTAAAGCTGTCAGACGTGAAAACCTGCCCCTTATGTAACACAAACCCTTTGACAATTAATTAGCCATAGTCTGTGGTTTTTCTTGCTTGACATATCTGTAGTTCTAGTTTGTGAAAGGAACAAGTGTTTGTTATAGCCTCTATGTAATCCTTTGGTTTTATCATTGGAAGTTAGCCCAATGACTCTACAAAGGCTTGCACAGTCACGCTTGCTTTGAGTACAGAATGTTTCTTGGCATGCAACACCACAAAAAAAGAGAAATGGTTTGCTTAGTCTAGTGGCACACTACCAAGCTAATTTCTTAAATACGAAAAACATGCTAAGTGGCACAGAAGTGACTTTCCACACCCACAAATTGTGGCAAATCATCTGTTAATTAGGGATTGCTTTTTGATAAGAAGAGGATAATTGGGAAGGGACGTCATGTCTTTATTTGATAAGAAAGTTCAGGGGGATGGTGGGGGAGGCAGATGCTGAGGGACCCTCTACACATTAAACTTTCATGAAGATCGATCACTAAACTTGGCCAGTCTTGGAGTCATTGAAACGCATCTCAGTGCCTCTGGGAGGTGAGTCTTTGGGTAACATATGCCATGTGACTGAAGTGCTTCACATGTAATAATCAGCGTTACGAGCTTGCTTTTTCATTTAGTGGTGACCTATAACTGAATATATGTCCAATTAATAATTGAGAGATGATCAGTTGATTTTAGCCTGTGAAAAGAAAACGTATTCTGTCTTATTCTGTTTGGATTATATGTTGTGTCTAATTTTAAACACCTTTGTGGAGTTAATGATGGGCTCAGATGTGATTGGATCATTGTGGTTTAAATTGAGTAGTCTCTGTACATCAGTTGTTTGTGTGTGTGTGTGTCTGCACATTGTTTTTCACTGGTCATAGTAAAATTGTGCCATAACTTTTCAGACCAGCTTAATCAAATATATTTGTTCCAGAGACAAGAACTTTACTGCATAAGTCATTAATTGAGCAATCATTCAATCATTATTGGCTTTATCATTATTTTTCTTTATCATTTTGGTTGTTTTATTAAGATCCAAAAGATCTAAAAAAATAAGAGCATTGTGTTAAATACTGAGTACTTTCTAAATTAGTCAAACTGTGTATGGCCGTTTTACAAAATATTTAATTTTACCTCAGTTGCTGGCTGATCGTTGAATTATAGGTTTTTCAGAGGCAACACTCCCTTTGTTTTGTATAATTCAACTTGCAGAGGTTGTCCAACTGACAATAGACATGCTGACCTACAGAAACATGCGTGGATATTGCATGGGAGGCAACAAAACACCTATTATCTTTTAGCTATGCAGCACTCTAGGCTGCAGCTGTTGTTTATTAGTACCTTATTGGTAGACAGCCAAAATAAGCATAACATTTACAGTACAGATCAGCAACTCACCAGTTTTAATTAAGGGTCAGTTTTCCTTTGTGATGTGTTAAGTCCTAATTTTTTGGCATATACCTCTCTCAATGTTTTGAATTGTAATTATTAGCCTTGCGTTAGATGACTAACACAAATTATTCGTAATATATGTTTTACCTTACCATAATAAAGGCTTTCAGGCTACTAAGAATGAAGTGTAAATATCCCCTTGGACAAGAGTTTTCAAAATGGTAACAATCGCACATGCAGTTTTTATGCTTTTATTAGCACACATTGCGTGCTAAGATTGGTAGCCTATAAAAGACTCACAAATAATAATTAAAAGACTAGGCCACCCATTTCCCATGTATGATACCTGTAAAGCTTTAATTTTAAGATTACCTTGGCTTATGATTGCCCACAACAGAACTTGTTGCCTCCGTGTCTTTGCAAGGTGGTTAAAGAGTGTTTTGGAAGTCTTTCAAATATACACAAATCTGTGTGTGTGTGTGTGTGTGTGTGTGTGTGTGTGTGTGTGTGTGTGTGTGTGTGTGTGTGTGTGTATGAGACGGGGTTCACGTTTATGCATTATTGTGGGAACCAGATGTTCTTACAAGGAAGGAAAGATCGAAGTTTTTTTTTATTTGGGGAGAGATTTTGCTTGTCCTCATAAGGAAAATTGCAACTTTCTTTTTAAAAACCAAAAGAGCTCCCACAATGATAAAAAGTACAAAGTGTGTGTGGGCTGATTTTGCCCTTTTTCAAATAACCCTATACCCTTGAATGTATTATTTGAATACTACAATAATAATAATAATAATAATAATAATAATAATAATAATAATAATACAATGATAACACAATCACTTATTATGCATCATTTTGCATTTTTTTGTGAAGACAGTGGCTATTCCACACATAAAACCAAAAAATGAATCGAATCTTAGAAATCTACATCGAGGGTGAATGCAGCCTGTGTGTCAATCAATCCATGGCCTCTGGCCCTTCTCTAGCTCTGCTAAACCAAATGTGTTGATGGTGTGAGAGTGTGGAAGAACGAGAAAGAGGGGGCCAAATGGGCTGCATGTGTTTACAAATCCCTAGAGAGGGGGAAGGGTGAGTCAATACAGAAGTGGAGGATGGGGAAAGCATGGTGTGTGTGTGTGTGTGTGTGTGTGTGTGTGCTAGGGATAGTTTCCTTAGGGATATAGGAATAGATATGCAAAATCTTTAATAAATGGATCTGAATCCCACCCCCCATCATGACTCCAACTCACAATCCCTTGTGGAAACAAAACATGCACTCCTTTCACTCGATGTGATCGGTTCATTAGCGTTCAGCAGAGCAGCAGGAGAAACAACTAAAGAACTCTATTATAAAAAAGTACTCTAATGCTTTTTCTTTTTATAGTGATCAATTGAAGATGACATATTGTATTATACTTTGATAGAAATTGATTTTCTGTTGTCTAAAATGGGGAAAAACGGCAGAGACCTGAATCAAAAGAGTCATACAGTGGTGCTTGAGTGGTGCTTTTGTGAACCCTTTAGAATTTTCTACATTTCTGAATAAATATGACCTAAAACATCATCAGATTTTCACACAAGTCCTAAAAGTAGATAGAGAGAACCCAGTTAAACAAATGAGACAAAAATATTATACTTGGTCATTTATTGATTGAGGAGAATGATCCAATATTACATATTAGTGAGTGGCAAAAGTAATATAAAATATATATAAAATAATATATTTGGTCATTTTTTTATTGAGGGAAATCTTCCAATATTAGTGAATGGCAAAAGTATGTGAACCTTTACTTTCAGTATCTGGTGTGACCCCCTGTGCAGCAATAACTGCAACTAAACGTTTCCTGTAACTGTTGATCAGTCCTGCACACCGGCTTGTAAGAATTTTACATTCCTCTGTACAGAACAGCTTCAACTCTAGGAAGTTGGTGGGTTTCCTCACATTAACTGCTCAGTTCAGGTCCTTCCACAACATTTCGATTGGATTAAGGTCAGGACTTTGACTTGGTCATCCAGAAACATTAACTTTATTCTTCTTTAACCATTCTTTGGTAGAACGGCTTATATGCTTAGGGTTGTTGTCTCTCTGCATGACCCACCTTCTCTTAAGATTCAGGTCATGGACAGATGTCCTGACATTTTCTTTTAGAATTTCCGACATAATTCATAGATGGGATAAGGTATTTACGCTGGAATGCAGTGTTTTCCTTTCTCCAAACATAATGCTATTCTTTTAAACCAAAAAGTTCTATTTTGGTCTCATCTGTCCACAAAACATTCTTCCAATAGCCTTCTGGCTTGTCCACGTGATCTTTAGCAAGCTGCAGACGAGCAGCAATGTTCTTTTTGGAGAGCAGTGGCTTTCTCCTTGCAACCCTGCCATGCACACCATTGTTGTTCAGTGTTCTTCCGATGGTGGACTCATGAACATTAACATTAGCCAGTGGGAGAGAGGCCTTCAGTTGCTTAGAAGTTACCTTGGGGTCTTTTGTGACATCGACAACTATTACATGCCTCGCTCTTGGAGTGATCTTTGTTGGTCGACCACTCCTGGGGAGGGTAACAATGGTTTTGAATTTTCTCCATTTGTACACAATCTGTCTGACTGTGGATTGGTGGAGTCCAAACTTTTTAGAGATGGTTTTGTAACCTTTTCCAGCCTCATGAGCATCAACAACTCTTTTTCTGAGGTCCTCAGAAATCTCATTTGTTCGTGCCATGATACACTTCCACAAACATTTGTTGTGAAGAGCAGACTTTGATAGATCACTGTTCTTTAAATAAAACAGGGTGCCCAATCACACCTGATTGTCATCCCACTGATTGAAAACACCTGGCTCTAATTTCACCTTCAACTTAACTGCTAATCCTCAAGGTTCACATACTTTTGCCACTCACTAATATGTAATATTGGATAATTTTCCTCAATAAATAAATGATCAAGTATAATATTTTATATCTAATGTTTGTTTAACTGGGTTCTCTTTATCTACATTTAGGACTTGTGTGAAAGTCTGATGATGTTTTAAGTCATATTTATGCAGAAATATATAAAATTCTAGAGGGTTCAGATACTTTCAAGCATTCTTTAAAGAATTCTAAAGAAAAACATCAGGGCATCTGTCTGTGAGTTGAATCTCAAGAGAAGGTGGGTCATGCAGCAATACAACAACCCTAAGCACACAAGTCGTTCTACCAAATAATGGTTAAAGAAGAATAAAGTTAATGTTTTGGAATGGCCAAGTCAAAGTCCTGACCTTAATCCAATCGAAATGTTGTGGAAGGACCTGAAGCGAACAGTTAATGTGAGGAAACCCACCAACATCCCAGAGTTGAAGCTGTTCTGTACAGAGGAATGGGATAAAATTCTTACAAGCCGGTGTGCAGGACTGATCAACAGTTACAGGAAACATTTAGTTGCAGTTATTGCTGCTCTGGGGGGGGTCACACCAGATACTGAAAGGAAAGGTTTACATACTTTTGCCACTCACTAATATATAATATTGGATGACCAAGTATAATATGTTTGTCTCATTTGTTTAACTGGGTTCTCTTTATCTACTTTCAGATTCTGAAAATCTGAAGAGGCTTTAAGTCATATTTATGCAGAAATACAGAAAATTCTAAAGGGTTCACAAACTTTCAAGCATCACTGTATGAGGAACCTTCAGTACTACTGCAGTTTAGACAAATATGTATTGAAATAAAACCTAACAATACACATCAACATATGTGTAGTAACAACTTAACAGTGAATACATAAACTGAATATAGTAGAGCTGCATTGTAAATGTAAAAATAATAGGAATATGTTTCATGTGCACTACATTCAGTGTGTAAGATTTAAATTTGATGGGATATGTTTAGTAGAAAACAACATTGTGGATATTAGTCAACATCTGACAAATACTGTACAGTACATTGGCAAGGTTAATTTTATATGTATTGAAAATGTATATCCTTGCAAAAAAACAACCATGTTTCTTGTCTGAAGTTCTATACTAAGTTTTTTTTTTTTTAATGCAAGTGTCTTCAAATGTTTGTCTCTAATTACTTTCATGAGCAACATGCCATGTCAATTTTAAAGGAAGAACTTTATGAAAAGGTGTTTATTTACATGGTAAGGTTTTGTTTATTTTGCAGATTTCAGTCTTCTTGCACCTGTAAGTAAGTCTGTATTGTGTTATTTAAGAAAAGAATGTCATGTGAGCCAAGTGTGTTGGTATGCATTTCCAGTAAATATTTTGAGGGAGACAGACATCCCTTCAGACAGTAAGTATTTGGTCACCCTCAAACAAGCAAGATTTCTGGCTCTCACAGACCTGTAAATTCTTCTTTAAGAAGCTCTTCTGTCCTCCACTCGTTGCCTGTATCAATGGCACCTGTTTGACCTCGTTATCTGTATAAAAGACATCTGTCCACAGCCTCAAACAGTCAGACTCCAAACTCAACTATGGCCAAGACCAAAGAGCTGTCGAAGGGCACCAGGAAGAAAATTGTAGACCTGCAGCAGGTTGTGAAGAGTGAATCTACAACAGCCAAGCAGGTTGGTGTGAATAAATCAACTGTAGGAGTAATTGTGAGAAAATGGAAGACATACAAGACTATTGATAATCTCCCTTGATCTGGGGCTCCACGCAAGATCTCATCCCGTGGAGTCAAATGATCATGAGAACGGTGAGCAAAAATCCCAGAGCTACACGAAGGGACCTGATGAATGACCTGCAGAGAGCTGGGAGCAAAGTAAAAAGGCTACCATCAGTAACACACTACGCCGAGAGAGACTCAGATCCAGGCGTGTTCCCCTGCTTAAGCCAGTACATGTCCAGGCCCGTCTGAACTTTGCCAGAGAGCATATGGATGATCTAGAAGAAGACTGGGAGAATATCATGTGGTAAGATGAAACTAAAATAGAACTTTTTGGTAAAAACTCATCTCGCCATGTTTGGAGGAAAAAGGATGCTGAGTTGCGCCATACCTACTGTGAAGCATGGGGGTGAAAACCTCATGCTTTGGGGCTGTTTTTCTGCATATGGGACAAAATGACTTATCCGTGTTAAGGGAAGAATGAACGGGGCCATGTATTATGAGATTTTAAGCCAAAACCTCCTTTCATCAGTGAGAGCATTGAAGATGGAACGTGGCTGGGTCTTCCAACAAGACAATGATCCCGAACACAACACTGGATTTTTTTTTTCTCATTTTGTCTCTCATAGTTGAAGTGTACATATGATGAAAATTACAGACCTGTCTCATCTTTCTAAATAGGAGAACTTGCACAATCAGTGGCTGACTAAATACTTTTTTTCCCCACTGTATATATATATATACCTTCTTATAGTACCTCCTTGGTTTACGTAGTGTTGGTTTTTTGTTGCAGGGGCACTTTATACAAAGTCATAGTACTTTTGATCTCATAACAAGGTGCTGATAAAAAGGGTTATGCTGGAGTGCTACATTAACATCTAATGTATGTACACAGTGACTGTAAAACAACCTTTTACAACTAACATGAACCTTTATTTTGGTACTTAATACACTGGCATGCCATTTAACCACTATAAGGTATGAGTAACAAATGTACTGAAACCAGTATTCAGTTTGTACCATGTTTTAAGTTTTGGTGTAAAATGGTGCTTTCACTAAATTGTAGTAGTTTTGCTCTGAACCCATTAACTAAATTAATATTAATTGTTTTAGAAAGCACAAGAGAATGTGCTACATTCACTATGTTATACCTGTGCAGAATAGACATTAGCATGCAGTGCAGACACACACGAGGTGATCTGGGAGCCTGGAGTAAGCAAACATCATCCATCAAGGCACAGAGTTGCAGCAGTCTTCCAGAGAGACAATGTGTCCATGACCTTTGCTTTGATCTGCAGCTCTCAATTTGTTGTGGTTAAAGTCAGCATTCTGCATGCTTTTAACTATGTATACATAAGGTGGCACCTGTGCATTTTCTGTGTTAGAAGTCTTGGTTGTGCAATTTTCAGAAATTAGCAAACACCTCTCCATTCGGTAATACATGTGTACAGTCCAGGCTCAAATTCAAAGGTGATATCAGGAGCAGACTGGAATAAAACGTCATATTGCATTCTAATCTATGGGAGGGTTTTGCTGTCATACCAAATATCTAAAAACTCGTGTCCAGGATGTAGTTATTACAAGATGTTGTCAGTATTAGGAGAAATTATGTCAATTTCATGAGATATTATGTTGTTCTTACAACATAGAGCCTGCTATTACCACTCCTAATCATGATGTAGATAGACAGATCACTTTATTAATCCCAGTGGAATATTGACACATTCAGGAAATTCAAGAGACTACAAATATAGAAGTAAATATAAATATAAAGTACAGTATATAAAATTCAAATAAAGTACATAAATTCAACAGATGTCCAACAGACTTATTTTAGGTATATTCTCTATTACACAATAATGTCCTGGTACAGTGATGAACTGTTATACAGGGTTGTTATTGACTGTTATTGTCTCTGAACAGTCTTTTTTGTGACTTTTATGACAGGCTTAGCGAATCCCTGCAAATATGGTGGATGCCGCACCTCGAGGCTGCCGATGCCACAATATGCTACAGTTTTGAAACTGAACTGGTTTCTCTCCTGATCCTGGGGTGTCACTATCCTGCAAAGTTTTGTTTGTCAAAAATATGAAGTTCCATTCAGAAAGTTAATGTATACTCTTACAAATCTATGTTCAAATGCACACCAGGGTATAGTGTAATTATAAAAAAATGCTAAAAGTTTAAACCAAATCTGTGGTGTACATTCACATCTAGATTGGTACATATTTAATACATTATACAGTTGTATTACAGTCGTGTGTCCCAGATCCTTGGATACAACCAACTGCACATCGAAGATTTGACAAACCATTTTTAATAGAATTTGTTTAGGAGGGCAGGGAATAAATTTAATGAGTTGAGATGCTGGGGATTTGGAAAATAACGAAAGGGTCATATTAAGAGTCTCTGGGGTGTACAGTACAACCTACTTTCCTGTCACTGTTTGTTTATGGAGATTTCATGTCTGTATGCTTCATAATAGAAACCTGTTAGCAGTAAGTGTGGCTCAAATTACAGATATCACTAATTAGTATCCATAAACCTTCGGTCATATTGCGGACTTGGAAGTATATGGTCATAATATGTCATAATATGTCACCTAATAACAATTACAATGAAGAAAGTGAGTTTTGTAGAGATTTTCAGCATTTCTATGACATAACCAGACTTCTCACCAGGTACTATTCCACAAAGTATATATAGTACAGAATATATGATGAATAATATACTAAAACAATAATTACAGCATTTGCGGTTTACTAATTTGACATACATTGTGATTTAGTATGGTAGTACATGATTTGGGATGCAACCCAACATTACAAGTCAGCTTCGATTTTGCTGACCAGGGAGATTTCTTATAGTCCATGATAAGCTGCAGTTCTTATTCTCCCATCACCTGAAGGGCTAGGGAAGATGTTTACTGAATCTGAAATGAAAATCTCTCAAACAAAGACCAGATTAATCCTGGTGATTGATTAAGAGATTAAAGAGACATATTTTATTGTTTAATTAACTAAAATACAGAATTTTAGCAATAATGCTTGCTTGTTTATGTGTTTCTTAATAACCTCATGCCAGTGGATTACAGTGGAGCAAAAAAGTATTTAGTCAGCCACTGATTGTACAAGTTCTCCTACTTAGAAAGATGAGAGAGGTTTGTAATTTTCATCATAGGTACACTTCAACTTTGACAGACAAAATGAGACAAAAGGAAATTAGGATTTTTAAAGAATTTAATTGTAAATTATGGTGAAAAATAAGTATTTGGTCAATAACAAAAGTTCAACTCAATAGTTTGTAATATAACCTTTATTGGCAATGACAGAGGTCTTCACCAGGTTTGCACACACTGTAGCTGGTATTTTGGCCCATTCCTTCATGCAGATCTCCTCTAGAGCAGTGATGTTTTGGGGCTGTTGCTGGGCAACACGGACTTTCAACTCCCTCCATCAAATTTTCTATGTGGTTGAGGTTTGGAGACTGGCTAGGCCACTCCAGGACCTTGAAATGCTTTTTTACGGAGCCACTCCTTCATTGCCCGAGCAGTGTGTTTGGGATCATTGACATGCTGGAAGACCCAGCCACGTTCCATCTTCAATGCTCTCACTGATAGTTTTGGCTTAAAATCTCATGATACATGGCCCCGTTCATTGTTCCCTTAACACAGGTCAGTCATCCTGTCCCCTTTGCAGAAAAACAGCCCCAAAGCATGATGTTTCCACAACCATGCTTCGCAGTAGGTATGGTTTCTGGGGATGCAACTCAGCATTCTTCTTCCTCCAAACACGACGACATGAGTTTTTACCAAAAAGTTCTGATATTATACCACATGATATTCTCCCAATCCTCTTCTGGATCATCCATATGCTTTGTGGCAAACTTCAGACGGGCCTGGACATGTACTGGCTTAAGCAGGGGGACACGCCTGGCACTGCAGGATCCGAGTCTCTCTTGGTGTGGTGTTTTACTGATGGTAGCCTTTGTTACTTTGGTCCCAGCTCTCTGCAGGTCATTCATCAGGTCCCTATGTGTAGCTCTGGGATATTTGCTCACTGTTCTCATGATCATTTTGACCCCACGGGATGAGATCTTGCGTGGAGCCCCAGATCGAGGGAGATTATGAATGGTCTTGTATGTCTTCCATTTTCTTACAATTACTCCCACAGTTGATTTATTCACACCAACCTGCTTGGCTATTGTAGATTCACTCTTCCCAGCCTGGTGCAGGTCTACAATTTTCTTCCTGGTGTCCTTTGACAGCTCATTGGTCTTGGCCATGGTTGAGTTTGGAGTCTTACTGTATGAGGCTATGGACAGATGTCTTTTATACAGATAACAAGGTCAAACAGGTGCCATTAATATAGGTAATGAGTGGAGGACAGAAGAGCTTCTTAAAGAAGAAGTTACAGCACTGTGTGAGCCAGAAATCGTGTTTGTGAGTGACTAAATACTTATTTTCCACCATGATTTACAATCAAATTCTTTAAAAATCCTACAGTGTGATTTCCTGGATTGTTTTTCTTATTTTGTCTTTCATAGTTGAAGTATGCCTTTGATGAAAATTACAGACTTCTCTCATCTCTCTAAGTAGGAGAACTTGCAGAATCAATGGCTGACTAAATACTTTTTTGCTCCACTGTATGTGACACATCTGATTAATGTGTTTGTTCCCCCGGTCACTGTAGTCCAGAAACAGCAACGGAAGCTTCCAGAATATTCTACTCAAACCTATCCATCTTCCACCACCCACCATGCTCATTTTCTCACACTCAGAGATACAGCATAATAAATCTATGAGAAATGAACAGAGGAAAAGAAAAGCTAAATTGCATTCCACCTCCCAGCCACTTGTGTAAAGATGAATTACACATTTAATCAGATAACAGAGAACCACTGTCAAGTACAAACTAAAAAAAAAAAAAAAAAGAGGCCCGCTATGCCACAGGAAACAGGGGCAGTAAAACAATAACAAGGGGAATGAGATGAAGAGGGGAAAAAAAAAATACAAGTAAAAATAAGACAACTATTCTGAAACTGTCTCTACCAGCATTCAGTCATGAATAGTTTGGTATGTAAAATGCATTTTAATTTATCGAGCCTATAATTCTGTATTGCCATAGAAAGAACTAACATTAGAATTAGTTTTGTTTAACATAAACCATGAAAGTAAAATTTGTGCTCTCTTACGCAAGGAAAATCACAACATCATAAATAAAAGTAATAATATCATACATTTAGTATAAACCTTAATGTCAGGTTTCATTTTTACTTACCCCTATTGATCCACAATCGTTATGTCATCTGTAAGCAGCAATATCACTAAGCCCCTCAATATCAAATGGCTTCCTATTAGCTACAACAATTAACAGTGAACAGTAGAACACCATTTGAATGTATTTGTTGATAGCACCAAAGGAATAATCTTTATGCACCACACACAGCCCGGAAAGCAAATAACAGTTATTGCAATGCTACAATAACACGTTAAACTCTGGGATATAATAGACCGGTTGGTGACGAGGGAAAAAATTGTTATGGCCAGACAACTGGGTAGAAACATCTCCAAAACATCAAAACCTCTGACAAACTAGTGACAGGGTCATCGATTTGAGAGAACTATGAATCCTATCCAATCTCGCCTGAATGGATAGAATAGCTGCTGTGGTATGATTCACAGAAATGTTTAATGTTGGTTACTGGATGAATGTAGTCACAACACACAATGCAGTGTCCCTGCTGTGTATGGGGCTGCCTAGTTACAGACTGGTAATAGTGCTCACTATAATGCAAAAAAAAAAATACAGGAACACCTTTTAATTAGAGCAAAACATTAACTCAATTCAACTTCTGGGATATTGATCTGCTCAGTTAAGTAGCGGGGGAGTTGTTAATCAGTTTCAGGTTCACGGCAGGTTTTCAGGTGGAATTTTAAAGTTAAAATCTTTTAAACAGTTTTCAAATGGAGGCCATTGACATTTTGTCCCTCCTCATCTTTTCTGACTGATTTTTCACTAGTTTTGCAGTTGGCTAGGGTCAGCATCAATACTAGTACCATACTAGTACCATACCTGGATCCTACAGAGGTTGCACAGGTAGTCCAACTCCTGCAAGATGGCACATCAATACGTGTCATTGCCAGGTTTGCTGTGTCTCCCAGCACAGTCTTAAGAGTATGGAGGCAATGTGTCTGAATAAACAATCAGAAACAGGCTTCATGAGGGTGGCCTGAGGACCCGACGTCCTGTAGTGGGCCCTGTGTTTACTGGCCAGCACCATAGCGCTTGATTGACATTTGCCATAGAACACCGTAATTGGCAGATCCACCACTGGTGCCCTGTGCTTTTCACAGATGAGTGCAGGTTTCACCTGAGTATATGTGACACATGTGACAGGGTCTGGAGACGCTGTGAAGAATGTTGGTCATTTTAATCCTATAACAGTCAATTAACTAGAACTGCACAATCTTGTATCTGGTCAGATTGAACTGTGTTTTATTTATAAAAGATGTGTAGGAATAACACCAGGAAAAAGTGTATCCCTTCTAAACGTACACATTGTTAAGGATTGTACTACCTTGTACTACGGAAACAAAATGTACTACTTTTTCTTTAGAAATCTTAGGAAATACATTATTTATTACCAAATAGAAAGTACCAAATAGAGTTTCAAAGTACAAAATACAATATACAATGCAAGATCCAAGAAATACCACACGACTCATAATGTTTCCTAACTAGTACAGAGGTCACACGTTTCCTATAAGTCTTCACCAGGTTTGCACACACTGTAGCTGGTATTTTGGAACATTCCTCTGAGCAGATCTTCTCTAGAGCAGAGATGTTTTGGGGCTGTCGCTGTGCAGCACAGACTTTCAACTCCCTCCACAAATTTTCTATGGGGTTGAGGTCTGGAGACTGGCTAAGCCACTCCAGGACCTTGATTTTTTTAATTTAATTTTATTTTTTTTAACAAAGCCACTCCTTCGTTGCCCAAGCAATGTGTTTGGGATCATTGTCATGCTGGAAGACCCAGCCACGTTCCATCTTCAATGCTCTCACTGATTGAAAGAGGGTTTGGCTTAAAATCTAATGATACATGGCCACGTTCATTCTTCCCTTAACACTGATCAGTTGTCCTGTCCCCTTTGCAGAAAAACAGCCCCAAAGCATGATGTTTCCACCCCCATGCTTCACAGTAGGTATGGCGTTCTTCTTCCTCCAAACATGATTTGAGTTTTTACCAAAAAGTTCCATTTTGGTTTCATCTGACCACATGATATTCTCCCAATCCTCTTCTGGATCTCTATGCTCTCTGTCAAACTTCAGACAGGCCTGGACATGTACTGACACGTACAGACCTGGACAAGCAGGGGAACATGCCTGGCACTGCAGGATCTGAGTCTTTCTTGGCGTAGTGTGTTACTGATTGTAGACTTTGTTACTTTGGTCCCAGCTCTCTGCAGGTCATTCATCAGGTCCCTCCATGTAATTCTGGGATTTTTGCTCACCGTTCTCATGATCATTTTGACCTCATGGGATGAGATCTTGCTTGATCCAGATCGACGGAGATTATAGATGGTCTTATATGTCTTCCATTTTCTTACAATTGCTCCTACAGTTGATTTATTCACACCAACCTGCTTGCCTATTGTAGATTCACTCTTCCCAGCCTGGTGCAGGTCTACAATTTTCTTCCAGGTGTCCTTCGACAGCTCTTTGATCTTGGCCATGGTTGAGTTTGGAGTCTCACTGTTTGAGGCTGTGGACAGGGGTCTTTTAAACAGATAACAAGGTAAAACAGGTGCCTTTAATACAGGTAACGAGTGGAGGACAGAAGAGCTTCTTAAAGAAGAAGTTACAGGTCTGTGAGAGCCAAAAATCTTGCTTCTTTGTGGGTTATCAAATACTGATTTCCACCATAACTACAATTAAATTCCTTAAAAATCCTACAATGTGATTTTCTGAATTTTTTTCTCATTTTGTCGCCCATACTTGAAGTGTATCTATGATGAAAATGATAGACCTCTCTCATCTTTTTAAGTAGGAGAACTTGCACAATCAGTGACTGACTAAATACTTTTTTGCCCCACTTTATAATGCTACAAGGTATAGTGGACAAACAAGCTGCTTTAAGCTGCCTCATCCAGCTCCAGGCCCACCAACTCTCTCCCTCCTCTGGTTGGCTGGGGACGAAGTTCCGCCAACGACTTTCCTGCTTAGACTCCTAGAGTGACTCTGTGTATATTTATAAGCCAATGTGCATATTTACATTTTATTTACACTATCACTCCATGACTTACTAGTTTAGATAAATTAGTTTAATTCTTACATTTATCATCTACGCTGCCCAAGGAGGTTGGGTCCCTTTTTGAGTTTTGGTCCTCCCAAGGTTTCTTCCTAACACTTAGGGAGTTTTTCTTGCCACTGTCGCCCTAGGCTTGCTCAATTTGGGATTGGACGTAGATATTAGGAGATAATCTAAAATTGTAACGTTGGTTTCAGACAATGCTCCATTGTAAAAAGTGCTATATAAATAAATCTGACGACTTGACTCATCCAGTGCATCAGACTTCAACTCATACAATCCCATTCAAACACATACCCGACTGTGCCTTAGGACTTGATTCGACAGTTTTTTAACTCATGCAAACCAGTTATTCATTGGATTCATTCACACAGGACTTTAAGCCCACAGTCATCCCTGTTCCTTTGCAAAGTTGTATTGCTACTGTCTGTTTCTTGGCGGTCTTCTGGTGTTGTTTATCTTTCTCATTACAAATATCTGCCTGTCTGTCTATGTGTTGCCTTTGCGCTTCTAGATTTATTGCTCTTTGTATTATTTCTCTCTTTTTTTTTTTTGCTTGGATTGATCCCAACTACGCTAGTGCTTGTGAACACTTCTCTAGTTAAGCTTTTCCCTGTGCTGACAGTTAGACCCTGAAATGAATTAATCAAGTATGGAAAGTGTGTAATTTGAAACTCTGTCAGTACCTTTGATTTAGTATAGCATTAGCACAGGTTTGCGTTCCATATACAGAGTCAAATGCTACACTTAACTAGGGATTTATACTTTCACATGAGTGTGTCAAGCACAACTCCGCACATGGCACGTAAACCTGTGTGAACACTATAGGCATTTATACTTGATGCTTCCGTTGTTCCAATATTCCCTGAAATTTTGAGTCATCTGACTCTCTCTAGGGCAGTATGATGGCATAGCTCCAGCGTCCTTGCTTCTGACTCTAGCTGTGTGGACCTCACCTTGTCCGTGTGGGTTTACTCAGGGTAATCCGGTTTCCTCCCACATTGGTTCAGAAACATATCAAACACCTCTGAATAGCAGGTGAGTAGTTAACATGAGATGGAGTCAGCAATGGCAGATCATATAGCATTACTTCAAAAAGTAGGTTTATTTGCTCTTACTTTGTTTAAATCTGGTCAAACCAGATACTGAAAGCAAAGGTTCACATACTTTTGCCACTCACTAATATGTAATATTGGATCATTTTCAAAAAATTTTTTTCATTTTCTAAAATATTTTTTGTCTCATTTGTTTAATTAGGTTCTCTTCACTGACTTTTAGGACTTGTGTGAAAATCTGATGATGTTTTAGGTCATAATTTTGCAGAAAAATAGAAAATTGTAAAGGGTTCACAGACTTTCAAGCACCACTGTAAGTTATATCCAAATTGTGTCTGGATGTCTCCCTTACTATTATCTGACATAGTGTTTTATATAGATTGTTTTGTTTGTTTATTTGTTTTATTTTAATGTTGCTATCAGCAGCAGTAGCCATTTCAGTGACACACGCAAGGTTACATCAAGACTACTCATATATACACTGAAGTCAGTTCCGCACACTGGCTTGTAGGAATTTAAGCCCATTCCTCCATACAAAACAGCTTCAACTCTGGGATGTTGGTGGGTTTCCTCACATTAACTGCTCAGTTCATCTCCTTCCACAACATTTCGATTGGATTAAGGTCAGGACTTTGACTTGGTCATTCCAAAACATTAACTTTATTCTTCTGTAACCATTCTTTGGTAGAATGACTTTTGTGCTTAGGGATGGTGTCTTGCTGCATCATCCACCTTCTCTTGAGATTCAGTTCATGGACAGATGTCCTGACATTTTCCTTTAGAATTCTCTGATATAATTCAGAATTCATTGTTCCATCAGTGATGGCAAGTCGTCCTGGTCCAGATGCAGCAACACAGGCCCAAACCATGATACTGCCACCACCATGTTTCATAGATGGGATAAGGTTCTTATGCTGGAATGAAGTGTTTTCCTTTCTCCAAACATAATGCTTTTCTTTTCAACCAAAATGTTCTATTTTGGTCTCATTCGTAAACAAAACATACTTCCAATAGCCTTCTGACTTGTTGACGTGATCTTTAGCATCTACAGACGAGTAGCATTGTTCTCTTTGGAGAGCAGTGGCTTTCTCCTTGCAACTCTGCCATGCACACCATTGTTGTTCAGTGTTCTTCTGATGGTGGACTCATGAATGTTAACATTAGCCAATGTGAGAGAGATCTTCAGTGACTTAGATGTTACCCTTTAGAGATGGTTTTTTAACCTTTTCCAGTCAAGGTCAAGTCAAGTCAAGTCAAGTCAGATTTATTTATATAGCGCTTTTTACAATGGAGCATTGTCTCAAAGCAACTTTACAAGTTTAGATTATCTCCTAATAACTACGTCCAATCCCAAATTGAGCAAGCCTAGGGCGACAGTGGCAAGGAAAAACTCCCTAAGTTCTAGGAAGAAACCTTGGGAGGACCAAGACTCAAAAAGGGACCCAACCTCCTTGGGCGGCGTAGATGATAAATCTAAGAGCGAACTAAAGTCATGGACTCAAAGTTCGAATAGAATGTGAAGTATGCACATCGACATTAAGTGGCCCAGGTATGATGATAAATCTAAGAGCGAAACTACAGTCATGGAGTCAAAGTTCGAATAAAATGTGAAGTATTCACATCGACAAGGTGAGCATCAACAACTTTTTTCTGAGGTCCTCAGAAATCTCCTTTGTTCGTGCCATAATACACTTCCACAACATGTTATGAAGAGCAGACTTTGACAGATCCCTGTTCTTTAAATAAAACAGAGTACCCACTCACACTTGATTGTCATCCCACTGATTGAAAACACCTGACTTTAATTTCACCTTCAAATTAACTGCTAATCCTAGAGTTACACATATTTTTGCCACTCACTAATATGTAATATTGAATTTTCCTCAATAAATAAATGACCAAGTATAATAATTTTGTCTCATTCTTTTAACTGGGTTCTCTTTTATCTTTTTTTACAACTTGTGTGAAAATCTGATGATGTTTTAGGTCATATTTATGCAGAAATATAGAAAATTCTAAAGTGTTCACACCCTCAACAATTGAAACATCCAGAACAGGAAGCTGTTAATATTTTCTTCTTGAAATTGACAAATTAAAGCTGTCAGTTTATTTATAGGACTTATTTAAAGCATGAGCATGTGAGGTGATGACTGTTTCCGTATAACTGTGAGGTGATGACTGTTTCTCATACAAAGCACTGCGTCAGTGTGGTTAAAACAGGTCAGAGTCATGGTAAGACTTGTAAGGTCATGTGAATCTTGTATTTTTTTTTTGTTCCCTAGTGGTTTCTGGGTAATATGGCAGTTAGGTCATAAAAAGCTATATCTGAAAGAAATAGCATGTGCTATCAGTATTGTGTTTACTAGGTTTTTAACAGGCTACTTTAAGAATTCATGTAAAACTAACAAGGAAAACTTGCATGCACTGTAGGTTATGTTGAATATGACAGTTACATGAAAATGTTATGCTGATCTTTTTGCTTACATATTATACTGTGTCTCCTGTTTTGTCCTAAATTGAACCAAATTTAGACAATTGATTGGCACAGAAAGACATAAGGATAGCAGGGACACAAACAACTCAGTGAAATGTGTAGAATATCCTGCGGCCACGTGTTGTCTCTCATAGCAAGGCTTCCAACTGGCTAATCCTCAGCAAGATTTTCGAGGAATGTCTTTGCCAGATTGCAACACTTCCTTGGCCTACCAAGTCTGATGATTTATCACCAATTGAGCATTTATGGGACCAGCTGAGATGTCAGCTTCAACAACCTACGAGTGTGGAGGATTTACAGGCCTAGCTGTGGGAAAATGGGTTGTAGACGCATGTCTAGCCAGAGGTTCACTACCCAAAAGTAGCCTCTGAGAGCCTTTTTATAGAGCAACAGGAGAAGCACTTTTATGCCCTCTTGTGTCAAGACCCAGCATGAAATTAAAGTACACCTGTGACCATTTATATATCTGCCTGCGAAATACGTTTTGCAGCAATCTGACATTTCTATCTGGGATCTTTTTCTCTTTTTCATTATTTCTCTATCTATCTATCTATCTGTCTATCTGTCTGTCTGTCTGTCTGTCTATCTATACAGTGATGCTTGAAAGTTTATGAAACCTTCAGAATTTTCTATATTTCTGCTTAAATATACCCAAAAACATAATCAGTCCTAAAAGTAGATAAAGAGAACCCAGTTAAACAAATGAGACAAAAATATTATACTTGGTCATTTATTTATTGAGGAAAATTATCCAATATTACATATTAGTGAGTGGCAAAAGTATGTGAACCTTTGCTTTCGGTATCTTGCTCCCCCCCCACAAAGAAAGACAGGCGTTAGAGTGTAAAGTGAAATTCTTACTTTGCTAATCCTCCTTTCACAGATTATTTACATTTAAACAAGATTACAATTTACAGTTAAAATAATTTAAATTTAAATTGTACAGTATTGTGCAAGTCTGTATAGATTACTCTTCAGGGAAATTATACAATAAGAAGAGGTAATAAATATTTACATTACTGTGCAAATAGCAAGAGCAGCAAATACAGTTAACACTGTTATAAAGTGCACATGTGCATTATTGAAAATAACAGTAGAATTATAAATAGCTATTATAAATAGTGTGTGTTGATCAGAGTTCAGACATTTAAATATTTAGGGTAGGAGGGAGAGTGTGAAGGTCGTTCACAAGTCTGTGGATAGAAACTGTTTGTCAGTCTTGTTGTCCGTGACCTCACACTCCTATAGCATCTGCCTGATGGTAGAAGTGTAAAGAGACTGTGTTGTGGGTGAGTATTGTCCTTGATTATTTTAACTGCTCTCCTGATGACCCTGGTGTCGTAAATGACCTGGAGTGAAGGGAAGGCTGTTCCTGAGATGAACTCTGCAGTTTTGATTACTCGTTGGAAAGCCTTTATGTCCTGAGCAGTGCAGTTTCCATAACAGACAGTGATGGAGGTGGTAAGGACACTCTAGATTGTACCTCTGTAGAAGTTGCTGAGTATTTTGGCTGGCATGCCAAATTTCCTCAGCCGTCTAAGAAAGTGCAGTTGCTGCTGGGACTTTCTGATTATCTGACATGTGTTGTGAGACCAGGTGAGATCCTCACTGATGTGACAATTATGTAAAATTAAATAAATAAATACACAGAAAAAATAATATAACATTTATACAGTATGTTTGTGTGAAATTGTGAGATGGTAGGATATGAATGAAAACGTTTATGGAGGTTGTACGGTGTTTCAATGTAATCCCAAGTCTATGCTTGCAATGAGTGAGAGAAAAAAGAGAGAGAGGGCTGAGCAGTAACAGAATAATGTGACGTTGACTAGGCAACCAGTCCATCTGGTCATAGTCTGGCTTTCTCAAGAGACTGAAGTGTTTCAGAGAGGGCAAACATACATTTAATTCTCTGAATTAATGGTGAAAAGCACTGAATTGACAAAAGAGTTTTTGGTAGTGAAACAAAAACTATTTTGGACCTCATGAATTTAACAAATAAGAGCTTCCAGCTTACTGTCAGGTTAGCAAAGTTTGTTCATGCATTTGGAAATGTATCAGGAGAAATTTAGTTTTTTAAAAATAATTTTGCCTTGTATCAAACTGAATGCTTTATCTTGTGTAAGACGAAGTGTCTGTTTCTCTGGAAATATCACCCCACTAAGAGTGTTTATATATACAATGATCTAAAACAGTTCATGTTTCTTGCACTTCTGTTATCTTACACTGGAAGACAATTAGCAGATTTCAAGGAATCCATTACAGGGATCTGGATTTTAGCTCATAGATCTGGTTATTTATTAATCTGATTAATCTTGCATCAGTATATATATAAACATAGAGCTAGCTTAAAGGAAGTCAGCATTATGTACAATGAAAAATACAATCATGAAACAAATATTCACTAGTAAAGTGACTTCTAAGATGGCAAAAAAAATAGATGAATCCAGAGTACTCGGAGTAAATTCACACGGACCAGGGGAGGACATGTAGACTTCACACAGAAAGGACCCAGGCCGTTCCACCCTGGGACCCAGGACCTTCTTTCTGTGAATCGGTGGTGCTAACCCTAACCTTAACCCTCACTTCCTCAGTAAATAATGTGCTCATAATACTACTAATAATTGTGTTTTGTACATATTATTTGCAGTGGTAATATACAGTTTGACACTTTATATACGTTATAAAGATTAAATAACAAAGTTTATCAACGTAACTCTATTATTTGGTTACCTTCATTTAGCAAGTTTACCATTTCATAATCTATAAGACTTAAAAACTGGCAAGGCGATACCTTCAGTTCCAGAAATTGTCATTTAGAGTAGCTTTGCTAATTGAAAAAACATTGAAAAAATTACTTCAGTGACTGAACTGACATATCAAGAGTATATACCAAGAGTTCTCTCATTATTATGTACATGAAAACCAAGTAATCAGTTTACTGATAAGACCTGTCTTGCAGTTAAAACTCATCCTTTATCCTTTAGTTTTTTTTTTTTTTTTTTGTCATCCCTTATACAGTGCGGCAACAATGTATTTAATCAGTCACTGATTGTCCAACTTAGAAAGATGAGAGAGGTATGTAATTGTCATCATAGGTACACTTCAACTATGAGAGACAAAATGAGAAAAAAAAATCCAGGAAATCACATTGTAGGGTTTTTAAAGAATTTAATTGTAAATGATGGTGGAAAATAAGTATTTGGTCAATAAATTTGGTTAAACTCAATACTTTGTAACATAACCTTTGTTGGCAATGACAGAGGCCAAACGTTTCCTGTAAATCTTCACCAGGTTTGCACAAACTGTAGCTGGTATTTTGGCCCATTCCTCCATGCAGATCTCCTCTAGAGCAGTGATGTTTTGGGGCAACACGGACCTTCAACTCCCTCCACAAATTTTCTACGGGGCTCAGGTCTGGAGACTGCTTAGGCCACTCCAGAACCTTGAAATGCTTTTTACGGAGCCACTCCTTTGCTGCCCGAGCAGTCTGTTTGGGATCATTGTCATGCTGGAAGACCCAGCCACGTTGCATCTTCAATGCTCTCACTGATGGAAGGTTGTTTTGGTTTAAAATCTCACGATACATGGCCCCGTTCATTCTTCCCTTAACACGGATCAGTCATCCTGTCACCTTTCAGAAAAAACAGCCCCCAAAGCATGATGTTCCACCCCCATGCTTTCACAGAGGTATGGCGCAGCAACTCAGGCATTCTTCTTCCTCCCAAACCCGGCGAGTTGAGTTTTTAAAAGAGTTCATTTGTTTCAATCTGGGACCACATGATCTTCTCCCAATTCCTCTTCTGGATCATTCATATGATCTCTGACAAACTTCAGACGGGCTGGACATGTACTGGGTTTAAGCAGGGGGGCACGCCTGGCAATTGCAGGATCTGAAGTCCCTCGGCGTAGTTGTTATTGATGGTAGGCCCCTTTTTATTGGTCCCAGCTCTCTGCAGGTTTCATTCATCAGGTCCCTCCGTGTAGTTATGGGATTTTGCCTCACGTTCTCATGATCATGTTACACACGGATGAGATCTTGCGGTGGAGCCCCAGATCGAGGAGATTATCAATGGTCTTGTATGACTTACCAATTGCCTCCTTAAGTTGATTTGTTCAAATCAACCGCCTTGCCTACTGTAGATTCACTCTTCCCAGCCTGGTGCAGGTCTACAATTTTTTTCCTGGTGTCCTTCAACAGCTCTTTGGCCTTGGCCATGGTTGAGTTTGGAGTCTGACTGTTTGAGGCTGTGGACAGGTGTCTTTTACACAGATAACAAGGTCAAACAGGTTCCATTAATACAGGTAACGAGTGGAGGACAGAAGAGCTTCTTAAAGAAGAGGTTACAGGTCTGTGAGAGACAGAAATTTTGCTTGTTTGTGGGTGACCAAATACTTATTTTCCACAATGATTTGCAATTAAATTACTTAAAAATCCTACAATGTGATTTCCTGGATTTTTTTCTCATTTTGTCTCTCATAGTTGAAGTGTACCTATGATGAAAATTACAGACCTCTCTCATCTTTCTAAGTAGGAGAACTTGCACAATCAGTGGCTGACTGAATACCTTTTTGCCCCACTGTATGTCTACATTCAGTGGTTTTGTTTTCAATCATCATTCATCTAACGTTATAACAGTCGTATACATCTGTAAGCTTAGAGTTGGAACTAAGGCAGCTCATGTGTCTCAGAGAAAAAGCAGTTATTGGGATCCAGAGTTCATAACCAGCCCTGGGCTTGCAACCAAATAACTTCTCAAAATAAAGTCAGTTTTGTCTCCTTTTTCCGTTTGTGTTTCTTTCTATTTCTCGACAGGAATTTTAGGGAAACATCATTGTTTCATGAAAGTTGATACATAAATGAAACAAAAGAAAAATCAATATTATATCCTCTGAGCTGTGAAAGAACATCAGCAGAGCAATACTATTGTTATATGGGTGGGTAACCATGGTTACTTTCCTGTAATAAGAAAATGTAAAATATATACCTACAATATTCCTCAAAATTTTGAACACATTTCTACTAGCATGCAAACAATTTTTAAAGGCAGTTAGAAAGATTTCTCTGCTGTTATTATGTAAAGTGGATGCTAAAACAAGGCTTGAGCTCAGAGGATATGTTCATTAGGATTTAAATTAAAGTCACGCTCCAGCTTTGACTCAGCAGTGGTTCTTTAGCCAAGGATCATTTGTTTGGCTGGACGACAGGGCTGATTAAATGAGGAGAGTCAGAGAAGAGTAGAAGGAGCAGGGCTGAAAATGTAGGCTTTAATAATTAACTTAATATTAATTAAAGTTATTGTAAGACAATACAAGACCATTGATAATCTCCCTCGATCTGGGGCTCCATGCAAGATCTCATCCCGTGGGGTCAAAATAATCATGAGAACGGTGAGCAAAAATCCCAGAACTACACGGAGGGACCTGATGAATGACCTGCAGAGAGCTGGGACCAAAGTAAAAAGGCTACCATCAGTAACACACTACGCCGAGAGAGACTCAGATCCTGCAGTGCCAGGCGTGCCCCCCTGCTTAAACCAATACATGTCCAGGCCCGTCTGAAGTTTGCCATGCTCTCTGGACAGCATGGGCAAAGCTTTTTTATATACCAAATCAGGGCTTCATAATCTGTAGTCCAAACAAGGCCATGATAAATTCTATATATATTTTTATATCTTTACATCTCGCCCACATCTGTTCCATGGCTGTCTTTGGCGAGAGGCGAATTTGGCGACTTATGAGACACAGTGACATTCATACCTGATGCTGACATTATATGTTTTACTGAGCAGTAATCACATTTACAATCACATTTACAATGTGCATGAACATGTACGTACAGTTTCTATTCATTAATGCAAATTTCAGAAATAGTCAGTTATTGACGATTGTTTCTGTGACACAAAGCACATGAAGTCTCACCACTCTATGATGATAATACACTGGGCTGTACATTATACTACAATGCAAGTTCTGACTGCTCAAAATAACACATCAGCATGTCAATCATGTGTTGTTTGCTTTAGGCCAACTAAAAACTTGATAATCAGATTAGCAAATCAACAGAGCAATAATAATTAGCAAAGAAGCATCAGGAGAGTGAGCATGGTGAAGATCCGCTGGCAAGGAGAGCTGCCAGCTGAAGAGAGAGCAGGTGAAGGCGACCCTGTCAGTAAGATTAGTGAGTTTATTATATATATATATATATATATATATATATATATATATATATATATATATATATATATATACACATACTGTCACAGCGGGACCTTACGGGGAGGTAGGAGATGGGTGCAGGCTCTATATGAATCACCATAGCTTTATCTCCACGATACGTGGGAACAAACGAAGCATACCGTCTACGGCACAAATGACAAAAGGAACAGACGCCCTCGGCGCAGGCACAGGAACTGGAATGGATGACCTCAGTGCTGGCATGGGAAAAGACGACCTCTGAGCTGGTACGGGAGCAAGCGACCTTGGCACTGGCGCAGGAAAAGATGACCTCGGCATTGGCACGGGCACAGTCCACCTCGGTGCTGGCACGGGAACAGATGCAAATGTCTGTGGTGCATGAGTTGATGCAAATGTCCGTGGAGCGGGTGTCGGCACAAATGTCCGTGGTGCGTTGTTCACAGGTACGGAACTAAGAGACTCAATGTGCTCGGACACAGAGCCAACGAGAACCGGCATGAAACTATGGGTTACCACAAACTCAGATATGGGACTATGTTGCGCAACCTGCAAGGACACGGAGTTAACGAACTCAGATACAGAGCTAACCTGCTCAGACACGAAACCAAAAGGCACGGTGCACTTGGACACCGAAATAAATGAAAGAATGATTCGGACACAGAACCAACAAACTCAGGATCAGAGACAACATGCTTGGTTACGAAACCAGAGGGCACGGCGCGCTCGGATACTGAACCATACAAAACCAACGGCGCACCGACGGACCCAACGAATTGAGATTCAGAGCTAGCAGGCTTGATTCGGACAGTAAGGTGTGCTGCGTGCTTGGACACAAAATCAGGCAATGCTGACGGTGCAAATATGGAACCAACAAACTCAGGTACAGAATCCTGCTCAGATATGAAACCAAAGGGCGCGGCGGGCTCAAACACAAAGCCAGGCGGTGCCAACGATTCCAACTCAGAATCAACAAACTCAGGTACAGAATCAACTTGCTCGGAGGGCGCGATGACAGAACTATACGATTCTAACGGTTCAGACACAGAACCAACTAATTCAGGATCGGAGCTAACATGCTCGACTACGGAACCAGAAAGCATGACACGCTCAGGTACAGAACTATACGAATTCAATGAATAACAATTCAGACACTGACCTAACGTGCACAAATAAGGTGCTAGGGTGCTCAACCACGAGGCTAGCATGTGTAAATATCGGGTTATCAGGCACTAACGACTCAGGTACTGAGCTACAGGGTGCTAACTGCTCATCTATTGAGCTACAGGGCGCTAACTGCTCAGCTACTGAGCTAGCGTGCTCAAAATCGAAGCTAACTGGCCTAAACACTGGGCTATCAGGCACTAGTGACTCAGGTACTGAACTACAGGGCGCTAACTGCTCTGGTACTGAGCTACAGGACACGGGCGGCTCATCTACAGAGCTACAAGGCCTGGCGTGCTCAGGACTGTGGTAGCCTAGCGGTTAAGGTAAGGGACTGGACTATGGACCAAAAGGTCAGTAAACCTCTGCCAAGCTGCCACTGTTGGGTCCTTGAGCAAGATCCTTAACCCACAATTGCTTGGATTGTAAGACTGTCAATTGTAAGTCGCTCTGGATAAGGGCGTCTGCTAAATGCTGTAAATTTAAATGTAAGATACGGAGCTAGTGGGCCTAGACACAAAGCAAACTTGCTCATCTGCGGAGCTCACATTCTCGAATGCTGAGCTAATATGCTCAACGACAAAACTAACGCACTCAAATGCTGTGCTACTGGGCACTATCGGCTCAGGTACTGCGCTGTTGTGCTGAAAATACAGGGCTCCTGGACACTATCGGCTCAGGTACTGAGCTAGTGTGCTCAAATACAGGACTCCTGGACGCTATCGGCTCAGGTACTGAGCTAGTGTGTTCAAATGCAGAGTGAACATGCACAGACTCAAATGTACAGACTCAATAAAGAACTGGTAGCAGGTTCCCAATATCAACCGGGACCAGTTAGCAGACGCCCAGTCAAGTGCTTGCCCGTGAGGCACCATTTCACAAACAACAGACGCTCAAATTCATCATAGTGAGGGAACTGGCGCAAGTAGGCTGAAGACTGCCGAAAAAATTCTCCGAATAGACTGGGATTACTGTCAAATTTTTCCGGCAGCTCTGCCCGCGCAGACCTAACCGGGGTAGCATGATTACCTGCTGTCTCCTTAGTTTGGTGGGGTATTCTGTCATGGCAGGACCTTACGGGGAGGTAGGAGACGGGTGCAGGGTGCAAATGATCTTTCGTCCACGACACACGGGAACAAACGAAGCATACCATGTACGGCACGAATGACAAAAGGCGGAAACTGCTGCCAAACAAAACACGCTGCTGCTAGAACGTGAAATACCTCATCATGTGGGAGAGCTAGGACCCTGCCTAACTACAGTCACAAACACCTGAAAACAGTCCTATCTAGGGCCCTAGGTTCTCCTACGGGTGCTCCGCAGTCCAGCGGAGCGCAAATGTCATTGTCCAGATCACCCCTAGCGGCGAGGGGGGGCATAGCGAGCCCTAGTCCGAGGCGATCCGTGACATATACTTAGTATATGACATGCTTCAATATTGTGTATTTGTGAATGGCAGAAATATGTGAACCTTTGATTTTAATGTCTATTGTGAACTGCTAGTAACTGTTGATTAGTGCTGCACATTATTTTACAGGGATTTCAGCCCATTCCTCCATAAAGAACAGCTTCAACTCTGGATGTTGGTTGGGTTTTCTCACACAAACTGTGTCCACAGCATTCCTGGATTGGATTATGGTCGGGATTTTGAATTGGCTATTCTAAAACATTAATTTATTCTTGAGCTTTAGGTCACAAAGAGATGTCCTGACTTCTTAATTTAGAATTTGCCGGTATAATTCAGAATACACTGTTCCATCAATGATAGCAAGCCATTCTCGTGCAGATGCAGCAAAACAGGCCCAAACCAAAATATTACCCAACCATTTTTCACAGATGGGAAAAGGTTCTTATGCTGGAATGCAGTGTTCTCAGTTTTTCCAGACATACCACTTATCATTTCAACCAAAAGTACTGTTTTGGTTTTACCTGTCTACAAAATGTTTTTCACATAGCCTTCTCAATTGTCCCTGTCTATATTTTCCAGAAGCATATGGGCAGTAATATTCTGTTTGGAGAGCAATGCTTTTCAACTACCATGCACATCAATGTTGTTCAGTGTTCTCCTGACGTTTAATTAGGCTCCCTTTATCTACTTTCAAGGCTTGTGTGAAGATGTGATGATGGTTTAGGCCATATTTGTGCAGGAATATAGAAAATTATTTTGGGTTCACACACTTTCAAGCACCACTGTACATGGTATGATAAATGTACAAAATATCATGCTTTTTAATTTTTTTTTATCTGATTACAAGTTTAACATGTTCAATTGTCCTACAGAATTAAAACAATTATTGAGTTATGGGGTAAAATAAATAGCTAAAATACATTTAAAGGTATCATCAACCCATCAAACCATTAGAATTGCTTAGTTTGTACAGGTAGTAACTTTTATAGTTTGACATACACAATGTACATTAATTTTCATCAGTATATTTTCAGTGATTTATTTAATAGTAATTGGAAGCATCAAAATATGCCAAATTAGCTAACAGGTAAGTCATAACATTCTAACATCTAGCTGCCAGTAAAACATTTTGCATATTTTCACTGGACATGTTTTAATTGATTAAAACACAGAAAAACAGCATTTTCTCTGAATATCAGTTATGTTTTGATCTTTATAAAATACACATTTTGAGAGACCTGACATATAAATAAATAATATGAATTGTGATGGTTTCCACTATTCAAGTATAGCCTAAGAAGACCAGTGTACTTAAAATTTATGTAGAAACTTTGACAATCACTTGAATACCTGGAAAAAAATAACTTGAAACCAACAGATTTTAAGCAAGATTTAAAGTTATGATGTGTAGACACTAAATTCTGAGAAAAACACCTTCAGAATTTCTGTAAATCATTACCAGTGGGAACCATCACTGCCGGGGTAACCAAAGCTCAGATGAGTTGAGAACAACTTGGGGAACTTGCTGGTATATTTGTTAGTAGAACAATAGTTTAGTTATTCAGAGATTGTAAGCTTGTAACAATAGTCACCTCACCCATTAAAGCCTGTAACTACTGCAATGTAACTACTAATGTTAGCTTTAAAGCAAGTTAAATAAGAAAGAAAAAAAAGGTGTTTCCTTCTCCAGTTTCCAAGCTTGCTCATTATAAAACATATTACAGTACTCTAAAAAGCCATCTAAAAATTCTATTTATTATTGCAATTATGTGTATTTTACATTACAAACAGTTTGTTTGCAGAAAAGGTATTTTAGGGTTTACCATATGTGTCTGCTGTGCTGTTCTATCTGCTGTGATAAGAACAAGCCTCCGGGTGATGTTCTCTGTTCTTACATGTATGTCAGCAGCTTAGCAAGTTTACTTGGAAAAGTCATGATAAGGGTTATAATTTAGCAGTGTAGGTCTGCGTGGTTGTGCATGTAATTTTGTCAGCTATACATTAGCGAGGTTCTGGAAGAGTCTTGTTCACCTTTAGACTTTTACATTTATTTTTGGCTAACCACTGGTGTATAAGACATTCAGCTTAGTTTATTAATAACTGTTAGATTTTTAGTAATGACAAATACGATATATATATATATATATATATATCGTATTTGTCATTACTAAAAATCTATTTATAAACTAAGCTGAATACACTTCTAGATTGAAAGGCAAGGAGATCGCATCATAAAACATAATTAAAAAAAATGTCAACTTCATCTAGCTGAATCTAATACTATAGTACATCATAGTCAGTGTGAAATAAATAATCTACATTGATTTTCAGTTTTCAGTATTTTCCCATGTAATCCTAAATCAATTGGCTCTGATATATTGGTTTATTGTGTATTACTTGATATTTTTGTCATTTTACTAGTTTTACATCTTACGTTTAAGGTAAGTGGAATATGCTGAAAAGACAAATAAGTTATTGCCAGAGAGTCAAGCAAACATTATTTCAGATGCAAAAACCTCATAACACAGGCCTGTGTAAAATGATCTGGAAGCTTCAATCATACTATAACACAAAGGGCACAGGTCTTTTACAGGTCCTCATTGCAAACAGCTTGAAAAGCAAATGGACTCAGTCCTAGTGCCACACAAAGCAGCTTTTGTTTAGTA
The DNA here is from genome assembly GCA_025084515.1 of Ancistrus triradiatus. Classification (NCBI taxonomy): domain Eukaryota; kingdom Metazoa; phylum Chordata; class Actinopteri; order Siluriformes; family Loricariidae; genus Ancistrus; species Ancistrus triradiatus. The sequence goes on along the minus strand of JAJAGP010000816.1, from coordinate 20,204 downwards.
GTATCAAAGATGGAAAAGGGGAGAAGAAGGACAGAACCTTATTCAGTTAAATACTATGTGTTGAATCAGAATTGCACAGTACAGTGGAATGTTATTTAGTACATAGAGATTGGAAGACATGGCAGGTAGGTAGGAATTAAATTAATGGACTTGGTATACTGAACACATTCATCATCCTGTGATTTGTAACATCAAATAAGAATGAATGTAATAATTTATAACAGAAATGTACAGAATTGTGGTGTAACTTTACAATTATTCACATAATGCTGATAAACTAGTAGTAAAATAATGAAAATATATGAATTTACAGAATTAAAGAGCTTTTTGTGTGTAAAGTTGCTAGGTAAGATTGCTAGTAAGACTGTTCCTCAAACAGTCTTTCTGCTCCATATATTTAGATCAATCAAAGTATTTAGGTTGATGTGTTTTTGGTGCTCTTACAAATTGCAGTGATACCTCAGGTGTACCAGCCACTGAAACTGAATCTCATTAAATGGTTGGTGAGGTAGGCAGAACAAAGAACTCTTTGTCTGCTCTCTTTCTCAACTCAAGCTGCTCAGGAAGCCATTCCCACAGACTTTTTAGATAAAGCCCTTACCCATGGTAGAATGGGTCTGAAAGGTCAAAGGTGAGTGCTAGGGATTCCCAGCTGGAGAACATAAATCCCAACCAAGCAGGCTTTCATGACCACTCACTTAACGAGCTTTTCCCCCTCTGGCTTTGGTACTTGGACTGTTTTCTACTCTAGTGACTTTGTGCCTGAAAAGCCAGTAGGTGCTAGGTGAGGAAGAACAGTAGTTATTTATTAACCTGTAATTTGGTGTCAGCAAGCATTGTGTTTTATTTTTGTGTCATTGACTTTGTGCCTGTTAGCTTAAATCACGTGTTTTTAAAAAAGATTGCATTTTGTTTCGGGGTATTCTGTTTATTGCTCTGTTAAACCCAACCATCCCCCATGACTTTGTTTCTTGTAGTATACTCTGGACTTTCTGCCTGATAATATCGTCTTTCTAGTTCAGAACCTAGGACTGTGTGATGCTGTTTTTGCTCTACCCATTTTGTGCTTCTATTTTTGGTTATCTAATAAAGCTTTTGAACAGCTTCCTATGCTTGCCTCTATTTTTGGTTAACTAATAAAGCTCCTGAATGGCTTGCTGTGCTTGTCAACACAGAGGCCATGTCAGCTGCTGCTGGGTTCGCAGCAGCAGCAGTTAGCAGTGATCTCACAGTGTGCTGTTAAGTTCCAGTCCCAGAAGCAGGCTACTGTTTCACTCATCCCAGCTGTCCAGGGACTTGTTCAACAGGCTCACTGAGGTGAGCAGGATCATTCCCAGTTACAGCTATACCTTCCTCACCTATCAATGAGATCACCATCCCTGACACTGCCCAGGCCCGATAATCAGGGAAACAGTACTGTCAAATGGAGGGTTTTCACTGTGGCTCTGATGAGCATCTGGTACCTGCCTGCCCAGGTTGGCAGTGGTGGGTGGTTGGCTGGTGAGCTCAGGCATAATCACCCACCAAACTCTACCAGTCTCTGTCAGTGGAGCAGGTGGCATCTTCTCCCAGTTACAAGGCAAGCCTGTTACCCTGCCATGGAGAACCGAGTTGGAGAAGAAGGTTTAGGACTCAAGTGCAGGATGGTCCCGAAGCCGAACTGGCACTCAAAGGAGACATGCCTAGGGCTGAGTTCCACAAGGTGTTGTGGGCGAACTTAGCCCAAGGCAGCTACTCCAACCAAGTGGTAGGGTTGTCTTCCCTCAGGCACCGGAACATGCAAGCCAGGTCTTGGTTGACCCATTCAGTCTGACCGCTGGACTCTGGGTGGAAGCCTGATGACAGACTGGTGTTGGCCCCCACAAGGCGGCAAAAACGCCACCCAGAAACGACTAATGAACTGGGGGCCCTGGTCAGAAACCACGTCACTGGGAAAGTCGTGGATACGGACCACGTGGTAAGAATGAGGTCCGTCGTCTCTCTAGCCATGGGAAACTTAGGTAGTGCTATAAACTTACAGGCTTTCAAGAAACAGTCCATGACCACCAGGATGACTGTCATGCCTCTGGACCAAGGCAGTCCAGAGATAAATTTCAGGGAGATGTTGGTGCATGGACGGGAAAGAATGGGGAGAGGATGGAGAAGTTCGGCCGGTCGCTCCTGTGGGTCTTGTTATGTGCACAAACTTTGCAGGTAGTGATGAATTGCCTGACATAGGCTTCCATCCCCGGCCACCAAAACTGTCGCCGGAGGAATTCGTACGTCCTGAAAACCCAAGGGTGAGCCGTAAGTGAGGAGGAGTGTACTAACTTAAGGGCTTGTGTGCGAACCCATGTGGGGATATAGGACCATTACCTGGATCAGGGTCACCACGCTGGGCATCAGAGACAAGCTTGTCTATGGCCCAGGTGAGGGTGACAACCCGGGGAGTCGGGAGGACTGGCTCTGGAGAGGGATCCTCCTCAGGCATGTCCCACTGCCTGGACAGGGCGTCGGGCTTCACATTCTTGGAGCCTGAATGGAATGATAGAGTAAAGTTATATTGCTCGAAAAAGAGGGACCATCAGGCCTGACTGGCATTTAGGCACTTTTTTATGGATTTTTATGGTCGGTCCATAGCAGAAACGGGTGCTTGGCTCCTTCCAGCCACTGCCACTATTCTTCCAGGGCTCACCATTCCACCATTCCTCGAGCTCACCATTCCTGACTGATGTAGGCTGAGAGGAAGAGCCCTGTTGGAGAAGTATCAAGTGAGCCTAGATCTGGACTCCCCTGCCGGATCTGGCTCTTGTGTTTCCCGACCCAGGCTGCGAATGATTAGCATGGGGTTTAAGTGATCAAACAATTGATTCTGCTCTTAAACTATGAATGGGGCTCAGCGCTTGAGACGCGAAAACTATTTAAAGTGCAGACATGAACAAACAATTGATTCAGCTTTAAAACAGTGAGCAGGGCTCAACCCTTGATACGTGAAAGCGACTTAAACTGCAGACGTGATCAAACAAATTAAGCCACTTTCATGCAATGAGCGGAGCTCAGGTTGCCGCAGCAACTGAGTAGGGACCATCATGAGTGGAAGTGGGGTAGTGTGGGTGGCCAAATGAAGTGGACCAGGAAATGCTGACCCTAAGCTAGCTGCTGAACCCTAAAATTAACCTCGAGCCTCCAGACTCTACGTGGCCTACGTTCTTGGCAAGGCATGTTGACCAATAACCCTAATGGGAGAGCGACCATGAGGAACAAACAAATGCTTCGGTGAGAAGCCACATACAATGCCATGCCAACCACCACTTTAGAACTGCCTTTTATGGTCTGAGAGCAGGTGCACCTAATTCTTGCTACTAGGGGGTGCGGTCCCCTGATGCTGATGGCACATGTGTGCAGGGACCACCCTTACAGCATCAGTGCCATTACTGAGCAGACGCTGTCCTCTAGTCTCCATGGGGCGGCACCAGATAAAACCACCCAAAAATAAGGAAAAATTTATTCAAAATGAAAACGATTTGGCAGACATTTACATTTACATTTACAGCATTTAGCAGACGCCCATATCCAGAGCGACTTACAATTGGTACAGTCTTACAAATCCAAGCAATTGTGGGTTAAGGGTCTTGCTCAAGGACCCAACAGTGGCAGCTTGCAGAGGTGGGATTTGAACCCTGGACCTTCTGGTCCATAGTCCAGTACCTTAACCGCTAGGCTACCACAGGACCCACAGCAGACAGTGATCCAGTTTTACAGACAAGCTGTGGTGGAATGGGAAAACCTGCTAGGCCATGTCACCAACATGGTGGCCATCTTGAATGCCACCAGCTTTATGTTCTGCTTCAGTTTTTTAAAAGGGGAAGAACCTGTGTGCAAAATCAGATTGGTAGAGAATTTCGCCAGAAAAATAATGATGTGCTTCATGTGATTTCTCACCCTTACAAAACTCTGCAATACCTGCCTGAGAACGACCAAGACCAGCAGGTAGAATTTGTATTGATGGAATTTGGATTGATGGCACCCTTACAAAATTCAGATGCTGCCGCAACTGACTGAGGATGACCCTGACTAGCAGGTAGAATTTGTAGAATGGGTGACACAGCAACTTCAGATAAACCCTCATTTTGCCTGTTGGGTGTTGTTCAGTGTTGAACCAAATTTCTTTGTGAATGGTGAGGTCAACAAGCAGAATCGGCGATAGCAGTTTGACGCAATCCCTCACTGAACTGATCCATCTAACACTGTTACATTGCCTAAAGTCATGGTAGGGTGTGGTGTATGGAGCATTGGAATGTGGTGGACAGCATATCAGATACGTTTTGTAGACCGTTGGGTCAATTTTCTGGTTTCACAAAACATCACTGTTTGGACACGAGAACGAATAAAGTTATGTTAACAAGAAGCACACAGTTATTTCTCTGGTGACATCCTCTACCAGTGTGATGTGTTACACAGCACCTTTCCCATATGAAAAACTAGTCGAATTCAAGATGGTGGCATTTAAGACGGCTGCCATGTCGGTGACATGGCCTAACAGGTTTTCCCCTTCTTCCATCTCTTCTGTCTAAAACTGGATCACCATCTGACAAACCTTGTACACACCCTGTATGACCAACCCCAAGTCAGAAAAAGTTGGTATAATATGAAAAATGCAAATAAAATTATATATACTGTGTTCCTTACATTTCCTTTGACTTTTATTTAATTCTAGATAGTATGAACCCAAGATATTGCAGCATTTTTCTGCTCAACTTCATGGTCAACTCCATTTAATTTGCTAATTTAAGGTGATTGTAATCATGATTTATTACTAAAATCCAAGAAAGGCTGAATATTTGAGGAGCAAAAATGGGCAGAGGATCTCCAGTTTGTCAATACATGTGTGACAAAATGATTGAAATGTTTAAAAACAATGTTCCACAATAAAAGATTGGAAGGAATTTACACGTCTCCCTCTGCAGTGCCTCCAGGTCCCTTGAATTGTTTAGTGAGTAAAAGTCAAGTGCACAATCCTAAACTGAAGAAGCATGATCTTTGATCCCTCAGAGGGCATTGCATTAAGAACCATCATTCATCAATAGCCGATAGAATCACATGGGCAAGGGATTACTTTATAAAATCTTTATCAAGCAGTACAATACAGAGTTACATTCACAAATGCCACTTAATGTTTATTTTTTGCACAGTAACATTTTGTATTAACCATGTCCAGAAGCAGCGTCGAATTCTATAGGCTTGGAAACATCAAGGATGAACCATTACACAGTAGCAACGTGTACCAATCAGATTCCAGATCTTTTTTGGAAGAAATGGAAGCTGTGTGCTCCAGACCAAAAAATGAAAAGGACCATCCAGACTATTATCAGCAACAAGTCCAAAAAGCCAGGCTCTGTCATGGTATGGGGTTGTATCAGTGCCCTTGTCAAAGGCCATTTACAATTCTGTGATGACAGCATTAATGCAGGAAAGTAAACTGAGATTTTAGAGCAACATAAGCTGCCTTCAAGATGACATCTTTTCCAGGGACATCTGTGCATTTTTCAACAAGACAATGCAAAAACAATACATGCCAAATCAGAAAAAAAGTTAGGACTGAAATATGCAAATCCCTTCCAGTCTTTCTTTGAGAAACATTGCACATTTGTTGTTAAACTGCAGATCCTGTCCCCATCTTTACTCCTCATAGACTCAGCCTTTCGTGGATACTGCTTCTGTATCAATTCAGGATTATAATCACCTGTTGACATTACCTGTTTTAAATTACACCATTTATTATTTTTTCCCCTCATTACTAGCTCTAAATTGCCCCCATTCCAACTTTTTTGGAACCTGTTGCATGCCTGAAATGCAGGAATTGATTAATTATTAGCAAATGAAATTAAGTTGACCAGAAAAGAACATAAAATATCTTGGGTCTATACTGCAATGAAATAAAAGTCAAAGGAATGCCGCAAGATTTTTTTTTTTATTTGGATTTTCCATACTGTTCCAACTTTTTCTGATTTGGTTTTGTATATATAATTCACATGTTGATGTATAAACAGTTAGAATTTATGGGTATTTTAAGTATTCTACGTTTGCGTAGAATCTTAGGCAACACAGTTTAGGTATACAAACATTTAGATATGCAAACATTATAAAAAAATTAAATCCTACAGTGTGATTTTTTTTGTGTTGCTAAATAAATTTACATAATATTTAACATTCCAGATATAAATCCTTTGTTACTTTGTAGGTATATTTCTAAACAGTCTAAAAAGTAGGTGCTTCTGATCAATGGCCTTATCTGCAGATTGATCTAAACTGTGTATAGCTGGGTGAAGGACACACTAAAAAAGGCTCTAGAAGATTGTAGGAGTTCAACCATAAAATACATCATGGCAAGAGTGAGTATAGCAATAAGATACAAGGTGATTATCCTTCATGAGCAAGGTCTGTCTTAAGCTGAAATTTTGCAGTAGACAAGTGTTTCCAGATGTGTAGTCCAACCTCACTTGCATAACCACAAACAAACAGGCAAAGTTGAGGACAAGAAATGCATTGGTCAGCTAGAGATACTGAGTGCAGAAGACTTGAAATGCCTCAGGCTCTTCAAAACCAGAAAATATCCAACAGTGCTTTCATTTAAAACTAGAAAGAAAACCAATTGGCATGCTGGTACACCCAGTGGAAGAAAGAGTGGGAAACAAAGCCAAGGGACTCACCTGTTCACAACACAAGGACTGGGGTGCAATACAATCACAGTAGGTTCTCTGGACTGATGAGACAAAATTTTTGGCTCTAATGAAAGGCAGTGTGTCAGTGAACTCAAACAAAGTAAGAAAAAACAAACAAACAAAAAAAACAACATAGCCAGCAAAAGATGAACAATAAGTCCTACTTAGATAGTATGGCTCCCACAGAGCCCTGATCTCAACATGATTGAGTCAATCTGGGATTACATGAAGACACAGAAGCAAGTAAGACAAATAAGCCTTCAGAAGAACTGTGGAAGCTTCTCCAAGAGGCCTGGGAAAACACACCAGCTGAGTACATTCAAAAATGTATGCCAGTACGGTATACCTAAGTGAATTTATTCTGTTTTAAAAGCTGATAGCTGTCACATCAATTATTTATTTGGTTTCGATTTCATCTATTTGTTAAGTGCATTTTTGCCAAAGAAATGTCTGTATATCTGAAATATGTTGTTTCCCACTGACAGTTTGGTGCCTAAAACTTTTGCACAGCCATACACATAATTTGCTAACAGAATATATGTATATATAGCAAAGGAAATTAATTATCATCCAAATCAAAGGTGCTAATCAATGGTCATACATGTGGTGGACACAAGTAGGGTTGTGGAATACGTAAAAGTCTCAATTCTAATCATATTCTTTGATTTATTAAACAGTAACCAAATATCCAAGAATGTGTTCATTATTACACATTAGTTGGCTTTCAGTGCAAGTTCTATGGCTAAAGGGTTCCAGATACCAAATCATCAGCTTTGAATATTGGATGTGATTTGGTATAAACAGGCATAAACAGTTGTTTTAGATATTGTTTTAGTGGATTCACCATGCTTCCTGAATTGCTTGAAAGTACAGTTTGAAATATGACTTTCATGCTGTGCAAGCAAATGTGATCGAAATACCACACAAAAGGCGTTACACCTTTAAAAATCATGCTTCTGAGTTAAATGGTATATTAACAACTAGTCTGCACAGAAAGAAAAAACCTGAGGTTATTTTTTCTTCTTTTTTTTCAGATGTTTTGCAAGAGAACACATTGTTTTGGTAAGTTTTTTCATGAGTCTCAATGAATTGGAAGTTCTTTTCTTGTAACATGTCATTACAGTGTAAACCATGATTACAGTGAATGAGAAGTGCAGGAAGCGGACAGGTGATTAAATAGAAGAGTACAGTGCAGGTGTGCCTGTGTGTAGTAATGTGTAGGTGAATTCTTCAACATGTTCTGGCCTGCTCTGTTGTTCCACAGTGTGCCTCAACACCGAGCTTTTCCTTTCTGCACATAAATAAAGGTGTGTTTCTCTGCAATTGTGGAGTTTGTTCATAAAAAGTATTTTTTTTCCAACTTGTCGGCAGAATATACTGTATAAAGTAGCTTGCACATGCAGCACTATCTCTATCTTTCTGTGCATTATGCTTAGGAGGCCATGAAACTATGCTGGGTTTAGACTTGTTAAAATTCACAAGAAGACATAAAGGGGAGAATAAGCTTTAAAATATTACACAAATCCTTAAAATACAGATCCTTTTACAAACTATGTAGACTTGTTCATGTAATTTATTTGTGTGATTAATTTTAATTATGTGTATAAACACATTTCTGCAAACATATCCTGCATATATATTCATTATAGACCCTGGCAGTACTCACATCTTTGGAAGCTATTATTGTGATTACACTGAATCATGGTGTAAACTGATTGAATCCAAGACTAGGAACAAGACACATTTGTCAGAGCAGCTGACGCCAGTGATGGAGTCTGGGCGTCTGACCGCTTTAAATCACAGGGTAAGTGATACCTCAACCACCAGTTTTTGTGGTTTGAAAATAGGGTAAGAAAAACCTAAATGATGACACATTGTTTAAACCTGCTCTATTCTTGTATTGTTCATGTGTTTGACCACAGTAAATATTGGTTGAATTGGTAAAATTAAACAAAGTTTACAGAAAGATTTGTTTAAAGTACTTGATGATGGTATGATGGTAAAGACAATTTCCTTATAAAGTCTATAAATGTTATGTTAATGCGTCATTGATTTTTTATTTATTAGGTTATTTATTTATTTAAGTTTAACATTCTACCCAGGATTCCTCTGGGTGCAGCTGATTCATCATCCAGTGACGCAAGCAAGATGTTCCTTCGTAAGCACAGCCAGTGCCAAATTCTTGCTGTTTCCTGAGTACACACATTGCGTTGTGCAATAGGGGCTGAGGTTTTGAAATGTCAAGAAGGTTTAACCCTAAAGCTAACCTCTGTTATTTATATACAGCATACAATTCTGACAATAAAAGCAGTGATGAGTATGCATATGCCTTGCTACACTAGTGGAGCCAGGTAAGCTCAGCTATTAACTCAAAAGTTATTTGCTTCAAGTTGTTCTCTAGCACTGACATACTAGGTACTCTAAAAACATCCATTCCTTAGTATAATAGGTGAGGTCCACACCCTAGCAATAAAACTAACTTCATTACATGTTCATCACAGGCTAATATGTGAAATAATGGGTGAAACTATTAAGAACTAGACAGCATATAAGAAATAAGAAGAGTATGGTGAAGAAATACTGGTACTTTTTAAAAAGTGGACATGTTATGGGTGTCTTGTGTTTGACTGAATTGTCAAGACTGGCAGTATGATTCAAAAACTGTAGCTGCAGGCTTTTGTCTGTTCCAGGAATTTTTACACATCTATATAGCAGATATATAACTCTATTAATCAAAGTTAATGAAGTTAATTGATTTATTGGAGTTATATAAATGTAAAATTTACACTCACTGTACATATGGAGCTATTCCTCCCATAATTAGCAAAACACTATCACTCGTGCCTGTTTTTGGTTTGTTGGGATAGCCTTCATTCCTTTGTACATCGATGAGGCCTGTTCACCTCAGTTTCTGGTTTGTACTCACCACTCTTAACCAGAAGCACCTCACAAGCTTTGCTATTTCAGAAAGGTTTCAAACCATGTGGAATTGTCAGTCGCGCTAGTATTTATGCATGTCTATTTCTCCTGCATCCACCTTCTTAATACATCCCAGACCTTGACATTCACAGTTTAGTAATTAGATAAATAATGTTATTTGTTACCTGTGTGTTGCTTGATCTTTTGGCTCTTTTGGCTCATTGATGTGTACTTGCAATACTGGTGAGTTTTTTGTTTATTATTATTCATGATTGACTATTTAAAATGTTAAGAAGGGCTAATTGATACATAATATATAATATAAGCAGTATGTTTTTTGAAGTTTTTTCATTGATTTACACTAGTGTGGCATTGAGGTTTGACATTGTTAACAAAGAATCATAAAACTGATTATGGAAATGTTTTATATTTTGATCTGTCTAATAATTTATCAAAGTGATTTATCTTTTGAGACATAAACTTAAAACTACTAGCTAGCTTAGGCACTTTTTTAAATATTAGCCAAATCTCATTCTTAAGGTTAAGAGTGTTGGAAGTGTTTTGTCAGGGTCTTACTGCATCCACTGTGCACAGTTTAATTTTTATGGAGATATAGAACCATGTAATCTGAGAAATGGTGAGCAGGTTAACCATTAACTGTTTAGTCAAGCTTTTAATTGTTTTTTGGACCTAAAGTTCAGACCTTTATTTAACCCCTTGCAGTTGTAACATTTTAAGATTGTTCTCCAGGAATTTCATAAACAATGCAGAAGTAAATTCATAATGGAACTATATTCAGAACAACATTATTAATATATTGCATAAAATAACAATCATTAAGATAATCTACACCACCCAATCATTCTGTGTTAGAAACTTGTGTAACCAAAGGATGATTTTCAACATGCAGAATTATGAATTGATTCTTTATATACATCTGAATTTATTAATTCTATTAAATGTTTTTTGCAATAACACTGTATAGTAACATTCTGTATAGCCCATTATGTTCCCTCTGTGGATTTTTTATTTTATTTCTTATTGGAATTTGTCAAGACTTGTTTATCGCATAATGAATCAGTTTTTTTATGTGTTCATCACAAAAATCTTTGAGGTTTTTCATCATATTTCATAACTTAACTTTATACAATACTGTGGATTAATAATGAAATAAGCCTCACAGGGAGCAGGTCCTAGGTTTGATCTCAGGTGGAGTGGTCTGGGTCCTTTCAGTATGGAGTCTGCATGGCCTCCCCATGTCCGTGTGGATTTATTCTGGGTACTGTGTGTGCTCTACAGTGCTTACCAGCTAAGCACCAGCTATCCAGTGACCCTATCCCTCTGTCCTGCGACCCTGTCCAGGATTAAGTGGATAAGTATGTGAATGAATGAATATATAATTTAATCTTGAAATGACAATATTTAACTTTTTTAATCCTTTTATTGACACAGAGTATAACATTAATCCTAAGAACCAGTCGTCTTGTTTGATTTATGTCTGCACTAATCAATACATACCGTGTGTGTATATATACAATGCATTTGGAAAGTCTTCATACCCTTTTTCACATTTACATTTTTTCACATTTTGTGTTGTGGACTTGTGCTAAAATAGAACAAAAGTCAAAGTGCAACCCATTCTGCACTCAATACCCCATAATGAGAAAGTTAGAACAGAGTTTTAATTTATTTATTTATTTTTTTTTTTACAAATTTATTAGAAAGGAAACACTTTGCTTTGATACTTGAACTGTAGTTGTGGTTTAGCAGAGTGTTCAATCTTTTCATCAGACCAGAGAATATTGTTTTTCACAGTCTGAAAGTCCTTTAGTTGCTTTTTTGCTAACCCCAGGTGGGCTTTTGTGTCTTTTACTGAGGAAAGGCTTCTATCTAGCCACTCTGCCAAAAATCCAAATGCATTGTATATATTAGCTATAGCATGCCCTGGCTGGAAAAGGGTTGCTGTTGCAGTACTGGCGGATGACCGTACTACAACACTCATATGTGTTGATGAAAATGCATCCGTGCTGATGGTATTTCTGCATATAATGTTATACTGAATTCTCTGCATGTACTGTTATACTGAAACTCTGATTTTGGACAAGCTGGTGGATCTGTAGACTATAAAGTGTAAATGAGTTGTCAGCAGAAACTATTTTAGGTGTAACAAATGAGAGTGTACAACATCATCTTGGCATTACAGTGCACACCTTTTTTCAGGAAATTAAGCTGTCAAATAAATTACCTTTCATGCAATATTCTGTTTCAGAAGGTGCCTTTCCTTCTCATTAACTTAACAAAATGTGGGTTGGCAAATGGGTGTTATATATGAGGCTATTAATTAGATGGTATGCATTAAATCCTCCTAGTATTATTAAAGAGAGTTACTCAAGTCAGTATCGTCAATATGAAAAAAATCTTACTTCTTAATACCTCCAATAATAAACTGCATCCACCTTCAAACATGCATGAAACAGATCCATCCAATACACATATGCACTACAGGCATGCCTTATCCTCTCCACATATGAAGCACACCTATGACTGTTGCCATGGCAACAAGGGCACTCCACATGCACCTGATTGGCTGAAAGTCTCAGCCACGTTCCATAGGAGGTGAATTTCTTTAGCTAGGACTCTCTCTCTGAGCCTCTGTGTGTGTGTGTGTGTGTGTGTGTGTGTGTGTGTGTGTGTGTGTGTGTGTGTGTGTGCGTGTGTGTGTGTACACCATGTGGTCTGAAAAACTGCAGTGTATGCACAAAGCTTCACTGGGCAAATGATACATCAGCATGATACAATGCTTTTCACGTGGGATTTGTGCAAACTTTAAAACCACCACTGGATTAAATAACCAGGTGACACTAAACAAGTTATTTTATGCCCTTTCCTCACTCATGGATTTCTTAAATTTGCAGGTTGGAGTGTCTGATAAAATAATCACATTCTTTTGAGTAATATGCAGAAGCTGTCTATACAGGCATGCAAAACTAGGCATGTTGTTATGTTGCAGGGAGATATGCATATTATTACAGGTGTGGTCTGAAAAGACACTGGGTCTTGCCACAAGAGGGTTTAAAAGTGCTTCCCCTGCTGCTCAATAAAAAGGTTGCCATAGGCTACTTTTGGGTTCTGTACTGCTTGGTGAGAGATTGTTGACTGCTAGATATAACACATTTGCACACATCTGGGCCTGTAGATCCTCCACACTCATACTTTGCTGAAGCTGGTGTCCAAGCTGGTCCCGTAAATACTCGATTGGCGATAAATCTGGTGACTGGGCAGGCCAAGGAAGCAATTGCAATCTGGTGGAGATATTCCTGAGAAACCCTTGCTGAGCACTGTCCTGCTGAAAAATGGCAGTTGGATGGTATGCCACGAGAGCCAACATGTGGCCGCAGAATGTCCTGCACATATTTTGCTGAGCTGTTAGTTTCCCTCGTATTTCTACTAGGGATGACCGACTGTCATATGTGACACAAATGCAAACAATGACAACAGTGGCTGGCTGTCAATGGCAGGACATGTAATGGGCACTGTGACAATAAATTTCCTTCTGCTAAGAAATGCTCTGAGCACAGACGGGGTGAAGGTGCGACCTGTGTCAGGATGGTGGAGAATGAAACTGTGGGAGCTGCCTGTGCTTGTCAGTGGATCAAACAATCCTCTCTACTGGTGGTCTGTCTGCTTCTCTCAGTTCAATGATGTCCCCCTTCTCAAAGCCTGTCAACTGGGCAAAATGTCTTTGAATGCGTCACAGAGGCATTTCTAGAGCAACAATTTCTCAACAGGAGGTACACTACCAAAGCTAGCCTCTGAGAGCCTTTTTGTAGACAGCTGGGGAAGCAGGTTTATGCCCTCTTGTGGCAAGACCCAGTGTCTAATCAGACCATGCCTGTAGTCATTTACATATCTGCCTGTGACATAACTGCATGCAAAGTTTTGCAGCAATCCAACATTTCTATCTGGGTGCTTTACATTACTATATACATTATATTGCCAAAAGTATTCACTGACCCATCCAAATCGTTGAATTCAGGAATTCCAATCACTTCCATGGCCACAGGTGTATAAAATCAAGCATATAGGAATGCAGATTGCTTCTACAAACATTTGCGTAAGAATGGGTAGCTCTCAGAAGCTCAGTGATTTCCAGGATTGTACCGTGATATTCCACAGTCAACTGTCAGTGGTATTATAACAAAGTGGAAGTAATTGGGAATAACAGCAGCTCAGGCACGAAGTGGTAGGCCATGTTAAATGACAGAGCAGTGTCAGCGGATGCTGACACGCATACTGTGAGGTACATAGGCACAGAGTCAATCACTACAGACCTCCAAACTTCATGTGGCCTTCAGATTAGCGCAAAGACAGTGCGTAGAGAGCTTCATGGAATGGGTTTCAATGGCCAACCAGCTGCATCCGAGCCTTACATCACCAAGCTCAATGCAAAGCAACGGATGCAGTGGTGTAAAGCACGCCGCCACTGGACTCTAGAGCAGTAGAGATGTGTTATCTGGAGTGACAAATCAAGCTTCTCCATCTGGGAATCTGATGGATGACTCAGGGTTTGGTTATTGCCAGGAGAACGGTACTTGTCTGACTGCATTGTGTCAAGTGTAAAAATTGGTGGAGGGGGGATTATGGTGTGGGTTGTTTTTCAGGAGTTGGGCTTGGCCCCTTAGTTCCAGTAAAAGGAACTCTTAATGCTTCAGCATACAAAGAGATTATGGAAATTTGATGTTCACAACTTTGTGGGAACAGTTTGGGAACATGTCCTATTCCGACATTACTGCGAACCAGTGCACGAAGCAAGGTCCATAAAGACATGGATGAGCAAGTTTGGTGTGGAAGAACTGGAGTGGCCTGCACAGCCCAATAGAACACCTTTCTAATATGTATATGTATGTGTGTATATATACAGTATATACACTGTGGTACCTTGGTTCTAGTCGTTAATTCGTTCCAGATGGCTTGTCGAAAACCCGAAAACGACGAGTACCAAGCAAATTTTTCCCATAACGAATGATGTCAACTGAAAAATTCCGTTCCAGACCCCCAGGAAAACCACACTGTATAAAGCATTATATGCATTAATGGAGTTGTATTGTACAAGCACCTCCCGATTTTCAATGGGGATATGTTCCAACAAACATAAGATAAATGTGACACGTAAAAAAAAAAACACTTACTCTATTGATACTCTATTAACTCCAGGCGTTAGCATAGCTGCTAAGCTAACTGCAGTCTGTGTTCTGGAGCATTCAATTCATGTTTTGCTTTCAGTTGGCTCTTATGAACTAACCTTTTAAGGACCCATGGAGACTGATTTCCACTAAGAATACAGTACTGTAAAAAGAAAATAAGAAAAACACAATAAAAATAGCAGAGTTCTATTCTGAGCAAGAGCTATTGTGAACCTGAATCACTGTGTACTGAAATATGACTCATGAATCATGAATCAAGTTATGGCTGAAACGAGTCAGACAGCTCGACTCATATAAGTTTAAGCAAGTGTGCCAAGAACCGAGGTATCAGTGTGTATATATGAATCTCTGTGTATGTGTGAATGTAATGATGATGTATGTCAGTAATTTAAATATTAGAGCAAAAGGATAAGTTTATTATACACTGTACAACTGAAAGGAGCCTCTAGTTACCCTGTTAGGCTGCCTCATGCCTGGATACAAGATGAGATACGGCTGGGCATTTCAGCCAAATAGGTTCCATATGGTATCCGTATGGCACATTCTGGGCCTGTAGATCCTCATCCATCACACCAGCAGTTGGGGCAGTGTGTCACTCTATAGGAAAGGCAGGACTGATGCGCTCACTACAAGGCCTCCATAATCAAACCCGACCGTTGTCGCATCCCAGACAGTCACAGTCCTTAGCAGTCCAGGTTTCATGTTCATGACACCACTTCAAACAATGGCAAGAGGGGCTGGCTGTCAATGGCATGTAATGACCATGAGGCCCCATACTAGAACCAGACTGTTGTCAGATCCCAAACAGAGCCTGGATTCAATGCTAAAGATGATACATCATAGAGGCATGTCTAGCATCGACAGTTGCTCACAAAGAGGTCCGCTATGAACCAGCACTTTTACCAAGTGAGCCACTCTAGCTCTTGTCATAAAGTTTCCACCCAGTTGCTGTTTCCCTGGGGTACACTCCTGTAACCCAGGAATATGCCTCCATGTGGTTTCTGTGGATGCTTCCCCCTTTGCTTTTCTGCCTCACCAGAGGCCCCTGCATTTCCTAGGAGTAGAAAGTGGGTTGATTGTATCACGTATTTTGAAATTCAGTCAGAGTAATACATAATTCGGTTATCACTGGCACACTATGTATTCATACATATATTAATACCGGTACTTATTTTCCACCATAATTTACAATTAAATTCTTAAAAAACCCTACAATGTGATTTCCTGGATTTTTTTGTCTCATTTTGCCTCTCATAGTTGAAGTGTACCTATGATGAAAATTACAGACCTCTCTCATCTTTCTAAGTAGGAGAACTTGCACAATCAGTGGCTGAATAAATACTCTTTTGCCCCACTGTGTGTGTGTGTGTATGTATATATACACACATATATACACATACATACACACATTGAGGGAGAGAGAGATGAGAGAGGGTTGTAATTTCCATCATAGGTACACTTCAACTATTTGAGACAAAATGAAAAAAACCCAAGAAATCACATTGTAGGATTTTTAAAGAATTTAATTGTAAAGTAATTCAAAATGTATTGCATTGTGTTATATATATATATATATATATATATATATATATATATATATATATATATATATATATATATATATATATATATATATAAATGCATTAGGAATGCTTTCACTTTTTTTTACATTCTGTTATCTTGCATCCTTGCGCTAAAGTAAAAACAAAAATCTATTTTTCCCCATCATTCTGAACTCAATACTGCATAATGAGAAAATGAAAACAGCATTTTACATATGTATTGAAATTTTTGCAAATTTATTGAAAGGAAAATCTAAGACCCTCACAGGACCACCACAGATCAGGTACAATTTAGGTCATGGATCATTCTCAGCACTGCAGTGGCAATGATGTGGTGGTGTTTGTGTGTTGATCTGGAACAATTGGATCAGACAAAGCAGTTCATCAACTCCTTGTCCTGCCTGCTTCATTTGCATATATCATCATCTAACTAGTGACAGCCAAAAATGCACACTAGAATAACTAGTGACAGTCAACATGGTGCACTACTATAATTAGTGACACACAAAAATGCGCAGTAGTATAACTAGTAACATCCAACACAAACAATGGAACACAGTGGTTTATGAACCCTTTAGAATTTTCTATATTTCTGCATAAATATGACCTAAAACATCATAAGATTTCACACAAGTCCTAAAAGTAGATCAAGAGAACCCAGTTAAACAAATGAGACAAAAATATTATACTTGGTCATTTATTTATTGAGGAAAATGATCCAATATTACATATTAGTGAGTGGCAAAAGTATGTGAACTTTTGCTTCAGTATCAGGTGTGACCTCCCTCTGTGCAGCAATAACTGCAACTAAACATTTCTGGTAACTGTTGATTAGTCCTGCACACCGATCAGTATGTGAACCTTTGTATGATGGCAAGCCGTAGTGGCCCAGATGCAGAAAAACAGGTCCAAACCATGATACTACCACCACCATGTTTCACAGATGGAATAAGATTCTTATGATGGAATGCAGTGTTTTCCTTTTTCCAAACATAGCGCTTTTCTTTTAAACCAAAAAGTTCTATTTTGGTCTCATTCGTTCACAAAACATCCTTCCAATAACCTTCTGGCTTGTCCACATGATCTTTAGCAAACTGCAGACGAGCAGCAATGTTCTTTTTGGAGAGCAGTGGTTTTCTCCTTGTAACCCTGTTGTTCAGTGTTCTTCTAATGGTGCACTCATGAACATTAACATTAGCCAATGTGAGAGAGACCTTCAGTTGCTTAGAAGTTATCCTGAGGTCCTTTGTGACCATACCAACTATTACATACATTGCTAGAAATGGTCTGTTTGGAGCTTACTAGTTAACCAGTCAGGCTCAAAATGTTTATTATTTAACTAGCTCCAAAAGGTACACTAGTTAACTAATGTTTTCCATTCGAGTTAACTAGTAAATCAGCAAACACTCTAGCTAGTTAACTAGTGTTTTATGGCTTTGACAAGTTAACTAGTAAAGATTATGAGAAAGGTCATAAGAGGCAACTGAAGATTTTTGCCTCCACCAGTTAAGTAGCATTTTGTCTGTATCATGCCAAGTAGTGAATTCATGTTTTACTAGTTTTACTAGAATTCATGTTTTACTAGTTTGGTCCAGAGGGTCACTAGTGCATCAAAAATCTTACTAGTTAGGACTACTAGAACAGTGCCCAGCACCACTAGTAAGGCTAACATTACTAATTCACAAAAGTTCCCGAGAGTTGCTGAAGTAGAAATTTAAAAATAATTCAACAGTCCAGATAGTCCAAATAGTATGGTAAAATGCCAACCTAGAGCAAAAAAATGTCGTTCTAGTGCTACAAAGACCAAAGTAGAATAACCTGATGTCTAGTAGAAGAACCTGATCTGATATCAAGAATTAACTAATAAATTATCAAACGTCTTTCCCTGTTTAACAGTGACTATGCTTAAAGGGAATATTAGGCTTCTTTTATACAGTCATGCCCCATACACATATTCATTCAAACATGATGGACAGGCAAGTAGAAGCCTTTATGTAGAAGGTTTTTTACCTGACATGCTGAATTTTTGCACAAACACATGTTTGTGGAAGTGTATCATGGCACGAACAAAGGAGATTTCTGAGGACCTCAGAAAAAAAGTCGCTGATGCTCATCAGGCTGGAAAAGGTTACAAAACCATCCCTAAAGAGTTTGGACTCCACCAATCCACAGTCAGACAAATCCTGTTGGAAGCAGGAAAACACTAAAACATACAGAGCGGTGGGATGCCATAACCAAGACTGAGAAACACTGGGCTATTGAAAGAATGTTTTGTGGACGGATGACACCAAAACAGAACTTTTGGTTTAAAAGCAAAGCATTGTGTTTGGAGAAAGGAAAACACTGCATTCCAGCATAATAACCTTATCCCATCTGTGAAATATGGTGGCTGTAGTATCATGGTTTGGGCCTGTCTTGGGCGAGGATGGCTTGCCATTATTGAAAGAAAAATGAATTCAGAATTCAATCAGAGAATTCTAAAGGAAAATGTCAGGACATCTGTCCATGAACTGAATCTCAAGAGAAGGTGGATCATGCAGCAAGACAACGACCCTAAGCACACAAGTCATTCTACCAAAGAATGGTTAAAGAAGAATAAAGTTAATGTTTTGGAATGGCCAAGTCAAAGTCCTGACCTTAATTTTATCAAAATGTTGTGGAAGGACCTGAAGCGAGCCGTTAATGTGAGTAAACTCACCAACATCCCAGAGTTGAAGCTGTTCTGTACGGAGGAAATTCCTCCAGGTCGGTGTACAGGACTGATCAACAGTTATAGGAAACATTTAGTTGCAGTTATTGCTGCACAGGGGGGTCACATCAGATACTGAAAGCAAAGGTTCACATACTTTTGCCACTCACTAATATGTAATATTGGATAATTTTGTCTCATTTGTTTAACTGGGTTCTCTTTATCTACGTTTAGAACTTGTGGTATGGTAATGTTTGTACTTGTACTCTGCTAATGTTTTACTTCATATTTTCGCAGAAATATAGAAAATTTACAGGGTTCACAAACTTTCAAGCACCACTGTATACCTAGTGGTCAAGTTCACATAAAGTGAGATGGAAAACTTGCAGCCTGGATTTCAAACACACAATATTCCATATCAAGTTCTTATATTATTCCCGTTTCTGGCTGCCCTTTAACTTTTGCTTTACTGTTCTCATGAGCTACCTGTTCAAACAGCCTTAGAGCTTTAAAGTTACTTCAGTGATTCCACTTGTATGGGAATGTGTTAGAACCAGAAATATTAATCATTTAAACCCTTCAACTACACACAGATTAGTCATGTTTCCTAGGCATGCCCAAACTTATAATTATTGCTAAAAATCTACCAGAGCACTTCATCTTTCAAGCTAGGGTTGTTTTTTTTTTCCTTTGTGTGTAATGACCTATTGTTAACACCAACTTGTCAACCCTGATGTAAAAATCTTCATCTTCCATCTTTTCAAACAGCATGGAAGTAACATTGGAAAAACAGCTGTCTCTAAAGCTTTGATTTTTCCAGTGTGTAACACAACAATGCAAAGAAACTGTTTTCAGTTTCTTTTGTTCAGTAGTATTTTGGGCCTGTGTGTAAAGACACACTGACACTAAGCATTTATGCTGTGAATGTTTAAACCGTATCCTTTAATTTTATATTATTACAACAGAGTAAAAATATCTAAGAAATATTTAAACTAAGTTTTAGTTCTTAAACCTGTAGCCTGTGATTCATGAAAATGTGACCTTAGGACAAGGCCTATCATTACATGTACATTAAAGCATGTATTTGAGGTATGACACCAGCTTTTATCCACTCTTTTTGCCCAGGAAA
>JAJAGP010000815.1:119799-286819 GCA_025084515.1 Ancistrus triradiatus | reverse complement strand
AATACTACTACATTCTGAAAGTTCAAGGACTCCACTTTTCACTTAAATTATTTTGATTTGGAATGAAAACCTTTAAATTCGAGATAATTTCTGTCTGTCTATCTGTCTATTTATCTCCATGAATGTCTTTTCATCTGTCTGTCAAAATGTGTTGTCAGTGATGTGAGGTGTGTTAATATGCACAGACATCTGCTAACCAGCTTCTTTTCTAATTCATTAACCGACACTGCAGCATCGGCTGGATGAGCTCTGTGTGTGTGTGTTTGTGTGTTTGGGAAGGGGGTTGGGAGGGGTGTAGGGCAGCAAATGTCCCCACTAGGGTAGAAAAAACATTGCAATTTTTATTTGAATAACCAAAAGGACCAACATATTCAAAATATTTCCTCTTGGTTGCTGAGGTTAGGCTTAGAATTAGGGTTAGGGTTAGGTGTTGCAATAATACGCCACAGTAATCATCATGTCAATGGAAAGTCCCAAAACCTATGTTCAGAGTCTGTGTGTGTGTGTGTGTGTGTGAGAGAGAGAGAGAGAGAGACTGTGTGGTCATGCATGTGCTTTATTGCTCTATAAGGCCACATAGAGTCCATTGTGTACACAGGGTTATACAAGGCATGATCATACTGTAGAAATGTAGTTTGTAATGGTGAAAAAAAACATTTTAATATATTTATTCATTTTACATAAAGAAAACGTAGCTGATTATTTCATTTATTATTAATTTTATATTAAAAAACGCCATGAGAACTGATAGCAAAGTGCCAAAGTTTAATTCATTAAATAGTGAAAATCTGGACAAATAATTGATAATAAAACCTCCAATTAAAAAATAAAGTTTGAATAAAAGTCTACAACCATCAGCCTATAATTGTTATTGTTTGTTATCAGGGTTTTATTTTTTTTTTTTTTTTTTGAGTCCCAACAGTGCTTTCCATTGGGGTCAGACGTCATACAGGCACTATTGCTTGTGTGAGGGATAGAGGGCAGTCAGAGGATTATCCCTTGGCACTACAGCAGTGACCCCTGCCAGCCATGCAATGGATTTAGCGTCCCATCCCTTCCCCCAAAGACCTTGATTAGAAAATAGTGGTAAAAAAGGAAAAACAGGATTTGTTTACAACATAATGTACTGTAAGCTTAGCATTAAATGAGCCATTCCACTGAATGGGTGCCATTTTCGTCCCCAGGACATGTATGGATAATTAATATATTTAACTGGAAAAACATTTTATTATTAGGCAAAGAGACCTCCACATTGGTGCAAATGCAAATTTTAAGATATATAATTTTAAACATTACTAATAACTACAGAGATTGCTGGAAATAGTATTTGTTAGCTGGCCCTGGTTTTCAACATTACGATATGACCACATTACGATATGGAGTGACATTATATGTCACTCCATATCCCATCTATGACAGTCCATAATATTTCCCTGTAAAATACACATTTTAGACATGTGCCCAGGTTTCACTCAGTCCTGTTACCCTAACGTAGTCTCACTCCTGAAAATTGGGGAACATACCATATGTCACATGTTCAACAGGAAGTTATAAAAGCATCTGGATCTTCTGAAGACCATGGGAAGACCAAAAGTATGTTCTCTATTATTTTTTCCTGTGTATTTGATGATGTTGTAACTATGACAGAGAAGGTCAATGTGACCTTACTGTTCTGTTACCTAAATTATTTTTAGATGTCATTTATTTATGTTTTAAATAATTATTTTTGGTAAATCATTAGAATGTGCTCAGTGTCCTAATGCTTTTAGTATGGACGCCATGTGGTTACATTTTATGTATTTGCTATTTCTGTGCTAATAATATGAGTATTTACAGTAACAGGAGAAACCATATAAGCCATATAAGAAAAAAAGAAAAGTTGCCTGAGATTAACCAATACTCATTGTAAATAAATAAATGTGTAGTGTTTGATTCAGTGTTGAAAACTATAGAAAATGAAGTTTAAATTGGAGGTGTTACAACAAGCAAATGGCACCCAATCTGCAGAATGACTCAAACAGTATGCAAGTCTGATGTATTCTTAGCTGTAGCCTGGATTTTAAGTGCCATTTAATTTTTTACTGAAGCTAAAATGTGAAATAAAGAACCTCATATACCCCAATACACTGCTGTGTGTGTGTGTGTGTGTGTGTGAGAGAGAGAGACAAAACCTACAGGAGCTCATGCCGAACTAATGAGGTGTAATGTTACTCTCAGTAAATAAGAGCATCAACATCAGGCAGGAGGAGAAACACACGCACACACACAGCCAGCATGACTGAGCAGCAGAAATGTGACTTGATGGTGCACATTGAGGGATGAAATGGACAATGAAGTTTCCATATGTTGCTTTTACACACTAATTAGAGTCTCTGCCTCCTTTCCTCTCCGTCTTGCCCTCCCTTCCCTTTTCTCTTTCACATGCATGCAGTTGACTTTAAGCACCTTGCTATCGTAGATGGATGCACGCGAATGAGTGCGTGCTCACCGTGTGTGTGTGTGTTGTGTGTGTGTGTGTGTTGTTCTGTGTGTACTTGCAAAATATCGCCCTCTGGTCCAGAATTGTCATTTTGTGCGATGTGACATGGCAACAAAAAAAAAAAAAACAAATTCACTATATATTCTCACTATATATACAGACCCAGTGGGGTAAAAAAAGTATTTAGTAGCCACTGATTGTGCAAGTTCTCCTACTTAGAAAGATGAGAGGAGGTTCTGTTAAAATTTCATTCATAGGTTACACTTTCAAACTATGAGAGACCGTCTGAAGTTTTTGCCAGATGAGAATTATGGATGATCCAGAAGAGGATGGGGAGAATATCATGGGTCCAGATGAAAACCAAAATAGAACTTTTTGGTAAAAACTCAATGGTGGAGGAAGAAGAATTCTGAGTTGTGCCCAACCTACTGTGAAGCATGGGGGTGGGGAAACATCATTCTTTGGGCTGTTTTTCTGCAAAGGGAACAGCCGACTGATCCGTGTTAAGGGGAAGGAATGGAACGGGGGCATGTATCATGAGATGTAAGCTAAAACCTCATTCAATCAGTGAGAGCACTGAAGATGGAACGTGGCTGGGTATTCCAGCATGACAATGATCCCAAAACACACGCTCGGGTAACAAAGGAGTGGCTCAAGTAAAAAAGCATTCAAGGTCCTGGAGTGGCCTAGCCAGTCTCCAGTCCTCAGCCCCATAGAAAATTTAGAACATGTGTGGAGGGAGTTGAAAGTCCGTTGTTGTCCCAAAACATCACTGCTCTAGAGGAGATCTGCATGGAGGAATGGGCCAAAATACCAGCTACAGTGTGTGCCAACCTGGTGAAGACTTACAGGAAACGTTTGACCTCTGTCATTGCCAACAAAGGTTATGTTTCAAAGTATTGAGTTGAACTTTTGTTATTGACCAAATACTTATTTTCCACCATAACTTACAATTAAATTCTTTAATAATCCTACAATGTGATTTCCTGGATTTTTTTTTCTCATTTTGTCTCTCATAGTTGAAGTGTACCTATGATGAAAATTACAGACCTCTCTCATCTTTCTAAGTAGGAGAATTTGCACAATCAGTGGCTGACTAAGTACTTTTGCCCCACTGTGTATATATATAAGTGAGAGCATTGGTGGACTAATTTGTGCTGTTTAGTACAGTATTATGTGAATTGTCAAATTGTTGATAGTTTATTGAGGTTTATGTTACAGGATGCATGCATGTGAAATTAGGCACTGTACAGAATGCCTAGGCAATATGTAGAATGCCAAAAAATGAGCCTTGAAAGTATGAAATGTTTAATATTTCACACATTTCCTACTCTGTATATAGCCAAAGTATTATATGCACTGCCTAGGGAAAGTATTTAGCATATAAAAATTAACCATGGTTTTACCTTTTCTTGCGGAAAGAAAACTATGCATGGTTGCTATGGTATCTATGCCAAGTACCTTAGTAAAACCATGACAGATTCATAGTATTCACATAGTTACCATAAGATACCTTAGTAGTTCATAGTAGAATCGTGGTTATATATACAATAACCAAAGTTAATATAAACTATGTAGTTTAAAGTTAGTTCTATGAGTTCTACTATGAACTACTAAGGCATCTTAAGGTAACTATGTGTATACTATCAACCCTCCATGGTTGAACTATTGTACTATGGTTAAATTAAAATCGTGCTTAGCCTTTCATACTTTGCCTAAAAACATCATGTATTCTATACAATGCCTAATTTCACACGCTGCCAGTAACATACTGTATACATCGCTCTAGATAAGAGAATTGCTAAATATCAGAAATGACAGCTACTGCTAAATAAATAACTAAGAATCTTCTAAAATAACTTTTTGCAAGTTGAATTGCTTACATCCACTGTCAGCTAGTTTACTAGCAGTTAGCTAACGGGCCTGATAGAAAAGAAACTGTGTCCCAATGGACACGTTTTGTTCTACAGAGTTTTGTAAAGACATTTACAGTGTACTAATTGAACTGTGTAATTTGTTATATTACAGAATTATTTGCTTTGCAACATGGTGGAGCTTCTGGTTTATATCAGGACATGATTAAGTCAGTCTCAATAACAGAGCTGCTAGATATTGTCAAAGCAAATGCATTTTGACAGTTTCTGCCAAGTAAATAATCAAGAACATAACAAAATCCTAATCTTGGAATTGAGATGCGACTCTTTCTGTGACAAATCTGAGAAGCTGTAAGTTGTTGTTGTGCATTTGTATAAACACGAAACATTAATTCATTCATTCATTGTCTTATCCTTGATCCTACTCATGGTGGTGGGATAAACACTGATATAGAAATCTAATTTCTTAACAGTACTACAGTATCTATCCATCTAACTTTCTATCTAACTGTTTATTATTTGTTATGTGTTGTCAGCATGTAATTAATTAGCAGATACAGTTACTTGTCTCTTTAAAGAGAGAAGAAAACGAGTCCAAAGAGGCTTATTTGTCAAGGCAGCCTGTCTGCCAGTCATGATCATCACCATGGAGACCCAGGAGAGAGCCATGATGCATTACACAGATGTGACCTGTTTGTGTTCATTGGGTTTGTAAATGTGTTGGATTGGTATTTTTGTGTGTCTGCCCTGAGAGGAATATGGTTTTAGACATAGATGCACCATTTAACAGACTCGTACACACAACCTACAGCAGGTCTGTGGGAGGAAACCCACATGGACACAGAGAGGACATGCAGACTCCACACAGAAAGTACCTAGACTGCTTCACCTGGGATCGAGCCCAGGACCTTCTCGCTGTGAGGCAGCAGTGCTATCCACCGAACCACCGTGCTGCCCCTACTGTAACCAGCATTTCAAATTTCGCCTTGCCACAGTACTCCTCCTGCCAGTTTGAACCAGGTGGAATAGCCCTAATTTCTCTCGCGCATCGTTGAGCTTTGAGCAACCGACATCTGATCATGGTTTATCCCTCGTTGTTGATAGATGCTCACCACTGCTGACCAGGAGTCACCCACAAGCCTTACCGTTTCAGAGACCCAGTCATAACAATTTGGTCCTTGTTAAAGTTGCTCAGGTCTTTACATCTGCTCATTTCTCTTGCAATCTCAGCTATGAGAACTGATTGTTTGCATACCATCTAATATATCCCAGACCTTGACATGAGCAGTTGTAACAATATAATCAACACTGTTTGCTTCATCTGTGAGTGGTCAAAATATTTCGGCTTATCGGTGCATACCCTATATACAGTGATGCTTGAAAATGTGTGAACCCATTAGAATGTTCTATATTTCTGCAGAAATATGATCTAAAACATCAGCAGATTTTCACACAAGTCCTAAAAGTAGATAAAGAGAACCCAGTTAAACAAATGAGACAAAAATATTATACTTGGCCATATATTTATTGAGGAACATGGTCCAATATTACATATTAGTGAGTGGTAAAAGTATGTTAACCTTTGTTTTCAGTATCTGGTGTGACCCCCCCTGTGCAGCAATAACTGCAACTAAACATTTCCTGTAACTGTTGATCAGTCCTGCACACCAGCTTTTATTTTAATTTTTATTTCAATTTTAGCCCATTCCTCCATACAGAACAGCTTCAGCTCTGGGATGTTGGTGGGTTTCCTCACATTAACTGCTCACTTCAGGCCCTTCTATTGACATTTCCTTTAGAATTCTTCGAAATAATTCAGAATTCATTGTTCGATCAATGATGGCAAGCCGTCCTGGCCCAGATGCAGCAAAACAGGCCCAAACCATGATACTACCACCACCATGTTGTACAGATAGGATAAGGTTCTTATGCTGGAATGCAGTGTTTTCCTTTCTCCAAACATAATGCTTTTCTTTTAAACCAAAAAGTACAATTTTGGTTTCAAACATTCTTCCAATAGCCTTCTGGCTTGTCCACGTGATCTTTAGCAAACTGCAGACCAGCAGAAATGTTCTTTTTGGAGAGCAGTGGCTTTCTCCTTGCAACCCTGCCATGCACACCATTGTTGTTCAGTGTTCTTCTGATGGTGGACTCATGAACATTAGCATTAGCCAATAGGAGAGAGGCCCTTCAGCTGCTTAGAAGTTACCCTGGGGTCTTTTGTGACCTCCCCAACTATTACACGCTTACTCTTGGAGTGATCTTTGTTGGTCGACCACTCCTGGGGGAGGGTAACAATGGTCTTGCGAATTTCATCCATTTGTACACAATCTGTCGGACTGTGGATTGGTGGAGTCCAAACTCTTTAGAGATGTATTTTGTAACCTTTTTCCAGCCTGATGAGCATCAACAACTCTTTTTCTGAGGTCCTCAGAAATCTCCTTTGTTCGTGCCATGATACACTTTCCACAAACGTGTTGTGAAGAGCAGACTTTGATAGATATCCCCTGTTCTTTAAATAAAACAGGGTACCCACTCACACCTGACTATCATCCCATTGATTGAAAACACCTGACTCTAATTTCACCTTCAAATTAACTGCCAATCCTAGATGTTCACATACTTTTGCCACTCACTAATATGTAATATTGGATCATTTTCCTCAATAAATAAATGACCAAGTATAATACTTTTGTTTCATTTGTTTAACTGGGTTTTCTTTATCTATTCTAACAAATTCTAATTCACTGTAGTAAGTCACTATAGGAAACAGCAACCTGTTTGGAATTCTGATGCATTTTACATAGATAATATATCATCTAAAGAGTGTAAAATAAACTGAATATAATAATAATAAATATTACATAATATGTAGTATGCCTTTACATGATAATGTAGCAGATCTACTAGTACATCATTCTATTTTTAAGTAATTTTTAATTGAAATGAAAGTTTAGAGGAATGTGACAACAAAGCTTCTCAGAAATGTCAAGTCTTCAGACTTGGTCGCATGGACTGTATCTGATATAGATTTCAGCAGTACACTGGAAAGTGGCCTGGGTCATCATTTACAAAGTCAGCTCTGTGTCAAACATGAGGCAGAATAAAAGAGAGGCCACTTCAACGTGCAGTTTGAACACTAGGGTGTCTGTATATGTGTGTCTGTTTGTGTGAAAGCCAGACACACACACCATGTTTCACTACCTTTGTGGGGACAGATACAGTAACCACTGACATAATGATTACCGCCTAACATTATCCTCAGTAACCTAGAGCGAATCTTTTGATTATTTTCATTTTCAAAAGACAGTTTCAGCTTCTGTAAAAGAAAAACAGTTAACAGTTATAAGTCAAAAATTTCAGCTCTTTCTATCCTTGTTGTGATAACTGGTTCCCACAATGTAATATAAACATGGACATGTGCATGCACATGTTTGTCTTGCTAACCTTGTGAGGACTTTCTATTGACATGACAATGAAGGATTACTGCAGCTAATTAATGCTACATCTACCCCTAACCTTAACCTCAGTAACCAAAAGCAAGTATTTTGGCTCTGTTGGGTTTTCAAATAAAAGTTGCCATTTTTGTAATAAAGTGCAAAGACGTGAGGGCCAGAAAAATGGTTCTCACTAGTCAAAATTCCAGGTTTTTCCGACAAAGGGACATTTGGTCCTCACAAGTATAGCAACACAAGGTACACACACACACCATGTCTCACTAGCTACAGTAACCACTGACATAATGACTACTTAAGCTAATGCTACACCTAAACCTATCCCTAACCTTAACATCAGTAACCGAAAGCAAATCTTTTGGTTTTTCAAAAGAAAGTTGCAGTTACTGTAAAAAAAAAAGCAGTTACGTAGTGGGAACCAGCAAAATGTCCCCACAATGACAAAAATGTCAGATCTTCCTATTCTTGTGGTGATAATTGGTCCCTGCAATGTGATATAAACATGGAAACACACGTTTGTCTTGCTGTCCTTCTGAGGACTTTCCATTGACAGGATTACTGCAGCTAATTAATGCTACACCTACATCTACCCTTAACCTCAGTAACCTAAAGCAAGTCTTTCGATTTTTCAAATAAAAGTTTAAAAAAAAAAAAAAAAAAAAAAAAAAAGGCAGTTAAAGACCAGAAAAATGGTCCTCACTAATCAAAATTATTGGTTTTCCTCTCATTGTAGGGACATTTGCTCCTCACAATTGTAGCAAGACAAGGTACACACACACACCATGGCTCGCTATATTAGTGATGACAGATACAGTAAACACTGACATAATGAGTACTTTAGCTAATTAATGCTACACCTACACTTAAAGTTAAAGCAAATCTTTTGATTCTTTTGGTTTTTCAAAAAAAAGCTGCAGTTTCTGTAAAAAAAAAAAAAAAAAAAAAAAAGAAAAGGAAAAAGCTGTTACCCACAATGTGAAAAATATCCAGATGTCAGATCAAAAATGTCTTTCTACGCTTGTGGTGATAATTGGCCCCCACAATGTAATATAAACACTGATAAACACACACACTCACACACTTGGCTCTGCAAAGTTCTGATCTCTGCCCAGAGAAGGAAGGTGATGGGACATGAACCTGGCTGTGTTCTAATTTGTTTGTGAGCTCAAGCCCATAGCTGTGTGCTCAGACAGCATGCGTGTGTGGGCGTGTGTGTGGGTCAAGGTTATATCATTTTGGTCCCCACAAAGATTGAAATATCTGACATCTTTACCTCGTGGGGACATTTTGCTGCTCCCCATAAAGAAGAAAATGCAACTTTCTTTTGAAAAACCAAACGAGCCAAAAGATTTTCTGTTGGTTACTGAGGTTAAGGTTAGGGTTAGGTGTAGGTGCTACAATAATTAGCTACGCTAGTGTTCTGTCAAGGAAACGTGCTTGCAGACAAACGTATGTGTGTGAGTGTGTGTGTGTGTGTGTGTGTGTGTGTGTGTGTGTGTGTGTGTGTGTGTGTGTGTGTCGGTATCTGAGGTTCAATATGACGTGGCTGTCTCTCAGGAGAAAGCTGCATATGTCAAGTATATTGTCCCATTATGCCAATCCATTTATCAACCCACTGAATGCCAATTAGATTCGCAGGATGGTGCAGGTACACTGCAGGCAGCTCGGTGCCAATGTTCTGCTGCAGCTGAGCTTTTCTGGCACATGCAAACACACACACACACACACACACACACACACACACACACACACTTTCCAGGGTGACTAACCTTCCTAAAAGGGCGAGTTCCCCCACTCTCACCCCCAGTTGTGGTGCTCTGTGTGTGTGTGTGTGTGTGTGTGTGTGTGTGTGTGTGTGTGTGTGTGTGTGTGTGTTTGGACCCCTGAAAAAGATGTCAAGGAGAGAAGGATAAAGCACGTGCCAGGTCTCTCCACAGTAGGAGGAGAGCAGAGAGGATGTAGAGGATTGATGAAGCTGCTGTAATGAGGGACACACATCTGAGCCCGAGAGAGACAGAGAGAGAGAGAGAGAGAGAGAGAGAGAGAGAGAGAGAGGGAGGATAAAAAGGCAAATAAATTAAGGACTACAAAAATACAGAACATACAAACTTTAATGTAAGTTTTTATACAATTTTTGAAGAAAGAAAAACAAGAATAATAACAAGAAAAAGTGTAACATGAGATTAGAAGATTACAAAAGAAGGAAGGAATATTACATAATGTGAGAGAAGGTAGAAGGAATAAAAAAAAAAGAAAGGAAAAAAATCACTCAAAGGACAAAGTAAGGGTGATTAAGAAAAATCAACACATTAAAAAAATATCTAAACTGATGAACTATGTAAGTAAGTAACTCAAGAAATACTTCAAAACTAAATCATGGAAGAAAGAAAGCATAGAAATGAAACTGATGAAACAAGATTTAATAGTGTGCTGGCAATCGTGACAATTAATAACAAAACTTGCCAGACACACTCACACGATTGTAATTTAGAGAGGCCAGTTAACCTAACATATGCATTGGAATGTAGGAGGAGATCAGAGTACCCAGAGTAAACCCACATGGACACGGGGAGGACATGCATACTCCACACAGGTGGAGTCTAAGGCAAGCTGTGGTGCTGTGTGGCAACCAGACTGTTGCACCACTGTGCTGCTAGCACAAAGATCGAAAGTAAGTCGAAGTAAGAGAGAAAACCAATATTTCAAATGAAAGAAAGGATTGAGGAATTAAGTAGGCATAAACACCAAAAGAGATGACCCAAACATGTTATAAGAAAGAAAAAAAGAACAATATTTAACATGGAACAAGAAGAAAGAGAGAAAGGCAGTAATAAAGAGTAATGATGACAGTGAATGGCAGAAATGTAGCCGGATGTAATTAGCATCCTGTGAGACTGGTTTAGCTAGCTGTTTGGTTATAAACCCCTGAAGATTAGACCACTTCCTGTACACACACGCACACACAAGCTGCTCACATTCTGATCCTTCCAATTAGCACTAGGCTATCTGAACCTTAGGGCGTGTCGTGTGTTTGTGTGGGTGTTTGTGTGTTTTCCTGTTCACAGGTATTTAGAAAGTTCTGCTTTATTAGGTCTTTATGCTACATATTGATGCCATTAGGATCTTTATAGACTTGCAAACATTTTCCCACCGCAATTTCTGGGACACAGATATGACATTGCTGGATTCATCTGTGTTCTGGAACTGTTCTTTCCCGCTTAATCACCACCAGAGTTTCCAGTTAGTGTTCAAAAGCTTCCTGTTTCCATACTAAAGGAGGCAGTGGCCTTATACAGTGGTGCTTAAAGTTTCTGAACCCTTTAGAATTTCTATAGTAAATATGACCTAAACCATCATCAGATTTTCACACAACTCCTAAAAGTAGATAAAGAGAACCCAGTTAAACAGATGATATTTAAATAACATAATATCATTTATTTATTATGGCAAATTATCCAATATTACAGATTAGTGAGTGTTTAGCAGTTAAACCTCTATGTTTAGCAGTTAATTTGAAGGTGAAATTAGAGTCAGGTGATTTCAATCAATGGGATGACAATCAGGTGTGAGTGGGCACCCTGTTTTATTTAAAGAACAGGGATCTATCAAAGTCTGCTCTTCACAACACATGTTTGTGGAAGTGTATCAATGCATGAACAAAGGAGATTTCTGAGGACCTCAGAAAAAGAGTTGTTTGATGCTCATCAGGCTGGAAAGGTTACAAAACCATCTCTAAAAGAGTTTTGGACTCCACCAATCACAGGTCAGACAGATTTTGGTACAAATGGAGGAAATTCAAGACTATTGTTACCCACCTCTCCCCAGGAAGTGGTCAACCAACAGAGATCACTCCAAGAGCAAGGCGTGTAATAGTTGGGAGGTCACAAAGGACCCCAGGGTAACTTCTAAGTAACTGAAGGCCTCTCTCACATTGGCTAATGTTAATGTTCATGAGTCCACCATCAGAAGAACACTGAACAACAATGGTGTGCATGGCAGTGTTGCAAGGAGAAAGCCACTGCTCTCCAAAAAGAACATTGCTACTTGTTTGCAGTTTGCTAAAGATCACGTGGACAAGCCAGAAGGCTACTGGAAGAATGTTTTGTGGACAGGTGAGACCAGAATAGAACTCTTTGGTTTAAAAGCAAAGCGTTATGTTTGGAGAAAGGAAAACACTGCATTCCAGCATAAGAACCTTATCCCATCTGTGAAACATGGTGGTGGTAGAATCATGGTTTGGGCCTGTTGCTGCATCTGGGCCAGAATATCAGAGAATTCTAAAAGGAAAATGTCAGCACATCTGTCCATGAACTGAATCTCAAGAGAAGGTGGGTCATGCAGCAAGACAACGACCCTAAGCACACAAGCTGTTCTACCAAAGAATGGTTACAGAAGAATAGCGTTAATGTTCTGGAATGGCCAAGTCAAAGTCCTGACCTTAATCCAATCTGAATGTTGTGGAAGGACCTGAAGCGAGCAGCTAATGTGAGGAAACCCACCAACATCCCAGAGTTGGAAACATTTAGTTGCAGTTATTGTTGCACAGGGGGATCACAACAGGGTGTCCACTCACGCTTGATTGTCATCCTATTGATTGAAACACCTGACTCTAATTTAACCTTCAAATTAACTGCTAATCCTAGACGTACACATACTTTTGCCACTCACTAATATGTAATATTGGATCATTTTCCTCAATAAATAAATGATCAAGTATAATATTTTTGTCTCATTTATTTAACTGGGTTCTCTTCATCTACTTTTAGGACTTGTGTGAAAATCTGATGATGTTTAAGGTCATATTTATGCAGAAATATAGAAAATTCTAAAGGGTTCACAAACTTTCAAGCATCACTGTATTATGTTTTAATACCAAATGATCCAGGTCCAGTAGCAAGGCTAGCAGATTCTGTGGAAAAGCTTTCAATTACTGTACCAAAGTTCCAGCTTTAGTTTCACGATGTCCAGGGGTAATACCAAAAGTTCCCGTTATAGTACCAAATGTTTAATTTCCAGTGACATATTTTCCAAATCAAGTACCAAGTTACGGCAGGGTGCAGGACATTTTCATACATGGCCCACCAGCTATGGAGCAAACCTCCCACCTCTGATCAGGATTCAGACACACTCCTAGAAGTCTAGATTAAAAACATGCATATTTCCACAGGACTTTGGTTAGTCTGTTTATATTGGGACGTGCAGCTCTGATCCTAGACGTACTGTATTGGATCTGGAGCTGCCTCTAGCCTCCCTGCCCTGTCGTGCTCTTTGGCCTGGTAAGCAGCTGTTGTTGAGCCAGGTGGGTTGGGGGTTGCTAAGCTCTTCTATTGCTTGAATATGTGCATCCCTGCTTTATGCATCAAAAGAAGGGCAGAGCCAAGAGTATATTGTGATGATTGTGGTGACCTGGTATGATGGGCTGCTGTTATCTTGCCTCTCAAATACAAGTCGCTGCTGTCTCATAGAAGCCTTCTTGGCTGTGATATCGTCCGGTTTTC
Organism: Ancistrus triradiatus; assembly: GCA_025084515.1. Taxonomy (NCBI): domain Eukaryota; kingdom Metazoa; phylum Chordata; class Actinopteri; order Siluriformes; family Loricariidae; genus Ancistrus; species Ancistrus triradiatus. Next base: position 273,513 of record JAJAGP010000815.1, on the reverse strand, counting down.
CCTTTTTGTTATGCTGATATAATGGTGCTGCCAGAGTCTCATGCTCATTCCTAACTACTATGGTTGCACCGATACTGTATCTGCCACACTGCCTATGGATTCACCTCCCAATCCATAAATTGATTTATAGGCCCTTATCAAGTAGTTTAGTTAGATAGAGGTGGTATAGGTATCAGTACTTGGTATCTGGCTGTGATGTGTGCCTTCTAAGTTTGTTTGCACAGAGACATCACCCTAAATATTTATGAGGTCTGGTACTTCACTGTCTCACCGCTGAACACCTCCCTCACTTCTCCTCAGAGCGCATTTATGGAGAATTATGAGGTGGAATGCCATCAAAGTTGATGAATTCCAATCTCAGCATTCTCATTCAGGTCACATGGCCACGTATTGGATATGTATCCGATCTAGGACCACATGAAAGTGGCTCAGGTTGCTGGAGCTATAAGCCGACTGCCGTAACCACTGTGCCGATGGAAAACTTTATAACAGAAAGAAACAGCTGCAATAATGGTTGTTAAAAAGCTTGCAGCATCATTAACCAATTTATGTAGCATGTTAATACTATGACACAGCAGGAAGAATTAAAATAAAATAATGAAAATGGCAGGAAAGAAGGGAGTAGCTGTTAAGGAGAGAGGTTGGATGCAGTGTAGTAGATATCTGGAGTTGTCTCCTAGTGCATTTCACCATATCAAAGAGTTACATGGATTAGTGAATTAGAATATTAGAAATGCAATTACATATCCATCAGTTCATTAGTATCAGTATTCAGGGAAGAAATCTGGGAAAAAAATGTCCTGTCAAAAAGACAGTGTCAGTGCCATCATCCATGTTGGTCCAAGGTGGTTTATGCTGGCTAGTGCTAGAGTGGTGATGAGTTAGCCGGTGAACTTGTGGTTTTGCTAGTAAAGCTGGTAAACTTGGTTGGTCAGGATACTATTGTAAAAACACAAAACATATTGACTAATGAGCATATTGGGCATATAATGACATATTCCTATGGGCCTTCACATAATCCAAATATAGTGAAACCTCGGAATTTGAACTTAATCGGTTGGAGTAAGGCCATTGGAATCAAATTTCCCCATACAAGAAGTAATGTAAATAGGATTAATATTTTCTCGAGCTCCAAATGATTGTTTTTATGGCTGTATTCATATGTAATTAATGACAACAATAATAAAATAAAATAATATAATATATATATAATTTTGGTTCCAATTCATGTCCAAAGAACTGTACCCTCTCACACACCTACTTTCCATACTTACTTAATCCAGTTCAGATTCATGAGGGACCAGGGCCTAACCAGCAGCACAGGGTGCAATCAGGACCAACCCAATCCAGGGCCAGTCCAAAGCAGGGCACATACACAAACACTCACTCACTCAATCGCACAGAGACAGATTTTAGGTGCCAACTGACCTGACGCTTGTCTTTGGAATGTGGGAGGAAACCAGTTATATCAGATAACTGAACCACAGTAGTGATCCAAATAAATTTGGCATCGTACAAATAGAAAACTGAACCATGTGTGTTAAATAAATGAAGCGTCTCTGGTTTTACAGTGTGAAAACTGATTAAGCAAACATTTAGATTCTGAAGTCTGACACAACTGCCTCAGACACAGACACAGCTGGAGTCTGTCTTTCCAAATGACCTAGGGTGCCGTGCAGTGGCTGCTTATCACATCTCCCCTGAGGACTGTCAGATATCCTCAAAGAAACCTCCCTCCAAGACCTCCTAGTTATCAAAAGCTTGCTCAAACCAGATACTTCTGTCCTCTGTGTCAAGCACCTCCAAACCCTCCTCAAACCTCCCTTAACAACTAACAAACGTTGATCCAGTGAACAGCCAGATTTCCTGCTCATACCTTTAAATTACTAACATAATTCTACTCACGCTCCAGCCACCTCCTCATATTTCCTTACTGCATACTTTAGCTTGCCCAAAGGTGCTCTGTGTGGCACAAATTTCAACAGAAAGCTCTACAGCTCCATAACAAATCTCACCCAAAACTTCCCATACTTTCATTACATGCCCCAAACTCCACTGTATTCTCTCCATCCATCTTCATATTCCAAAATATCCAGACCCAAATGTTCTTTACATAGCCCAAGTCACCTATAAACTTCCATTTCAGGTACTAACCCTTTCTCCCACCGACTCCCCAAAGCCTGCAAAATTCCAACACATGCCCCAAAATACCACAAATGAACCCAAATGCACACCGCATCACAAATGCAAATGCCTATAACCTTTATTATATGGACTACTCCCCTAACCTAATTCAGTCTTCATCTACATGCCCATAACATCACTGAAACTTCAGCGACATCACGGTACTCTAATCCTTTCCCCCCAGCCTTTGTGGACACCTGTGTGTTAGCCGTAGTCATTTGCATGGCCTAAAGACAACACACACACAAATTATTATAATCCCTGAAACCTACCCTTTCTGCCCACTGTACCATTCTCCAACAGGTTGTTTTTCATGTCCTAGCTGTTACCAAACATCATCCAGACCTCCTCTACTTGCTCCTAACCTCACCTTAATCCCATATACTTTCTCAACCTTCCCACAATTGGGTTTTCTTTATCTACTTTTAGGACTTGTGTGAAAATCTCATGACGTTTTAGGTCACATTTATGCAGAAATCTAAAAAAATTCTAAAGGGTTCACCAACCTTTAAGCACCACTCTGTGTGTACGTACATGTATACAAACACGAACGTCCTCTACATGCCCCAAACAAAAACAACAAGCATGTCAACCTGCTTCCCCCTAATGCCCCTAAAGCATGGGACTGTGGTAGCCTAGTGGTTAAGGTGCTGGACTCTGGACCAGAAGATCGATGGTTCAAATCCCACATCTGCCGGGCTGCCACTGTTGAGTCCTTGAGCAAGACCCTTAACCCACAATTGTTTGGATTGTAAGATTGTACCAACTGTAAGTCGCTCTGGATAAGGGCGTCTGCTAAATGCTGGAAATGTAAATGTAAATGTAAAGCACCTCACTGATTTCTACTGAGCCTCAACCCTCCACTACTTGGCCTACTATACAACAGCATCTTAAATAATGACCCAGTCACCATCAAAGGTTACACAAAACTTTACAATCTTCAAACACTTCCAAATCTCAATTACATGTTCCACAACGCTCCTAAACACTACAGACTGACCAAATGCCAGAACTTCCCCCAAGGAACCCCACCCCCAGCTACAAGCTTCTTTCCTAGCTGCGAGTTTGTACCATGCAAATCTTTCACAAATCTCACTGAAGCCCCTAAACACACTGGATGTCAAGATCTCACAGAAATCACAGGACAGCTGACCTTAAGGGTATTTCAGTTTATAATTCTGCACTTTTTGAAAAACAAAACCACAGATTACAAAGATTTTTATTAGAAATCTCATGAAGCTCAGAAGCTTAAAAAAAGTTAGGGCAGGCTTCCACATTCTATATACTATTCTATAAGTATTGCCTGAAATCAAGCACTCATACCAAATTAAACCATTGATAGTTTTGTTTTTGTTTTTTCCTTCGAGTAATACACATAGCCAGGTGTTGCCTTTTCAAGATGATGTGGGGGGTGGTGGGGGGTATGGATGTTGAGGAACCGGGTGGGCACTCCTGCGGCCGGGGACTGATGTCAGAACACCCCTAATCTCTGAAAAGTGCTCATCTGTGCTCTTTAATTTGGACCTCACTAATGGAGGGGTGATTCAGGCATGCTGTGTTAAGAGGAGTGAGCGGCTGAGTGTGTGTGTGTGTGTGTGTGTGTGTGTGTGTGTGTGTGTGTGTGTGGGAGTAGATAAAATGAGTATTGCCTGTAGACTCTACTGTATATAGTGATAATTGTGTGATTTTGCAGTTTGTTTTACAGTAGATTTTCACATGTAGAAAAAAAGCATCATTAAGTAAGATACTAATGCTCAATTTAAAAATACATCTATAAATAAACCTATAAATATTGCTGGATTTCAGATGACGTATCTGATTTACATTGTTTGTGACATTAACACTTCAAGACAAACTCCACTCACTGCCCACCTTATTAGGTACACCTTGCCAGTACTTGGTTGGACCCCCTTTTGCCATTAGAACTGCTTTAATTCTTCATCACAAAGGTTCAACAAGGTGCTGGACACATTCCTCAGAGATTTTGGATTATATTGACATGATGTCATCACACAGTTGGCTGAGATTTGTTGGCTGCACATCCATGATGCGAATCATCCCAATGGTGCTCTATTGTATTGAGATCCGGTTACTGTGGAGGCCATTAGAATACAGTGAACTCATTGTCATGTTCAAGAAACCAGTTTGAGATGATTTGAGCTTTGTGGCATTGAAGGTGAGTACACTGTGGTCATAAAAGGATGGCCATGGTCAGCAACAATACAGAGGTAGACTGTGGCAGTTGGTTTTAAGGGGTTCAACGTGTGCCAAGAAAATAACCCCATTACACAACAGCCATCAGCATGATTTTTTGATAGAGGGCAGGATGGAGCCATGCTTTCCTGTATTTTATGCTAACTTCTGAAATTTTATGCTAACTTCTGAATTTTAGCCTCAGTTCCCTGTTCTTAGCTGACAGGAGTGGCACCCGGTGTAGTCTTCTGCTGCTGCAGCCCACTTGCTTAAAGTTTGATGTTTTGTAAATTCCGAGAAGCTCTTCTGCATACCTTGGTTGTAATGAGTAGTTATTTGAGTTGGCTTACTATCAGGTCGAACCAGTCTGGCCATTCTCCTCTGACCTCTGGGGCATCAACAAGACATTTTCACCCAGAGAACTGCTGGTCAAGTCAAGTCAAGTCAGATTTATTTATATAGCGCTTTTTACAATGGAGCATTGTCTCAAAGCAACTTCACAAGTTTAGATTATCTCCTAATAACTACGTCCAATCCCATATTGAGCAAGCCTAGGGCGACAGTGGCAATGAAACTCCTAGTTTTCTAGAAGAAACCTTGGGAGTGGACGCAAGACTCAAAGGGGACCCAACCTCTTGGGCGGCATGATTAGAATCTCAAGCAAACTAAAGTCATGGCGTCAAAGTTCAATAAATGTGAAGTATGCACATCCGCTTAAGTGGCCCGGGTATGATGGGCTGGAGCTGATGAACGGAAGCAGCTTGAGTGGAGCTCAAGCAATGAACATCATGTGTGGGGGCTGAACTGGCCGGAACACCTCGGAGAGAAAACAGAAACGTAATTATTATTGATTAGAGCACAGTGTCCCTAGTAACAATCAACTGATGCCATGTCAATCACTGATGCATTGTAGCATTGAGACCCCGCAGCATTAGCTATAGCAGCATGAGCTAGAAAGAGGAGAACTGGTAGGAAACACAGCCAAGAGGGATCACATGAGACCAGTGGCAACCATGGGAGGCGAGAACGCGAACCCAACGTCTCTGGATCACCATAAGACGCTTGACTATGAACCCCCAGCTCTGCCCTTATTCTAAGAGGCAGGAATGCACGGGTCCAAGATCACTAGACCGAAGCCCAGTTCAGCCAGACGCCCACTCGACACTTACCCTGCTAGCGGGAACGGCAGGCATGCCAGACATGACTCCGACTCCTGCCCCAGTGACCCAACCATGCATCCTGGTCGAAATTGTCAAAAGCCTGGTAAATAGAAACTAAAGAATCCTGCACCCTGTGAACGAAGTAGACGAGTTGGATTGTAAAACTCTAAGAGTTCACTCAGAAAATGTGGCGCCAGGCCATGTAGAGCTTTATAAGTTATAAGAAGTATTTTGTAATCAATTTTCTCTTTATCTACTTTTAGGACTTGTGTGAAAATCTGATGATGTTTTAGGTCATATCTATGCAGAAATATAAAACATTCTAAAGGGTTCACAAACTTTTAAGCACCACTGTACAGCTTTATTGCTATATTAAAAACAAAGCTGAAGTAAAATTAGTGGATTTTAATTTAAATCTAAAATAAACTAATTCCACATGAAATGTGTAATATAAATAATACATAATTTATAGAATAAATCATTTATATCAAAGCCAGCACACACAGTAGCTATGCCGATGATGTCTTCCTACCTTGGTCCCACTTGGCATAGGCTCCAGACCCACTGTCACCTGATCACTATGATACATATGATGAATAAATGAAAAGCTATAATAACCTTTGGCTTATGTGTCATGAAGGATGGGTGTGTTAGTGTGTAGGCGACAAATCATATGCTTTATGGAAAAAAATGGATGTTCATGGAACACTTTCGGAGGGTTTTTCCTATCACACCCCATTTCACTTCACTTTTTCTATGTTAAACAGTTCAGCGTAATGGCTGTTCTGTAAATATTGCTCAACAACTTCCCAACTACACGAAACCAAATGATCTAAGGTAACCTCTTAAGCTTTTAATAAGCTATTCACTAATCAAACACAGACTTAAGTTTCAGTCTAAAAACAGACTGAGAAACTCAGAAATGGGAAAAGAATGGGAGGTGGTAGAGGATGTTACGATAATGGCCTGGATGGTCTTAGTTCCTTATGGTCTGGATTAGCAGGAAAAATAGTGACCCTGGGGTCAGGGCCGGAGGGAGACAGTCATGTTGCGGATGTTACGACAGAAGATAGCGTTTTTCAGAAACATGGGAGACAGAAGGGTCGGCGCTCTCAGCTAGCTTTACAACTGTGAATCAGCACTAAAGCTTCTTGAGAGGGTTCTAATAAACCGAGGAATCACTGTGGTTTTCCTGTTAAAGGTTTATCTTAAGAAAATGCTTAATCCAGTTTCAATAATGAATCTGAAGTGACACAGTTTTATGATATAGAGTATATGAATGTTTTAAACCTAACACACATTCAGCTGAGAGAAATGCTTTGTGAATCACATTGGGAGTACCTGATTGTATGTATTGGTACTTTTTAAATGTGAATGTGATCTTTGTCCAGGTGACAACAATAGACACACACATTCTGCCTAAACTAAAAGCTCACTCACATTACATTTCACACATCAATTAACAACTCAATGTTCACACTGAAATGCATTTAAACTTCTAGGAGTAAAGACTTAATATACTTAGTTGTCAATTTAGTAGGTCTTCCAATCAAATACACCAAAGTGTATCCTGGTGCCATCATATCTCCAGGTAAATGGTGCACACGTATCTGACTGTAGTCAAGTCAAATCTTAGTTCCATTTCCATTTCATTTCCATTTACAGCATTTAGCAGACGCCCTTATCCAGAGCGACTTACAATTGATACAATCCTACAATCCAAGCAATTGTGGGTTAAGGGCCTTGCTCAAGGACCCAACAGTGGCAGCGGTGGGATTTGAACCCTGGACCTTCTGGTCCATAATCCAGTACCTTACCCACTAGGCTACCACAGTCATTCAAATCCATGTGTCATTTATACTATGATGCTGCTCTCAGTGCATAAGTAATTTGGAAACAAAATGATTAATAAAACTTCCTCACAGATGACCTGTGGCAATGGAGCATCCAGTGTTAATAGCCAATGCTGATCGAAGAATGGAAAGTAGTTAACTATTAAAGGGCATGGTTTGAATCTTACCCCAGACCGGACAGTTCCTCCAGATTTATATGGTTGACCACCAGTATTGCAGAAAGTGAGTTGCAACACGTGGAATGTCAGAGGTCTTTAAGGTCAGTGCACTCATTTCTGTTCTGTCAGCTTGGAACCAGTTGTCCATCAGCAGTTTCTGTGCTACTGACCACAAGGGTTCCAGGTCACATGAACTACCAGAGATCCACAGCAGAACCCTCCCAGGAAAAATGTACTGTGAAATTTCATAGAAACAAATGGAAATTTCACAATGTTCACATTTAAAGGGACTAGGTAGACAGGATCTTAAAGTTTACTGTAATATCATGAACATCAAGTTCATAGCTTAACTGTAAACTTGGTGAACATTTTTACTATCCGCTTCATAGTTTACTTTGACTGTGAAGTTCACCAGTTTACAGTTAAGCTATGAACTTGATGTTCATGATATTACAGTAAACTTTAAGATCCTGTCTACCTAGTCCCTTTAAATGTAAACATGCTTGTTCTATTGCCTTTGGATGCCCTGAAACAAACCCTAAGAGACCTGTATAAATATGAACTTAAAACTTCATTAAAAAAAGCAAGCACACTGAATGGTCAGGAAATGAAATCAAATTTACAACCTTCAATTTATGTATCAATTTTATGATACTGTATATATCTCAAAATTCAGGATTGTATCTTTGGCTCTTTGCCATTTATTGAGCAATATAGTGGTGCTTGAAAGTTTGTGAACCCTTTAGAATTTTCTATATTTCTGCATAAATATGACCTAAAACATCTCAGATTTTCACACAAGTCCTAAAAGTAGATAAAGACAACCCTGTTAAACAAATGAGACAAAAATATTATACTTGGTCATTTATTTATTGAGGAAAATCATCCAATATTACATATTAGTGAGTGGCAAAAGTATGTGAACCTTTGCTTTCAGTATCTGGTGTGACCCCCCTGTGCAGCAATAACTGTATCTAAACATTTCCTGTAACTGTTGATCAATCCTGCACACCGGCTTGGAGGAATTCACTAATATGTAATATTTATATATGTATAATTTGTTTAACTGGGTTCTCTGTATCTACTTTTAGGACTTGTGTGAAAATCTGATGATGTTTTAGGTCATATTTACGCAGAAATAAAGAAAATTCTAAAGGGTTCACAAACTTTCAAGCACCACTGTAAATTTAAATTGATAGATGTAGCTAATATGTAAGGACTAAAACTGTCAAAACTGAATTTCACAGTTCAACTACACACAGTTGAGCTCTGTAAACTTCACAGTCAATGTCATTAAACACAGAAAGAGGTGACCATGGTTTTCACAGTTACATGAGAATTCACAGTTATACTCGTGGTTGAACTATGAAAGTGACAGCAGAACTATAAACTGTTGTGGTACAACTGTAAATGTAACAGTGTACTATAACATTTATGCCAATGAATAAATGTAGATATTCTGGGTGCTAAGAGAGAGCGACTTAGTTTTAAATGTATCACCACATCCATTAAAGTGAGCAATTCTAAAATTGACCTTAGTGTAACTTTCTTTCTCCCTGAAATCTGCATTATTTGCATGTTGCCTAGTTAGTGCATCTCACAGTCATCTAAAAATGTGGAGAACTCTGAGAACATTTAGTTAGAGTTTTGTGTGTCATCATTATGCGAGGTTGCCAGGCCTCCTTTTTCCGGAAGTCGCTAAGTGAGCCATTAAAAAAATATAGTCATATCCATTATCGTGTGAAATGCTACAAGCCATAGTGCAATAGTATTTGTCTGTGAAGTCCGAACCATGGAAACGCTAAGTTGTTAGTTCAGCAATCACCCACAGCTAATAATGGCAGTCATTGAGTCATTGCGGAACTGTAAAGGGAAGCACTGTGAAAGATGATATTACTAAGTTATGACAGACAAGAAAGTTACCTAGGAGGTAGGTGGAGTTTTGTGCATGGTCATCCTCACAGACTTTAGTTATTATTCAACTCCCCAATGCAGTTGTCTAATACATACTAGCACAAACTAGATTATTGAATGTTGTATGCATGTAATATAGCACATATAGTTATATAGTGACGCAATTCACTTTTCTTTTCTTTTTTGTGTATCATTGTTGTGTTTTTTCCCATGGGTGCTTAGGCACTACAATACCCAGCATGTATTGCGCATCTACTGCATGTCATATAGTTAATATGAAGCCACATTCCCTTGCTCTTCTCATCTGTCATATGCAACAAAATCCATGTTGTCTATGTAGTAAATGGTAGGATAGTAGTTAAGACATAACTAGAAGGTTATGACTTTAAATCAGACCAACAGGAAGATGTTTTAGGTGGGGCTGCCAGCTGAATGTGGGATGTGTACACACACACACACAAACACACACACCCAGAGAATTACTGAACCAAGTAGCCTAAACACTAACTGTGCAGTGGCATTAATTTTAGCGTATTACAGGTGCTGAATAAACAAACACTGCACAGCGGCAGTGTTACCAATCAACCTCTTCTTAACTCCTTATGAGAATTACAGGGCACTAAACATGGCTTTCTTTGCGTCATTTGCATCTAGCTAATGCAGTGACAAAATGTGTGGGTGGTGTCTTAAAAGGTATTTGCTTAAACACCTCGATTGATCAATCTATTTTCAATTAATGTACTTTCTTAACAAATATTTTAATAAATAAACTTTATTAGGTACACCTCCTTGTTTCTACACTCATTGTCCATTTTATCACTTCAACTTGCCATATAGAAGCACTTTGTAGTTCTACAATTACAGACTGTAGTACATCTGTTTCTCTACATACTTTGTTAGTCCCCTTTACTCTGTTCTTTAATGGTCAGAATCCCCACATGACCAGGTACTATTTGGGTTTTGGATCATTCTCAGAACTGCAGTGACACTAATGTGGTGGTGATGTGTTAGTGTGTGTTGAGCTGGTATGAGTGGATCAGCCACAGCAGTGCTGCTGGAGTTTTAAACACTGTGTTCACTCACTGTGCACTCTATTAGACACACCTACCTTATTGCTCCACCTTCTGATCTGTGGTGGTCCTGAAGATTAGACAGGTAATAGTAAAGTGGCCCAACAAAATATGTAGAGAAGCAGATGGACTACAGTGTGTAAAAGCAGAACTACAAAGTGCACCTGTATGGTAAGTGGGACTGACTTCAAATTATACATGTGAATCTGGCATGATCACCAATCCCCTTCTCAAACCAAAGCTTCAAATCCCACTGGTAGTCCGCTGAGCAAGAACCTGGACCCCTCATGAGTCAGAATTCAAATTTCAGTACAAGGTATTTCCCCATCTGACACATCGAGACAAGACAATACATGCTACGTCTGACCAACGCTAAACGTGTGTTTCTAATCCTTTGTAGCAATGTGTAAAGATCAGCCAAGCCACATTTGTGAGTGATTGCACACTGTAGAAACATGAAACATGTGCAGCTCTCTGTTTCTTCCAAGTTCGGTGTGCCCTACCCTCCCTCGTTGGACCCCACATGTTGTTTGTATAAACTTATCCCAATTACTGCCGGGTCCACTGTATGGCCTGTTTGTTTGTACAGTGACAATATCTCATAACCTCCTCCATGGAGCAGTGGGAGCAGCAGGGAGCTGGAGCCTAATCTCCTGAGCTGATCACAAAGATGAGCCTCCATGAGTAAAACCAACATGACTTTAACACGGAGGTTCTTACCCTGGACAGTTGATGCCTTATATTTCTGACTTCCCACCATGAAATGCCCAGAGACCGAAGAGTATGTTCCCAGGATTGGCTCCATACAGGCTGTGACACTGATCAAGATTGAGATGTTATTGACACTTTGATTTGTTCATTTTATATTGTTCTCATATGTTTTGCTTAAATAGTGGTGATTTACTCTCTCACTCTCACTTCACCTCTGTGGAGACCTGGGTTCAAGTCCCACCAGTGCCTTCTGGCTAGGTTGAGCATCCACAGGATTGATTGGCTGTGTCTGAGAGAGGTAAAGCTGGGAGGGGGATAATACCCAGGCAATTCAATAGCAACCCCTGCCATGCCCTGCGATGGACTTGCATCTTGTTTTAGACTCCAGACCCCCCTTTCTCGACTACACTACTGGGATAAGCTGTGAGAAAAACACAACCCCATATGTCATATGGCACTATTGCGGCACTCACATTAGTGAAAATCTTGTAGTTAACTTTTTGTTTGGTGGCCTAAAACCCCAAATCTCAAAAGCTCAAGAAGGTGGGGCATTAGGGAAAAAACTATGCAGTGTTCATTACATTTCATTTGACTTTTATTGCAGACATTTCATTGCAGAATGTATGAACCCAAGATATTTCATGTTTTTGTAAAACTCAATTTCATTTGTTAATAAACATCCATTTCTGCATTTCAGACCTGCAGCACTTTCCAAATAAAGTTGTGACAGTAAAGCGTTTACCAATTTGTAAAGTTGCCATTCCTTCTCTCAACGTTTAATAGACGTTTTGGCACTGTGGATACCAAACGATGAATTGTTTCAGGTGTTATTTTGACTAGGATACATAGCAATATGGGGTAAGTGGACAGTACAGTGACACATGAAGCACTGGACTTAACTCTCCCTCCTCCGGTTATCTAGGGATGAAGTGTCGCCAATGACTTTCCTGCTTAGACTCAAGATCCTAGACTCTGACTCTGACTGACTCTGTGTATCGGACTACTTAATGCCGATGTGCATATTTTACATTTTATTTGAACTATGACTTATTAGTTTAGATAAATGAGTTTCATTCTTACATTTATTATCTACACCGCCCAAGGAGGTCGGGTCCCTTTTTGAGTCTTGGTCCTCCCAAGGTTTCTTCCTCCATAACACTTAGGGAGTTTTTCCTTGCCACTGTCGCCCTAGGCTTGCTCAATTTGGGATTGGACATAAATATTAGGAGATAATCTAAAATTGTAAAGTTGCTTTGAGACAATGCTCCATTGTAAAAAGCGCTATATAAATAGATCTGACTTGACTTGAAACAGGAATGCACAGGGCTACACACTAACACAGGAATATAAACACACAGTAAAGGAAGTTAAGAACTGAGTACACAACCCAAGACAGGGTTCAGTACAGAAAACAAAAACAGGAACAGGAACAGACAAACTGTGTACAGAAGCAACATGAGCCAACAGGGTAAGTGTGAGAAGACCCGACAAGGAGGTGTAAAAGAACGAGGGTTATATATGGGAAGCACAAAATGCACAGCTAATTGTGGAAGGAGAAAAGGGCCAGAAGGGACCCATTTAGAATGATGTAGCTACAGTGCTGCTCTCTGTGCCCATCATCCTGACACATCTTAAACTTGGTTAATCCTGAATTAATGAACTTTATGTCAAGATGCTACCAACAGCAAACATTGGGAAGGTTGTAAAAAACGGACTTTCTGATCTTAAAGGACAGATACTCAACCCTGAGGGATGGAAAAAGGTGGTAATTGCTCCCCAAATATGTAACATTATTATAAATAGATCCTCACACTATCTTGTATTATGTTATCGTTCAATTAGACAAAACATGGTGCATTTTCCAGACCCAACAGGTGTTGATGGGTTTGATCTGTTTCTTGCTGTGGACCACCACAATGCACAAAGCAAATGATTCATAATGTTATTTTTTTCTTTATTTTGTCCCTTTCCCTTCTGTTCATTTATTTGTATTATTGATATCTTTATGTCATCCCAGAACTACATGAGCCACTTTGCTGTAAATATTTAACCAGCGTTAGCTAGCCGTAGCTGTTAACACTGAACTAGGGGCAATTTATCCATTGCTGAATGCAGCTACATCATGGTCACATGGATTTCCTGTGAGTACACTGATTTCTTCCCATGGCAGGTTTTGGACTAACTACTCTAAAGTGCCCCTAAGTGTGAATTTGTGAAAGTTTGTGTGATTGACTGGCATCTTGTCAGGGATATACTCCAGCACACTAGGATAGGTTCCATAATATCATATAATCATTACTGAAGATAAGTGAATGCATTAATGAATGAAAACAGCAAATACCATTCACTGAATAACACAGCCAGAAAGTTATTTGGAAAGATAGCTCCAAACTTGGTTTATGCTTCATGAGAAGGGTTTCTGAAAGCCCTTAATAATAATACTCTTTAAAAAAGGGATACATAAAAGCTCTTTTATCTGATTTATTGGAAAGGTAGGAGGTTCTCCTCACTGGACAAGATGTTTAGTAGAAAGGTAGTGATGTGTTGTCTGTTGATACAAAATTCTAGCATTTTTTTCTTTAGCAGAGATGATGGTGTTGATGTTATAGATTTCTGTATTTTAAAAAAACATAAGCACTGGAAAATGTGCCCATTGTGTAGTCATGTAGACATGAAAGTGAGAATTGGCAATAAACCAAAACAAATAAAACATGGGAAAACGTGGCTTGATGGGTACCACTGCTGCGTCAAAGCAAGAAGGTCCTGGGTTCGATCCCAGGTGGAGTGTTCTGGGTACTTTCTGTGTGGAGTCTGCAAGTCCTCCCCGTGTCCGTGTAGGTTTGGTCTGGGTGCTCAGGTTTTCTCCCACAGTCCAAATACATGGTTTAGATTCATTGGTTATGCTAAAGTGACCCTAGTGTGTATCTGAGTGTGTGAGTGCGTGCATCCTACAATGGATTGGCGTCCTGTCTAGGGTTGTTCCTGCCTTGCATCCTATGCTTGCACCCTATGCTGAATGAACAAACCAATAAAGCATACATAATCTGATCTATTTAAATATATGTCTTTTAAAAAAGTCAGTGTTGCTCCACATGTTGATAATCTAAACTCTGTATTAGGTAGTTTTTAAATTAAAATGTTTTGGCTCCAGCACCTTACTACTGGGAAATGTACTTACACTAATAACATTTTCAACATGAACAGTGGTGATTGAAATTTTGTGATCCTTCCACAACATTCAGATTGGTCAGGACTTTGATTTGGCTATTCCAAAACATTAACTTTTATTCTTCTGTAATCATTCTTTGGTAGAACGACTTGTGTGCTTAGGGTCGTTGTCTTGCTGCATGACCCACCTTCTCTTGAGATTCAGTTCATGGACAGATGTCCTGACATTTTCCTTTAGAATTCTCTGATATAATTCAGAATTCATTGTTCCATCAATGATGACAAGCCGTCCTGGCCCAGATGCAGCAAAACAGGCCCAAACCATGATACTACCACCACCATGTTTCACAGATGGGATAAGGTTCTTATGCTGGAATGCAGTGTTTTCCTTTCTCCAAACATAACGCTTTTCTTTTAAACCAGAAAGTTCTATTTTGGTCTCATCCGTCCACAAAACATTCTTTCAGTAGCCTTCTGGCTTGTCCACGTGATCTTTAGCAAACTGCAGATGAGCAGCAATGTTCTTTTTGGAGAGTAGTGGCTTTCTCCTTGCAACCCTGCCAAGCACACCATTGTTGTTCAGTGTTCTTCTGATGGAGGACTCGTGAACATTAATATTAGCCAACGTGAGAGAGGCCTTCAGTTGCTTAGAAGTTATCCTGGGCTTTTGGAGTGATCTTTGCTGGTCGGCCACTACTGGGTAGGGTAACACAGGTCTTGAATTTCCTCCATTTGTACACAATCTGTCTGACTGTGGATTGGTGGAGTCCAAACTCTTTAGAGATGGTTTTGTAACCTTTTCCAGCCTGATGAGCATCAACAACTCTTTTTCTCTGAGGTCCTCAGAAATCTCCTTTGTTCGTGCCATGATACACTTCCACAAACATGTGTTGTGAAGAGCAGACTTTGGTAGATCCCTGTTCTTTAAATAAAACAGGGTTCCACTCACACCTGATTGTTATCCCATTGATTGAAAACACCTGACTCTAATTTCACCTTCAAATTAACTGCTAAACCTAGAGGTTCACATACTTTTGCCACTCACTAATATGTAATATTGGATTATTTCCTTCAATAAATAAATGACCAAATATAATATTTATGTCTCATTTGTTTAACTGGGTTCCCTTTATTTACTTTTTGGACTTGGGTGAAAATCTGATGATGGTTTTGGTCATATTTATGCAGAAATATAGAAATTTCTTAAGGGTTCACAAACTTTCAAGCACCACTGTAGAAACAGCCCCATTGATGGAGTGTTCATTGGACAATTAAGTGCATTACTCTTGTGGAAGTGAAGGTGGGTGGGCTGTTTTGAAGCACTTGGATAGGCATGGAAGTTTGGAAAAAATAATTCATCTGTACTCTGATGAATTGAATATAAAGCTTGAGAAATGACCTCTGTTTTAAGGAAAGCCTGCAAGAGAAGCAGTGTTTAAAGAGCAGCAGAACGTAACTACATTTCCCTGTAATGAGGTGGTACTGATGTTTATACATACATTATCTTGTAATGTTATCATTCATCTAAACAAAACACTGTGCACTTTCCAGGCCCAATAATTATGGGGGTTCGACCAGTTTCATGCTATGGACCACGCCCGAGCACAAAGTAAATTATTTATTCGTTTACTTTCTTACTCATGTTATTGATATATTGGAGTCATCATTACAGATATGAGAACTTTCTTGTGAAAAAGGCTGATGATGATTCGTTTGTGATTGTCATTTTCAACATGGGTGAAATATACTGCTCAAAAAAATAAAGGGAACACTTGGAGTTATATTGTGTTGTGTAAGTGTTCCCTTTATTTTTTTTTAGCAGTATATTTTGTAAAGCTTGATTCATGCTTTTGCTTTTCATGTCACATTGTTGGGGGCAATGATAACAAAGGTGCAGCTTTCACAACACAAGGGTTTACAAACTGCAGTATTAGACTATGGTAAAAGCTTTTATATGCATTCGTCCAGCAGAGCCAATTACAAGCTGATTCTATGTTGGACAGAAATGAAGTACAGAGAATCAAGCGGTGACACTATCATTTATCGATTAGTACTGACTCAGACTGAGAAATAACAATACCTCGGTTCTCGCCATTAATTCATTCCATACCCCCAGAAATTCCACACTGTACAAGGCATTATATGCATTAATGGAGTTTGATTATACAGGCGCTCCCTGATTTACAATGGGGAAATATTCAGACAAATCCATCATAAGTTACATCCATCATGTAACATGAACCTGATGAGTTTAACGAGTGTTTGGTAGAGTGGTCTATACTGTGTAATAACCGCGGAGATACAGGATGGATGCTATGATAATTGCTATGATATAATAATAAGTTAATGTTTAAAACACTTACATTAACCACAATCATTAACAAAGCTTATCTTATAATAAAGTGTTGAAAAATCTCATGTAATGTAATGCGTAATGGATTAAAAGTGAAAAGGAAAAGCTTACTTCCTCTATTGTTGAACTCCAGGCACTAGCAAGGCTGCTAAGCTAACCTGTGTTCTGGAGCATTCAATTCCTGTTTTGCTTTTGGTTGGCTCTTATAAACTAAGCTTTTTAGGATCCATGGATGCTTATTTGCACAGTACTGTAAAAATAAAGAAAAATGAATATAGCGGAGATATTCTCTGACGGCTACTGTGAATCTGAACTGAATCTGTTCTGCATTGTAACTTGTGAATCATGAATCGTGAATCAAGTTTCAGCTGACACAGATTTAAGCAAGTGCGCTGAGTACAGAGCAAACGATGAGAACTGAGACAAATTTCAAAGGTCCAAGGTGGTTGAGAACCGAGGTACCATTGTACTACTAGAAAGGTATAAGGGATGTGATGCAATTTCTATCTGTAAGTGATCTATCTCTTTGCAGAACCTTATAATCGACATGTTCTGAAGATGATTACGCGCTTTTTCTCAAACTTTTTAAATATATACCTTGTCCAAGAACTGCAGAGGCTGAAATACAAATATGATTGTTGTAATACAGACTGCTTTTTTAATGGCAAGAATTCTGAGCTGTGCCGTGTAAATGTAGATGTCATATATATATATAGGTAGGTGAGATCATTGGCTATTATAGTGCACTTGGTTTTTAACACCACCCTTTACAGAAGAGAGAATTGTATATATATGTTTTTCTCACATTGCCTTAAAATGACCAGTTGCTTTACTTATTCATCTTCTTCTTATTCCTACTACTTCCTTATTGACACATTTTCTTCTATTCTTTCCATACGCATCCTTTTACTCATTCTGTCTCCCATTTACATTAATTGGTGCTTTGAATATTTTACTGATTTCACTCTTGATTTCACTGTTTATAACAAACTTAGAAACTTCTGCTTGCCAGGTTGTCTATGCAGAACATATATTTTTCTTTACTTTACTGCCTTCCCAGTCAAAGTAATCTGGAGCCAGGGCTGGCACTTTCACTTGTTATTATGACCAGTTTACTTCCCACGACATTGTCTGATGGACAGCTGAATATCTCCTACGTTTCTGAAGAGCCGTGAACGTTCAGGTGGCTGTCTGAAGAACTTCTGACGAAGCATAAACCAGGTTTAAGCCAAACATAGTGTCTTTATAAAGGAAGAGAAACTGGGACAGTGAGTGAGAGTCTTTGGTTTACATTACTTGAAGGGGTCTGTGTGAACCTCTAAGGCCCAATAGACACTGTTGTGTCTATTGATAGGTAATGAAAGGCACACACATAGACATATAAAGGCTTGTAGTGTCACAGGGCTCATGCTGTTTAACACTGCCTCATTCAGCCATCACATGTGCACCTTCACGCAGAGGGGAACTGTTCATTCAATGTGTGTGTGTGTGTGTGTGTGTGTGTGTGTGTGTGTGTGTGTGTGTGTGTGTGTGTGTGTGTGTGTGTGTGTGTGTGTGTGAGTGAATGATCTGACATTTTGACAGAAAAAGGTCCCCACCTAGTTAACGACTTATTTTATTTTACAATTTATTTTATTTATTTTTTACAAAACCTGCAACTTTCTTTTGAAAAACCAAAAGTGTCAAAAGATTTGCCTTAAGTCACTGAGGTTAAGTTTAGGGTTAGGGGTAGGTGTAGGGGTAGGTATAGCATTATTTATCTGCAGTTATCATTATGTCAATAGAACTCCCCACAAAGATAGCAGACAAGATTGCGTGTGTGTGTGTGTGTGTTTGTTTTCAGCTCTATGCCAACGTGACCAGAATCGCTTCACTGTGGTCATGAGACCAAAGTGTTTGGACACGGGATTCCTGAAATGCACCAAATGGATGAGTCATCATTAAAGATATCAGGCTGCTGATTTATTGCATTATTTTTGGAGGAGTCTTACAGCAGATATATCAATACTGGTAGCAAAGCAAATCTGTCAGGATAATCTGACAAGAAAACATGAAATACTGTACATCAGAGAAGACCTGTTTAGTGTCTTATGTTTGCTCTCTAATAATACACTGGGGGACAATGTAGCTACATTATTGTTGCTCAAAGGGCAAGCTTGTTGTTACACATCCGTGTCAAATTCTTTCGAGTACTCCCAGAAAATCTCTAATTTAAAGCTTGCATAAAAATGGACAAAAAGGGTG
The DNA here is from genome assembly GCA_025084515.1 of Ancistrus triradiatus. Taxonomy (NCBI): domain Eukaryota; kingdom Metazoa; phylum Chordata; class Actinopteri; order Siluriformes; family Loricariidae; genus Ancistrus; species Ancistrus triradiatus. Next base: position 254,505 of record JAJAGP010000815.1, on the reverse strand, counting down.
TCGCAGGGTCTAAATTGGTAAAGGCAGCTTCTGGAACTTCCAAGGTCCAATTCAACTGTGCATAATGGCCCAGCAGTGGCAAAAGTTTTGCTTTTCTATTCAATAGTCCAGTACCTTCATGGTTGAGCCACTACTATCCACCACATTGTTTGGTATAACTCTGAAGACTCAGATTCAGACTGAAGATTAAATAATATAGACAACAAGATCAAATATGAGAGTCAGCTAACATGTTGGTGGATGTTTCTGATTACAGTCAAAATCTGGGGCATCCCTGGTAAATTTGCTTCATGTATAGATTTTGTAGATGAAAAGAAGTTACTACTACCTCGGCATGGAACAAGCTTAAATAATCAATGCATTTCTGGGAGTTTATATATATATACTAGTGTATCATGTGTAAAGATGCCTAAAGTGTGATGGTTTTTCCAATAAGCTTTGGCTTTCAGGCACTCCAGTTTGTTCGAAGACTGAATCAAATTTGTTTTTTCATGCCTATAATAGTATGTAATTAATGATTAAAAGCATGAATAAAGCAATGGAATGTAATACAATAATAATAAACAATAATACATGACATAAGTGAAATACTGTATTGGTGCATTATCACCACCGACTAGACTGGATTATGTGCAACGTCTTCAGAAGATCGCACCATTGGGTGAAAAAATTTGGAATTTGGGATTTTTAAAAATGTAATCGAACTGTTCAATGTCCTAAGTGTTCGAGTGAAAAGGCAATCGAATTCCGAGGTTCAACTGTACTGTATTTCCAAAAAATATTGATAGTGTAAATCTATAAATAAACTTCAGATAGTTCAGAACACAGCTGCCCGAGTGCTAACTCGAACTAGAAAATTTGATCATATCACTCCTGTTCTATCATCACTGCACTGGTTACCAGTCAAATTCCGCATTGATTACAAAATACTTCTTATAACTTATAAAGCTCTACATGGCCTGGCCCCACATTATCTGAGTGAACTCTTAGAATTTTACAATCCAGCTCGTCTACTTCGTTCGCAGGGTGCAGGACTTCTTTTAGTTCCTAGAATTAAAAAAGTCACAGCCGGGGGAAAGGCTTTCTCATACATGGCCCCCCAACTATGGAATAAACTTCCCACTGTAGTTCGAGATTCAGACACTCTCCAAAATTTTAAGTCTAGGCTAAAGACATACCTATTTACACAGGCTTTTGACTAGATTTAGACCAGGATGCATGGCTTGGGTTGCTGAGGCCGGAGTCTGAAGTCATGTCTGGCCTGCCTGCCTTGTCCGCTAGCCGGGAGTGTCGAGTGGGCAGTCTGGCTGAACTGGGCTTCGGTCCTCGTGATCTTGACTCGTGCATCCTTGCCTTAGACTAAGGGCAGAGCTGGGGGGTCATAGTCAAAGAGTCTTATGGTGATCAGAGACGTTGGGTTGCTGTTTTCTGCCTCCCGTGGGGTTGCCAATGTCTCATGTGATCCCTCTTGGCTGTGTGTCCTACCAGTTCTCCTCTTTCTAGCTTTCTAGCTATGCTGCTATAGCTAATGCTGCCGGGGTCTCATGCTACACATGGCATCAGTGATTGCTAATAGACACTGTGCTCTTAATCAATAACTAATTACATTTTCTGTTTTCTCTCTGAGCTGTGTTCCGGCAGTTCCGGCCCCACACATGATGTTCATCCGCTGCAGCTCCAGTCAAGTTGCTTCCGTCATCAGCTCCAGCCCCACCATACCCGGGCCACTTAATGCCGATGTGCATACTTCACATTTTATTTGAACTTTGACTCCATGACTTTAGTTTCGTTCTTAGATTTATCATCTACACCACCCAAGGAGGTTGGGTCCCTTTTTGAGTCTTTGTCCTCCCAAGGTTTCCTCCTATAACTTAGGGAGTTTTTCCTTGCCACTGTCGCCCTAGGCTTGCTCAATTTGGGATTGGACGTAATTATTAGGAGATAATCTAAACTTGTGATGTTGCTTTGAGACAATGCTCCATTGTAAAAAGCGCTATATAGATAGATCTGACTTGACTTGACTTGACTTGAGTGTGAGAATTTAAGCCTCACAACTTTGAGTGGATCACATCTGTTAATACCATTATTGTAGGAAAAATTGAGAAATACTAAAACTAGTCTGCTAACAGTGATAACATTATCTAAAGAATTAAATATGTCCCTGAGAATGTACTAACTTTACATTCGACTGATATAATGTGAACATGTAGAGATGTTCCTAGGCTATCGTCAGTAGTTACATGAGAATTAAGAAAACTGTATCAGTTAAGCGATTCTTTAAATAAAGTATTTTTTGTAGAAGTACTTTGTGTACATGTAATTATTTGGAAGATGTTCTTATTCAAAGTGGGCGGCTTTTTGCCTCACAGCTCCAGAGATCCCTGGTTCGATCCTGACCATTGACTTTGCATGTCCTCCCTGTGTCTGCCTGGGTTTACTCTGGGCATGCTGGTTTCCTCCCACATTCCAAAGATATGCATTATGTTAATTGGTCGCTCTAAATTGGCCCGGTGTGAATGTATATGACTAGTAGTGATGCAGCTATGCTCCTGTCATTAATAGCCATTGGTGTTTATGTGATGTTAAATGAACAAAGAAACATTTTATCCAAAGTGACTTAGAACATATGCAAACAGTTGAAGGTGCTAGATGCAAGTGCTTTAATAATCTACCAGTACTCTACATAATAATAACAATCTATCTAGAGAATAAAGCAAGTTCTCTGTTTGACACTAAGAACATATCAAAACTAAGAGCTTAAAGATAAAGTTTACATACATATATACAAAGGACCAGAGGAAGTACAACACATGTTTAGAAGAGGCACTGGGTTGTTTGGACTGGTGTGGGGAAACTCGTTCCACTAATGAGGAGCCAGCACACTCTTAGCATCAAGATTTGGCCTTACAGGCATGGTTAGACCTCAGAGAAGGATGAACCAGATGCCCTGAAGCCGAAGTGCTGAGTGCAGCACTTAATTACGTCTGTCAACTAATCTGTTCCTTTTAATAAGATATTACTTTTACTAATGTGCAAGTGTGTGATAATTCAGACATGCAGATTGTGCCATGCTTTACTGAGAGCTTTCTTTTTAGGCCAAAGTACTAAGTTGATAAAAGTGTCTCGTGAATGAGTTACTGTTTTGAAACGTAAACAAGTTCCCTCCCGGGATAACGAATGATGGCATGGCATGATGTGGATGAACTCATCCAAATCTGGCTGCCAGAACCCAGCTACAGCTCAGTTCTGATGAGCCCATATCTCAGACATGATATGGACCAGACCACATGCAATAGACTTTATATATGGTCGGGATATTTCTGGCCAAGATTCAAGGTGTAGTGGAAAACATATGTGTTGCTGCTTAGTCAGGACAATACACTTGCCATTTCCATGATGGAGCCTTGATGGTCTTGCTTTCCAATGTAGAGTACAAAGCGTGTAAGCAGAGTATACTATGCGCGACGGCGAGTGTAGTACTCTACTACTTTCCATCCTAATCTCTATCCACATCTGTTGTGTATGTGCAATAACCACAGAATGTAATTTCGACATGCTTTCCTGCACTGAAAAAGAACCTGTTTCCTGTAAACTTTTTGTCAGTAAACGTCTTCAGTCCAATGTGTTTGTAAATGAAACGCTAAGTCTGTATAATTAATCTGTTCAGAAACCGGACTACTTTCTTGTAGAGGGAAGAATTTGTGGTCGTGGTGTGATGGTGTGTGATCACCACAATACCTTAAGGGAAGTGAAACAGGGATTTTGTTTAACTGCATTGCTCCAATGTTGGAAAGTTGGATAAAACCACACAAGAAGAGATTTACTGTTAGTGTGAAACAAGATGTTGTTTTGTATCAATGCTAAATAAAGCTTTTATTCTCCCCACTAAAGTGCTGCTTGAAAGTTTGTGAACCCTTTAGAATTTTCTATATTTCTTTAAAAATATGACCTTATACATCATAAGAGATTTTTAGGCAAAGGTTGTAAAAATAGATAAAGAGAACCCAGTTATGAAAATGAGACAAAAATATTATACTAGGTCATTTATTTATTGAAGAAAATGATCCAATATTACATATTACTAAGTGGCAAAAGTATGTGAACCTCTAGGATTAGCAGTTCATTTGAAGGTGAAATTAGAGTCAGGTGTTTTCAATCAATGGGATGACAGTCAGGTGTGAGTGGGCACCCTGTTTTATTTAAAGAACAGTGATCTATCAAAGTCTGCTCTTCACAACATGTTTGTGGAAGTGTATCATGGTACAAACAAAGGAGATTTCTGAGGACCTCAGAGAAAGAGTTGTTGATGCTCATCAGGCTGGAAAAGGTTACAAAAACCATCTCTGAAGAGTTTGGACTCCACCAATCCACAGTCACACAGATTGTGTACAAATGGATGACATTCAAGACCATTGTTACCCTCCCCAGGAGTGGTCGACCAACAAAGATCTCTCCAAGAGCAAGACATATAATAGTTGGCGAGGTCACAAAGGACCCCAGGGTAACTTCTAAGCAACTGAAGGTCTCTCTCACATTGGCTAATGTTAATGTTCATGAGTCCACCATCAGAAGAACACTGAACAACAATGGTGTGCAATGAGAAAGCCACTGCTCTTGGAAAAAGAACATTGCTGCTCGTCTGCAGTTTGGTAAAGATCACATGGACAAACCAGAAGACTATTGGAGGAATGTTTTGTGGACGGATGAGACCAAAATAGAACTTTTTGGTTTAAAAGAAAACTGTTATGTTTATAGACAGGAAAACCCTGCGTTCCAGCATAAGAACCTTATCCCATCTGTGAAACATGGTGGTGATAGGATCATGGTTTGGGCCTGTTTTGCTGCATCTGGGCCAAGACGGCTTGCCATCATTGATGGAACAGTGAATTCTGAATTATATCAGAGAATTCTAAAGGAAAATTTCAGGACATCTGTCCATGAACTGAATCTCATGAGAAGGTGGGTCATGCAGCAAGACAACGACCCTAAGCACACAAGTCGTTCTACCAAAGAATGGTTAAAGAAGAATAAAGTTCATGTTCTGGAATGGCCAAGTCAAAGTCCTGACCTTAATCCAATTGAAATGTTGTGGAAGGACCTGAAGTGAGCAGCTAATGTGAGGAAACCCACCAACATCCCAGAGCTGAAGCTGTTCTGTACGGAGGAATGGGTACAAGGGGGCGGGCTTGAGGCCTCTAAGGAAAGAAACTTTCTCTCCCACCCGTCTCCCCCCCCTTACCCCTCTCCCCCACTCCCTCCACCTTCTTTCCGTAACCCTCCACGAGGGAGAAGAGAAGGGGCACCGGAAACAATACAATAAAAAAAGAAAAGAGATGGTATAGAGTCCTCGGGGAGGGAACGGACTCGGGAAGGGGATATGAGCAATGTACACAAGAAGAGGGCCGATAAGGCATCCACGGATCAAAAGTAAACAGGAAAAAAGTTAAGGTAAAGGGTATGGACGGCAAAGGGGGGTACACCAGATACTGAAGCAAAGGTTCACATACTTTTGCCACTCACTAATATGTAATATTGGATCATTTTCCTCAATAATTAAATGACCAAGTACAATATTTTTGTCTCATTTGTTTAACTGGGTTCTCTTTATCTACTTTTAGGACTTGTGTTAAAATCTGCTGATGTTTTAGCCCATATTTATGCAAAAATATAGAAAATTCTAAACAAGCACCACTGTATTCCTGGTCAAGGTCACAGGAGCTCCAGCACCTATTCTTGGAGAACACATGGTGCATGTGTAAAAATGCCCTGCCTTGTTGCAACACCTTAGATGAGCCCCTGTCCGATCTCCCCTCCTTGCCTCTCTCAGACATAGCCACCATGCAATGCCCATCCTGGCAGGAAGGCACCAATGGGACATTTTGGGGGTTTCTTTGCAAATAGGTAAACAGTATTTTTTGTCAGTTGCCTTTAAGATGCAGATTAGGTTGAAAAAGCATTACTAGTGTTTTCTAATCATGTTTGTCACCTATTGTCTTTCTCTAATTACAATACAATTGACTCCAGTGGCAAGCCCATGTCCAAGTTTAGAAAGTGTTCTAAGAAACAGAATATATTTAAGGAAATGTCAGCCTGATGTGTGCAAACTTAACTAAATCACTCAGCTGTTTCTACCATGAAACAGCTGAGGGATGCATTTACAATATTCGGTTAGTTACACATCATTGGGATTCACACAATGGAGTAATGATGCTGAATTCTTTCAAAATGACTCATATGGGCCATAAATCCAACTTTGCGGACTTCAGGAAGTAACTATTTTTAACACTGGAATGCCTGCCGTTTATAATAAAACAGGATTTTTTTTAATGTAGTGGTTTGTAGGTCTGGTAAATAAACGTGTTGTGTAATACTCATATATTGTACAAAAAAGTTGCTAAAAATACATAAATACCATATGTTCCTAACAGAGCAGTTGTAATGATTTATAAGTAATGTGGTGTATGTTGTCTGGTGCATAAGTTATAATGCATAAAGGCCCTTTGTCCTTATTAGGATAACCAAAAGCTTGGCTTTAAAGTGAAATATCCACAATGTAGCTCTCACCCTCTCATCTGTGATTGGTGTTGATGTTTGCTTCTTTAGTTTTGCACTGGAGCTGTGAGCTCTAATCCTAACAAGTTATGGATCAAAACCAGATGTCAGTTAACTGGGTACTTTTTCTCTCCGTAGAGCTGTTCGTGTTAAGATACAGAAGTAGATTGCCATGTGATACAGTTGCTGGCCAGTATGAGGTTCAATTTGTAATTGCACCAACTGACCTTCACAATGCAAGCCCATCCCGGGATTCAAATCCAGAATCTCTGGAACTTACTCCCGAATCACAGATGCTGCAAGTCATGTATGTAAGACCTAACTGTTGTCCATAAATTAGTTTTGTTTTACTAAACTGCTCATTTGTACAAACAATTTAAACTTACAGTTTCTTCCTGTATTCCAAAGACACGCGTTAGTTCAGCTGGCATCTCTAAAGTGTCCAAATGTGAGTGAATATGTGTGCTGGTTCCCACCCTATGTCCCACCTTGTGCTTCCTAGATAGGCCCCAGCACTCATGACCCTGGATTGCTTAAAGCGGGAATGGAAAGTGAGTGTGAATTCGTGAGTGAGTATCTCTGCCTGTAACCTCTGGCTGTTCTCTGTTTGTATGTCATGTTTTGTGTCATTAGGCTCTATTTTGACAGTCAGTCATTCTAATAGTGGGAAGACTCAGGCATTCGTGTAGCTGAACAACATAACAGGCATTCTTTGTTACAGTTCTTGCCAGATTTGGAGTACTGATTGTATTGGTTACATCAAATAAGTGAGTGAAATTCGGGTTTTTGCATTTTTTCTCCCAAAATTCCAAGCTAATCTGAAATAACTTGCTATTAAATCACACTAGCAGACCTTGGCTTGAAATAAAACATTTTATTTATAAGAACTGAAAAACTATTGTAAATTAGAAAGAAAAAAAAACCACTCAGTGTTTGTATTAAATATTTTCAGAACAACTATAATTTTCGAAGCTAAAGGCCATCCAAACTTTAGAACTTCTTTTTAACTTCAGAATACTAAAGCATTTTTGTACTTCATCTCATCAAAACATTTCTGTAAAACATCTTTGTGACTTCAGAATATTCAAGCCTCGGAAAATTAATAAATGTTTTGAACTTTAGAACTTTTGTATATTTAAGCCTTAGAACATTAATAACTGTTTTGAACTTTAGAACTTCATAATATTCAGGCCTTAGAACATTAACAAATGTTTTGAACTTTAGAAGTTCAGAATATTGAAGTTTAAGAACATTAATAGATGTTTTGAACTTTAGAAGCTCAGAATATTCAAGCTTTAGAACATTATTAATGTTTTGAACTTCAGAATATTGAAGTTTAAAAACATTAATAACTGTTTTGAACTTTAGAACTTTAGAATATTCAAGCCTCAGAAAATTAATACATTATTTTAACTTTTTAACATTTGAATATTTAAGCCTTAGAACATTAATTTGAACTTGAGAACTTCAGAATATTCAAGCCTCGGAAAATGAATACATTTTTTGAACTTTAGAACTGCATAATATTCAGGCCTTAGAACATTAAAAAATGTTTTGAACTTTAGAAGTTTGGAATAAAATATGAATAAATGTTTTGAACTTTAGAACTGTAGAATATCCAAACCTTACAACATTAATAAATGTTTTGAACTTTAGAAATTCAGAATATTGAAGTTTAAGAACATTAACAAATGCTTTGAACTTTAGAAGTTCGGAATTTTGAAGTTTAAGAACATTAACAAACGCTTTGAACTTTAGAAGTTCGGAATTTTGAAGTTTAAGAACATTAACAAACGCTTTGAACTTTAGAAGTTCAAAATATTCGAGCCTTAAAACATTAATAAATGTTTTGAACTTTAGAACTGTAGAATATCCAAACCTTAGAACATTAATAAATGTTTTGAACTTTAGAACTGTAGAATATCCAAACCTTAGAACATTAATAAATGTTATGAACTTTAAATATTCTGAAAATTCAAGCCTTAGAACATTATTAATATTTTGAACTTTAGATCTTCAGAATATTGAAGTTTAAGAACATTACTAAATGTTTTGAGCTTTAGAACTTCAGAATCTTCAGCACATTAATAAATGCTATGAATTTTAGAACTTAAGAATATTCAAGCTTTAGGATGTTTCAACTTTTGGGATGTTGCTACAATTTTAGGAACAGGGCGACACGACGGTGCAACGATTAATGCTGTCACCTCACAGCTCCAGAGATGTGTGAGTTTCCTCCCACAAAGGCATGCGTTAGGTCAGTTTCTGGTAAGGCTCCGGCTGTGACCCCTAATTAGATGAATAAACTCTTTTTTTTTTTCTTTCTTTTCTCTTACTTTAATCCTACACAAACTGTAGGATTTAAAAAATTCAGACCATGCCACACTGCCGCTGTAGCTAGCTATAGCTATAGTTACTTTGAGTGGTTGTCATTCTTTGGATGTACAGTACCTGTTGCCGAAAGAAACTGGCTCTGACTGAAAGCGTTAGCTGCTCAAGCGTTTGGAAAGCATTATGGGAAAAGTAGTCCCTGTAGTGAATTTTCCTGGCCTGTCGTTTGCTCAGGAATCTAGGATACATTTCATTTTTGTATCGCCATGATTTCAGTAAAGTGGGTCTGATGACGCCTCTAGGTGGAACATAGAATAGATTTGGAATATTCAAACCTTAGTTTGAAGTTTGAACTTTAGTACGTTGGACAGTCGTGCAGGCGTCCACGTGCTCCCGCTGTGCATCATCAAAGCGACTGTGTTTCTAGATCCCCCTCCTAATTTTTTCTGTTGCGTGACGAAAGTCTGGAGGGGAGTGGATGAGAGAGGAGGGGTCGCGCGCGCCGGGCAGTATCAGTTTGGAGCTGCCGCAGATGTTCAGAGCGCAACAGGCGCGCGGACAGTGACACACGGGAAAACTTTAGGCAAATGAATAAAAAAGTTTGTGCCTTAACCAAATCGAAGTGGGTTTTTTGGAGGGGTCGAAGCGGTGATTATCATCTGCACCAGAATTTTTGACTGAACTTTTCAGACTATAGGATTATTCTATGGAGGGACAGAGACGGGGCATCTGCCGGTGGCGCGTGAGTCTGCTCAAGTCTCTGCTCGGTTTCATGTGGTGCTTCCTCCGCATAGCGGATTGCTATAATTTAGACCTGGAGAGTCCTCTGCACTTCGCTGGACCTAACGGATCTTCATTCGGTTATTCCGTTCTGCTGCACGAAAACAAGCAGAGCCCGTGGTGAGTTCGTTCGTGCTGCAGTTATGGCAAATTTGCATGGACTTTGGTGTCAGAGACAGCTGCGCAGAGGTGGCAGAAGTACTCATGTTCTTTATTAAAGTAAAAATACTAGTACTCTGATTTAAAACAAAAAACGCAAGGAAAAGTTGAATTAGAAGTGGCTTATGTATTTCACTCAAGCAGAAGTATAAAAGTACCTTCTACTAAATGTACTTAAAGTGAAAAAAGGTGAAGCATTTATTTTAAAAGCCTTTCTAACACTATTTGAAACAGCCCAGGAAAAAATGTACTGTGAATTTTCATAGTAAAACTGAATTTCTTGACAGTTTTAATGTGAACTTTCAAAGTTTGACCATGAAGTTCACAGTTCTACTATGAATTGTTGATGGTAATTTGGCCACTTCATGGTTCTACTGTGAAATGTCATAGTACAACTGTAAACTTGGTGGACTGTGAACTGATCATGAATTATTTCACAGTTGTACAATGAATTTTGGTGGTAATTTGGCCACTTCATGGTTCTACTGTCAAATTTCACAGTACATTTTTTCCTGGGAGTATGTATGTTATTGAGGGCAAGAGGTTCAAATCCCAGTCACCGAGGGTACATATGGGTTTGTACTGCATGAATCATCTGTAAAAATCATCCAAATGACAAATGTAGTGAGTAAAGAGTAGATGTTCTGCTTTTGAAAAGTAGGCTATTAAGTTAAAGAAGTAATCAAGTACAGATACTTAATAATACTTAAGTACAGTAGCAAATTACTAGTACTCCATTATCACCTTTGCAGCTGCAAACGATTCATTATGGATTTGACACACACTATGAAAAATAATGAAACATGTTTAGAAGACTACAGGTGCTGGGAAACAGTTTGCAGTGACGCCAATGCAGAAAAAATAGCTCCTTAAATAATATATCATTTTGCTGTACCATAAACATCACAGGTTCCTAAGGATATTTAATGAATCATGCTATCAACCCGGAGACCACACGAAAGTCTACAGCTGCAGCAAAGAACCTTTTCTTGCATCTGCCCAAGGCAGATAGAGTTAAAATTGTCCATTATTTAACACTCTGTATGAAAATAATGACCCACAAGCGTTCACAGCATCATGTTATAAAGGGTGTGATTATTTCAATTATGGTGTACACTCGGAAAACTTAACTGTTACACTTGTAATTGGGGTGGTACCCCTCAGGATATGGCAAGGGCTTCATTTGTACCTTTAATTAGATAGGAAAGTGAACGTAGTATATCTTCAAACATGTAAGGTAGAAGGATCAGAAGTCAAACAAACAGTATGTAAATGTAGACTGATATAAGCTGAACAGCTAATTTTGCCCACCAAACATTTCACTCTTATTTGTATCTCTTCCTTCCTTAAAGTTGCATCTGTAAACACAGTTGAGACAAAACATTTGGAAACAGAAGATGCAAACCTGTACCTGCAGTAGCTATTTTCTGTATAGCAATTATTCCCCAGCACCATTTACATTTAGGAGTAACTACCAGTTAGAGCCTGACATGTCGTCGTTGTTTATACATAACCAGAATTGTTGTTTTATTCATAGGTTGGTTGTGGGAGCACCTGTTGATGACTCAGGGTTTTACCCCAATGTTCATAAACCTGGAGCAATTTACAAGTGCAACATTTCAACCAAGGAGTGTGTGCAGCTCCGAACCGGTGGGTTTCATCTTCAAGCTTTACCCTCTACAGGACCTAATTAACTGGCACCTCAGGGGTTTATTGCTTTCTTCATGTACATGGTACTGTATATTCACATTGTAGAACTTTGTTTGACTTTTTGGAAAATGCAGATTTTCAGAGAATGCAAACTTCAGAGCATTTAAAGTTTAGAGCTGTTTGAACTTTAAAATGTGAGAACTTTAAAATGTTTCAGCTTTAAAACTTTTGGATGTTTAGAGCATTCTAGCTTTAAGTATGGTCAGAAATTTGTTCCGTTTGCTGCTACAGCAGTCTATGTTCTTCTAAGAGGGCTCTCTGTTAGATTTTGGAACATGACTGTGAGGTCAGCTGCTGATGTTTGATAATAATCATTGGATTTTCAGTTGGTTCAATTCAAGTTTCTGTGAAAGCCAGCCAAGTTCTCAATCAAAGTTGGCAAACCAGTTCTCTGTGGACGAGGACCACAGGGCAGAAAGTTGATGAACTGACTTCTTGGAAGCACAATCCTATAAAAGTGCCATATGTAGAGTCACTGGGGAATTCAGTACAAGCCATTCTACTGTCACTGTTTGTGTATGGAGAATCCAGAAATGTATGATTTATGATATCAATGTGTTTCAAGTGAGGTGAAATAGAAGTGTTCACTAATTACAAGGGGTGTCCACAAACTTTTGGTCATATAGTGTATGAAGTTTGGCACTTCTGAGACCCCACGTCAATCAAACTTTAGAATTTTCTAAACTTCCAAATCGTAAACTTTATACTCTTTGGTTTGACAGAAGTTTCTTTCTTTTAGAAACGTTAGACCATTCAGACTTTTGGACATCACAATCTTGAAAATGCTAAACTGACAGAGGTTGAGCTTATATGAACTTTAGCACGTTCAGAGCTTCATAAAAGTCAGACTTCAAAATGTATAATTTAATGATATTAAAAGCTTTGAGCTTTAGAAAAGTTTGGCAGTTCCAGCTGTTTGAACTTTCCAACTTTCAGAGCTTTCCAGCTTTCTTTTATAAAGTTTAGAACAGTCTACCTTTAGAACTTTTAGAACCTTTAACATTAACTCTTTAGGCACTTCATATCAACGAGACATTTGAACTTAATATTTAAAGTGGTGCAGTCGTCTAATATGCTAGCCCACCACCCTAAGGTCCAGGTCCTGGCAGTGCCTTCTGGTTATGTTGGACATCACATGCATATACAGTTGTGTCTGAGGGAGGGGAGGCTGGTTTGGAAAGCTCTTATTGCAGCCCTAACTTGGAAAACGCAATGTTACAAGGTGGAAGGAAAAAAGTCAGATTTTTCGAGCTAAAAATGTTTACATTCATAACTTGTGGATCTTCAGAGCATTCTCACTTTCTTTCTCAAACTTCAGATGAGACAAACCTTCTCTCAACTTTATCAAATTCAGAACTTCATATCAGCTAAGTATTTGAACTTTTAAGTATTTGAATATCTGGAACAGTGTCCCCTGTTGGCTCTGAGCTGGTGTCTCGTTCCACTCAGGACACACTTGTGTCTGGTCTCTGTATTCTCCGTGTTTAGGCTCCAGAGCCCTCATGACTCTGACCAGATACATGTACGGTTAAAACACGAAATAGATAAATACAAAATAATGTTTTTATATTATAATATTTGACTATTCAGAGCATTCTAACTTAGAGAAATTCAGAGCATTCTAAATGAGAAAAATGTTAGAAGGTTAGAGCTTTTGAACATCCCAACTTTGAAAATCTATGAGAGAGCTTCAGAATATGACCTGTGAACTAGCACTTCAAGTGTAATATAAACTCTAACACTTTTGGAATTTCAGAATAGACATTGTCATTGAGGTTCTTTAACATCAGAACATCTGGGAGTTTGGAACGTTTGAACTTCTTTTTTAAAACCAAGTGTCCAGTGGACTTTTTCTTCACAATAGCTTTAATTTACTCCTCAGCACTCTTTGTCATTGCTGTCCATGTTCTCTTACTCAACATCTCAGAACATCTTGTTTTAATTAAATTCACATGCTGCTTACTGGGAGCCCAGTCAATGTTAGTGGGTCACTCTTACGCGTGCTTCTTTGCTGTCTCTCATGTATGTACATCCTGAGCAAATAAGCAATGAATGAAGTCATGTGGGCTTTTCCAGTGGGCTGTTCCCTCTTCCTGTCATTACTAAGCATGCTTCACTAGTTTTTCTAAATATGAGGAATGGGACCTCCATCATTCCAGGCCAGATTTGTAGTTGCATAGGAAGCGCAAAATAAAACATCCTTCTTGCACAAGACTTTTTTTTAGAATAGTGAACATGAAAGAAGAACAAAAACTGGGTAGGCTATTTCACAGAGGCTGAGTGTGAGAAAGTGATTATTGTTTCCAGATAACATACACCAGATATACACTTGGAGTTTGGGTCAAAGACGTGCTGTAGAGAGTGAGTCTTTTACTTAGTTGAAGTGGTTATGCTATGCTTGAGGGCACAAGGTGCTTAGCAAGCGATAGATTACTTGTGTGCAGGTGCTATGACTCCAACGTGAACTTTCAGTGAAGCATTTCTGCACTGAAACCTCTAAGCGTGAGGCCACATCTTCAAAACAACGTCATTTCGGCAGGAACCGCAAAGTGAGGGAACGTTGAGTTGTGAAAGCCAAAACTGAATCATAACTACATTACAGTTTATGGTTTTGACCCATCAAACTCTTAAGCTAAAGGGTAAGGAACAACTGAGTTGAGTTTAATGGTGGACACGCAGTAAGATAACAACTTACAACATTGTTAAACAATCATTTTATATTTTAGCATCAAAAAGATCTGTAAGAAACGTAGAATAAAACTGATGGTTAGTTGACAGCCAGACACAGAGGTGTGGGTATAACAAAAAAAGCAGTTTCAATAAAGGCAATGTTGGGTGGGTGTTATCACTGAATCGGGGGCATCAAAAATGTGTTTGATTATTTAGGCCAGCAGGTGCTAGATCCAGAGTAGAGGTTAAATCGACAGAACAGTTTCAAGAGATAGTAACAATTTTTAAGGACAATTTATGCCGTTTTAAGTGTCACAAATGACAAATGTTTGGTCAGATGAGCTTGAACTTAAAATTATACAACATTAATTGAAAATGTTAACAATTAATGATTACAATAGTACCTCGGTTCTCGTCATTCCAGAAAGCTTACCAAGCAAATTTTTCTCATAAGGAATAATTTAAATTGAATTCATTTGTTCCAGACTCCCATAAAATCCACTCTGTATAAGGGATCATATGCATTAATGGAGTTCTGTTGTACAGGTGCTGATTTACGATAGGGATATGCTCTGGCAAATCCAACATAAGTTAAATGTATCATGAACTGATGAGTTTAATATACTCTATACTTTATCATAGTGCAGACGTTTACACATTAACACTTATATTAACTTATAGTTGGCCAAAATCATTAACACAAAGCTTATTTTATGATAAAGTGTTGAAAAATCTCATCTAATTTAGTGAGTAATAGATTGAAAGTGAAAAGTAAACGCAAAACACTTACTCTACTGGTGAACTCCGGGCGCTAGCATAGCTGCTAATGCTAACTGCAGCCTGTATTCTGGAGGATTCAGATCCTGTTTTCCTTTTGTTTGGCTGTCAATGCGAACCTTTTTAGGATCCATGGAGACTTATTTGCACTTAGAATACAGAACTGTAGATGTAAAAGTAAAGAAAAACATGACAAACCACGGAGATCTTCAATTAGCAAGAGCTATTGTGAACCTTAATCACTGAATCACTGCGTACTGAATCGTGAATCATGAATCATGAATCGAGTTTCGGCTGAAACGAGTCGTGTGGCTCGACTCATAAGTTTAAGCAACTGTGCTGAGTGCCGAGCAAACAACGAGAACCAAGACAAATTTTTCCAAGTTCCGAGGTACCACTGTATGTTGCTTTAAGCAGTCATGTGACGCCAGACCAAGCTTCCATTACTAGTTGCGAGCTTCCGCTTGGGACCTTCTCTAGCTCTGCACCTGGGTTCAAACCCCATAAGGTCTTGATAAAAATGTGAACCTTTTTACATGTACATATAGTTGTAAGTACATACATAAGTCCTGGTCTTAATATGTTGTGATGCATACATTTGAAAATATTCTGAAATTAAACACAACATATTTTATACATAAGTATGGAGACTTTACAAATCTACTCATTTTGTGAGATCAAAATTGAAATGAACTGTAGGTAAAGTGAACAGAGATATGTTATATTGAGGTGTATCCCTTACAGAGGTTCTGTAAAGTCTTAGGCACGTATAAATATCTGCAAATATTCCATTAAAATCCACTGATTGATTTTTTTTTTGTTTTACTCCTGTTTTAGACTGTTTGAACTGAGCCTATCTCAGAATGTATGGGGTGCGGATGAACGCGTACTCGAAAGGGGAAACATTAAATTACCCAGGGCTCAGAAGGGGTGACTCCCCCAACTGAGTGACACTTTAAAAATAATTGAATGACAATTTACTAAATTACTAAAAAAACAAAATATTTGCCTTTATTACTCTGTCAGTTAATTCTTCTGTGTAACGTTTATTACATAGGGCAGTTGTGGGTTAGTGGTTATGGGACTGGACTATTCACCAGAAGGTTGCTGGTTCAAGTCCCAGCACTATCAAGCTGCCACTATCGAGCCCTCAAGCAGGTCCCTTAAATCCCAGTAGCTTGGATTGTACCTGGCAGAATTGTCAGTTGAAGGTCCTTGTGAATAACAGCGTTTGATAATGGTAAATGTGTTTGTTTAATCATACTCTGATCTATAAGCATTCAAAGTAACCAGGTTATCTGAAAATTATGTAGAATTCATATTCGGAATCGAAACTGTGTGCCTTTCTTCTGATATAATGCAGAAGAAAGAAAACATGTAAGATAAAAAAAATGTGTGAAGAAAATCTAGACTGCTTAAGGCTGTTGCAGAGTACAATACTGTAAAATAACTAGGGGGACGAAAACTTTTGCACATGACTGTAAATACAATGCCCTTCTGTCTGAACTGTAACAGAGGCAGCTCCTTAAACTGTACAAGTTCGGTTTGAAAGCATACTATTAAAGTTCTCAACTGCCTTGGATTATAGTGGGGTGTATTTTTTGCAATTGCATAAATCGTAGGGTTGAAGCATGCTGATTATTGGTTATACCACAATATTCAACACATTCAGCAGTGTTGTAGCACTCATTTGTTAGGAGAACATGCCAAACTCTACACAGACTGTACGCAGAGGGACGGGTTAAACCAAGTTCTCTGAAACTATGCAGCACCAAAATTGTTATTGCCAACCTTTAAAGTATTGTAAGAGTCTCATTCTTGAAAGACGTTGGCTGCATAGGTGTCATTTTGTGCCTTCAAAAATCTGTCAGATTTAGGGGGCAGTAGAAGGTTAGGAAGGTTTTATCAACATTCCTTTTTGAAGTCAAGACAGTGATTTAGCAACATATTATCCTTATTTGTGTGTTTATTATCCTACTTAACCCATGTATTACCTTGCCAGTTACAGCTGTTGTAGTGCAATAGTTGTGTAGGCACATGTAGAATTTGGTGCAGAAGGTTTTATTAAACACTTTTGTCAGTAGCATGAGCAGATGAAATATGTTATGGTGTCACAGAAAAGACAGTTTCTCATTCCATAAATGTGTTTATATGTATGTGTGAGTGAGTGAGCCCTGTGTGCAGATTCACAGTGAAATAAGATTTTACCCATCTTAAATGGTACAGTGGTGCTTTAAAGTTTGTGAACCCTTTAGAATTTTCTATATTTCTGCATAAATATGACCTAAAACATCATCAGATTTTCACACAAGTCCTAAAAGTAGATAAAGAGAATCCAGTTAAACAAATGAGACAAAAATATTGCACTTGATAATTTATTTATTGAGGAAAATGATCCAATATTACATATTAGTGAGTGGCAAAAGTATGTGAACCTTTGCTTTCAGTATCTGCTGTGACCCACCTGTGCAGCAATAACTGCAACTAAATGTTTCCTGTAACTGTTGATCAGTCCTGCACACCGGCTTGGAGGAATTTTAGCCCATTCCTCCATACAGAACAGCTTCAGCTCTGGGATGGTGGTGGGTTTCCTCACATTAACTGCTCACTTCAGGTCCTTCCACAACATTTCGATTGGATTAAGGTCAGGACTTTGACTTGGCCATTCCAAATCATGAACTTTATTCTTCTGTAACCATTCTTTGGTAGAACGGCTTGTGTGCTTAGGGTCGTTGTCTTGCTGCATGACCCACCTTCTCTTGAGATTCAGTTCATGGACAGATGTCCTGACATTTTCCTTTAGAATTCTCTGATATAATTCAGAAATCATTGTTCCAAACCATGATACTACCACCACCATGTTTCACAGATGGGATAAGGTTCTTATGCTGGAATGCAGTGTTTTCCTTTCTCCAAACATAACGCTTTTCTTTTTAACCAAAAAGTTCTATTTTGGTCTCATTGGTCCACAAAACATTCTTCCAATAACCTTCTGGTTTGTCCACGTGATCTTTAGCAAACTGCAGACGAGCAGCAACGTTGATTTTGGAGAGCAGTGGCAGTTCGTGCCATGATACATTTTCACATACACATGTTGTGAAGAGCAGACTTTTGCTAGATAACTGTTCTTTAAATAAAACAGGGTGCCCACTCACACCTGATTGTCATCCCATTGATTGAAAACACCTGACTCTAATTTCACTTTCAAATTAACTGCTAATCCTAGAGGTTCACATACTTTTGCCACTCACTAATATGTAATATTGGATCATTTTCTTCAATAAATGAATAACCAAGTATAATATTTTTGTCTCATTTGTTTAACTGGGTTCTCTTTATCTACTTTTAGGACTTGTGTGAAAATCTGATGATGTTTTAGGTCATATTTATGCAGAAATATAGCAAATTCTAAAGGGTTCACAAACTTTCAAGCACCTCTGTAAATATATTAGAAAATCAATATCTGGTGATCAGTCTTGGCTAGCTAGGCAATACACTGCCGTATCCCATATAGCATTGCTATAAGTACAGTATATAATATGGTGGTCATAATGTGTCACAAAACGTATCATGGACGTTAAGCGTACCTGTATTCAGATTCTGCACTCATGATAAAAGGTTAACCTGTGTGATATGAACACTTTAATTCAGTACAATACTAATGATATTGCACTTTGTGTTTGGGTTTTGTGCAGGTGTGGACAGTTGTGGGAAAACTTGCCAGGCTGAAAGTGATAACCAGTGGCTGGGGGTCAGTCTGTCCAGACGCCCAACCAATGGTGATGTACTGGTACGAGTCATAATAAGCCTTTTTACTCACAATCAATTAAGCAACTGATAAAACAAGCCATGTGAAGAATACTTAGACATATATAGGGGATGGATACATCTTTTGGACTTTTAATATGCATCGCCTGTACCTGTTATCTCCACTTTCCACTTGTAACTATTGTACCTATGCAAATCTATGTTAATTGTCTCATTATGGGACTGTAGTGGTGCAGTGGTTAAGATATAGTATTGACGGTATAGGGTTCCATCTCCACTACTGCCAAGCTGCCACTGTTGGGCCTTTAACTCACAACTGCTTGGACTGTATATAGTATATAAGACTGTTGTACATTGCTCTGGTTTGTCACTGGAGCATCTGCTAAAGTACTGCATGTATATTATAAGATTATGGATATTTTCTCTTTTTTTGGCCCATTCTTTGTAAACCTTAGACATGGCTGTGTGTGAAGAGTAGAAACTGAATAGAAATGTAATTTGTAATGTGAATTGAACCATATAAATGTTGCTACCATACCAGAATACAATGTTTAATTTCCTATTGTGGTAGATTATGAATACGCTATTTGAAACCTATGGTAAAATAGTAGGGCTGTGCTAAAAATCGATACAGCAATATATCATGATATTTATTTTCGCAATATACTACATCGATTTTCAGCTCAACAAAAAATGAGGTGTAACTACAATCTCCGCTCCTGTAGGTGTCACAGTGCAGTGTTTTGACTCAATTTGTCTGCTGAAGTATCAGTGTGATGTGATGTATTAAGACGACTCAGATCGTACACTGTAATTTGTATGTCAGCTGTTTTTAAACGTTCTGTGAACTCTCTGGAATATGCATTGTGTCGCAATGTATCGTGATATAATCGTATCGTGGCCCATGTACCATGACGTGTATTGTATTGTGTAGTCCTTTCCAATACTCACCCCTAGTAAAAATTTGTTTAAAAATTGTGTTGAAGCCACTTTTAGGTGGTACTGGTCTGGATATGAGCAGATTTTTAACAAACTATGGTACTCTTTAGTTTATAGTAATCCGCTTAAGGACTATTTAAGACTATTTACGTTAAGGACTATTTAAGTTAAAGTAATATCTCATTCACAAATGAAATGTACATAATGTTACCCTTACCAACAATGTTTCCCATCAGCCAGTGCATGTTTGACAACTGCATAACTGATGTAATACAAGTTTATTTGAATTCGTTTTCCAACATTTGTCTTCTCTGATCAGCCACTACGGGGAAAAAATTGTGTATGTACTGCGCTAAAAATAATCAAGAGAGCATAGGTCTTTCTAGAGATTCAGTCATGCGTTTCCAACAGCAGAGAAAACATCCTCTGAACACTGAACAGTGACCGCCTTAGTATTAGTACTATTTATGACAGTAATCCCTGTTATACAGCCAATTTACTGTTTATTTCCTAATTCCCAACAGGAATTAGGCTGGTGGAATGGTGATTATCATCTCATCTGACTGTCATGCAGTGGCTGAAACTCATTACATCTAATACAAAAGCACACTTGTGTAACTTTGCCCTCATTCTAATTCCAGGCATGTGGACATCGCTGGAAGAACGTCTTCTTTATGAAGAAAGATAATCAAAACAAGCTGCCGCATGGCGTCTGCTTTCAGTTCAGCTCGGATTTTACCAGGACAACTCACTACATTCCCTGCTACAGAGGTACTTCTGTGATATATTGCATTGCTTTACTGTGTGAATGATCAGAGGCGACAGAGTTCTTTAGTTAGTGATCGACAATGTCTAAAACCCTGTCTGTCTGTTTAGATCATAAGAAGAAGTTTGGTGAAGACTATGGATCCTGCCAAGCTGGGATTTCTAATTCCCTCACTGAGGTATGGTTGTCTTGAAACACTTCCTAGCACAAGCTGTAAGGCAGCAATTAAGTTTTGCTCTTTGATATGGACTCTGTAATTATTCAATATGTGAGTAGGTTTCATTCTGAACTACAGTATAAAATAGCCAGATATTTAAAGCAGTATTACATCATTTAAGATAAAAGGCCAAAACCACAGCACTTTCAAAACTTTATATGACATTTACTGTATAGTTAGTATAAGGCTTTATGTTGGGTCCAACTTTTATATAAACTGGTCTGAATTCAGTTCATTACCAATAGTTAGTAACCTTACAATTTTAAATCATTTATATGGACTAATTTTAGTTGTGGTAGGAAAATTAATCAAAACCATCAATCAGAACCATTAACCGACGTAATTTTGCCCATGTCAATTATTAAAAATTTTTATTCTGTTAATACTTAAAAAAAAAAAAATAATAATAAATTATTTATATATATATTAATATATATATATATATATATATATATATATATATATATATATAAATAATTTATTTTTTTTTATTTTTTTTTAAGTATTAACAGAATAAAAATTTTATATATATATATATATATTTATATATATATATATATATATATATATATATATATATTATATATAGATATATATATATATTAACATGTTTTCCACTGTGTGTTCATGTTCTGTCCCTTTGAAAAATATACTAATGTGTGTGTAATAACGTGACTCCACTCTGCCCAGTCAGCAACATGGAAGCAACATAGAAGAGAACTCAAACACAGAGCAGCTTATACCAACTGATATGCACTCTTTCTTAGGAAAATAATCCAGTTTTAATAGTTGAGCATATTTACCTCAAACCTCATCAGTGAACAATCTCAAAAAACAAACAAAATAAATAAACAAACAAACAAACAAAAGAAAAACCGTTCATTAGTTGTAATCGAGATAAACTGTTCAAAAATAAATTATACCTCATATATAAACTGTTGAAAGTCCTCTCAGGTGTCAGTATTGAAATTTGATTTGTGATTTGTAGCCTTATACGTCATCGTCACTATTTTGTTGCAATAGAAATGTTAATAGAATTTTTAATTACCGTCTTAAATAGAATTATACTCTGATGTCTGGCACTTTGTGGTTCTGAAATGCAAAGGTATGTGTTTCACAGGATCTGATGATAATGGGAGCTCCTGGTAGCTCTTACTGGACGGGTTCTGTTTTGGTCTATAACGTTACCAGCAAGGTGTTCGCTGCCTATGTGGACGATGACAACACAGTGCTCTACGGCAGCTATCTGGGTAAGGTACAATTTTGTTTGTAGTATACAGTATGCAAAGCTATCATTTCTCATTTTTACTATATAGCTATGGTGTAAACAAGGAAATGCTCACAAAATCTGTTCATTTCTGGTGTCAGGACACCTTTTGCTGTTCCCACCTACATATTGTACAGCATTACCTATAAACTAAAGACACTGATTGTTGTCTTTCAGGTTATTCTGTGGGTGCTGGTCACTTTCTTTACCCTCACAGCACGGAGATTGTGGGAGGTGCGCCCCAACACGGCCAGACGGGCAAAGTAAGTAAATGTGTTTTTATTTGTTTGGGCATATTTTTTAGTTTGTTCATTTTGCAAACTTCTAGGATTGATTGGCACCCTGTCTGGGGTTGTTTCTGCCTTGCGCCCTGCATCGCCAGCTAAACACAGACTTTCCCATGACCCTGATCAAGGATTAATCAGATACATTAATTAATTAATTATGCAAATTTTTTCTTTTTTTTACCGTCTAGTATCAGTTTTCCCCATAGACACACTATATCAACACAACTGATCCAAAAGCACACAAGACAAAACAGTTTTTATTTACTCCCCTAACCCTAACAACCATATCAAGTCTTTTGAGGGCTCAAAATGCATGCAGAATATAGCTAAACAATCAAATAAGCTAAATGTTCTGCTTGCTGCACACATTAGAAGTGTGTTCTAAGAAGATGTGAAGCTCTTGTTTTCTCTCTCTTTTTTTCACTTATGCCACCTGCTGATCTGTGATAAAGCTTAATTATTTACATCTCACTTTTTCTACATGTTCTGTTACTAATAAGCTACTAAGAAAAACCAGATTTAAGCTTTAAGCAATAACTAGGGCTCAAAACTCGGAGTGTTAACTTTGTAGTTCAGTCTTTGGCTTTTCATGAAGAAGACGGGAGATTAGCGTTTACATATAATCTAGGTTTGTTGTATAAAGATATCACTCAGAAGATGTATAATATTTTATAAACCGGTGCAGGATGGATTTGGTCTCTGTGTGACCCCTGTATCACGTGTTCCAGAAGGCTGTTAGTTCTGTTTCACATGAGATTAAACAGGAAGCAGACCGTTACTCTCAGCATGTATTCTTTTACAACCAACCTTCAGTAAATAATCTAAGGTCTGCCCGACAGTTGTGCCAAGGATCTGCTCTGAAAACCTGTAAAACATCTGGATTATCCTGAGAGTACACAGTTGGTGCTGGGTTAGCATTGTTGTGTTTCAGTGGTGTGTCCTCTTATATGCAGGCTTACATATTCAGAATGGAAGGCAACACTCTGAAAATTGTGAACGAGACAAGCGGGTCACAGGTGAGTGCAGCTACTCAAAAATCCCTTAATAATAATAATAATAATAATAATAATAATAATATTATTAATTAATAATATCACAAATTCTGTGGTTTAACAACAACAGTAGTAGTAGTAATATTAATAATAATACTAAGAACACTAGTACTACTACTACTACTACTATTACTACTACTACTAATAATAATAATAATGAAAATAAATAAATATTTAAATAAATAAACATAAGAATCTAACAACAACAAAAATGCAACAGTAATAACTAACACAAGTAAGAATATAACAGTAAAAACTACTAACTACAACAACAACATCATGATGACAATAATAATAATAAAAAAAAAATAATAATAATAATAATAATAATAATAACAATAATAAAACAATAATAATAATAAATAAATAATTTAATAAATTAATTAATAAATAAATAAGTAATATCACAAATTCTGTGGTTTAACAACAACAGTAGTAGTAGTAATGATAATAATAATAATAATAATAATAATACTAACAATACTACTACTACTGCTATTACTACTACTACTACTAATAATAATAATAATGAAAATAAATAAATACTTAAATAAATAAAAATAAGAATCTAACAACAAAAATGCAACTAATAACTAACACAAGTAAGAATATAAAAGTAAAAACTACTAACTACAACAACAACATGATGATGATAATAATAATAAAAATAATAATAATAATAATAATAATAACAGTAATAATAATAATAATTATTACTGTTATTATTATTATTATTATTATTATTATTATTATTATTATTGTTATTACAGTATGGCATAGTGTAATATATTACATATGTAGGTATAGAATATACTTAGAAAAAATACTCATACATAACATTTAAATTATTATTTGTACATTATTTGTACAATTGTACATTTTATAATGGAAATAACACAACAAAAAAATAAATTAAATTGTATCTTAATAATATTTTTTATTTAACTTAATGTTTATTAAAAAAAAAAAATTATATAAGAGTTTTTGTTTTTTTTCCTAATTTCAATGCTTTCATTCAGCTGGGTTCATACTACGGTGCGAGTGTATGCGTGGTGGACCTGAACGCTGATGGGCTGTCTGATCTTTTGGTTGGTGCTCCGCTGTTCAGTACCGTTAGAGAGGAAGGTCGTGTTCACGTCTACATCAACCAGGGATGGGTGAGAAGTCACACATTTCATACTGCATGACTCAAGATGAGCATATCTTTCTTTTGTTATTACTCAGCAACTTTCCATACAATGCCTTCAATCAGTTCTTCCCATCAGCTAATTTATTACCTTTGAGAGATATTTGCAGAGACAATATGGTCAGATGAGCGAGAGTTGAACTTAAGGTTATATTTGACAAAAGCACTGCGTGTCAAACCAAAAACTTCCACCATGAGAAACATGGTGAAGGATGCACATTTGTTTAAGAATACTTTTCAGGTTCTCGGCACATTGCAGTCACTAAGGATACATTTTTTTAATTGCATCAAGAGGTTTTACAGGAGAATGACAGAACATCCTGTAACATGTCACCTGCTCCTGACTAGAAGTTGGAAACCATACAAATAAACAAACAGAATGATTAACAAAAGTGTAGTCTTGGTCTACTGGGCAGTAGTGGCTACAAGGATAAGGGTCTGGAAAATTGATTGGAAGGCTGTTGGTTAAATTGTTGCCTCTACCAAGCTGCCAGTGTTCAGTTCAGATTAATATTTAATCACTCTTCTAAATGCTGTAAATTTAAATTCTCCAGTATACCTGTGTAAAAATCCACAATTGAGGGTTTATGAAAATGCTTCAGTATTGCCTGTTTTGTTTCAAAGCTGTTTTTTTCAAGCTGTATTTATATTTGGGGTTTTTGGGGGGGTTTGAAAGACTCTTTGTTGACTTTGATTTGAACATGCAAGGCCACATTGATTGAACAGCTTTCACAATTCCCATACTGAGTCAAATATTAACCCTCCTGTTATGTTCGTATTAGTGTTCTTGGTATTCATGGCCAAATTTGGACATGTCCCTAAAATCCATTTATCAATTGTTTCAAAAATGGTTTCCGCCCAATGTTGGTACCCCTTTTATAGACTCCGGAGACACGGCCAAAAAAGTTTTTGATGTGAAATGAAGGTTTTTTTTTATTGTATGTCCTTTGTAATGGGTCTTATTTGGTGTGAAACAAAAAATGAGTCTTGAACTTTGTATATTTTTCATTCTTTTTAATACTTCTATATAATATGAATGGAATACGGAAACACATTATTTTAATTTTCTTCCATAATATTCAAATCATTATACACAACGGGTGTAGTCAAGTGATGGGGTGGGCAGGGGTGGCATTGGGCGTCAAATATTGTAACAGGTACAGAGTTTTAATCAAGAGTGGTACATGAAGATGCAGTCCATTTTATGGAAACACTGAAAGAATTTGCATATGAAAGTCTTCAAAGAAGTTTATCCCCCCTTGAGTTCAATTTACTTTGAATGGAAAACAGTTGAAAAATGAATTGAAAAAGAGAGGAAGCAAGTCCTTCACAGGATATAGAACAAAAGTGTTGTTGAGAATGGAATTTACGTTATAGAAGTACAAACGCCTAACAACGTAGTTAATATATAAAAACACACTGACAATTAACCACAGAAACACAATTGCATTAGTTTAATCTACTGGTGTCCTTGCTGCCCAATAATGCAGCAGTTGCAGGTATTTTGAAAAGACTGTTTTAGCCACACACCCCAAAATATAAAGTCACTACAAATACCTTGGTGTCCTCTAAACAGTAGAATAGGACTCAACATTGTAGCAGTCATATGTGTCTTTTTTCTGAATAAAGACTTCAAGTGCAAGTCTCCTACGGAAGCCATAAATTAGTATAGTTATTATCACAACATTTGGGCTTCCTTTTGATTCCATTTATTTTCCAGCCAAATCTGAATGGTCAGACCAGACCTTTTGTTTACCGCAAGATTTGAAGATCCTTTTAATCCCATTTATTTTCTTTGGCTGGGCAGCTCTGACTGCAACACTACAGATGTTACACATTTGAAGAAATTGCTTAAAATGACTGCAGTTATATTTAATTTCCTTGTACTTCTTTGCATCGTCTGGACAAAGTCATGAAGACTTATTCCAGGCAGAGGACAGAAACCAGTCCCATAGTCTCAATTTCCTTCCGCTTCTGGTGAGGGTTGTGGTTGCAAGAAGTCAGTCCAGACTACTCTATCTCCGGATTATAGATTCCAGGTCCATCTAGTAGATCCCCTGATATCCTCAAGCCAACTGTGAAATAATCTCTCCAGTGGGTTCTCAGGCTGGCCTGGGGTCTGTGTCCAGAGGGACTTGTCTGGAAGAGCAAGTTTGCAACCACCTGAAATGACTCCTCTCGATCTAAAGGAGCAGCAGCCTTAGTCATTGGCTCTCCTGGATTGACAAAAGAAAAGTAAGCACACCAACCGTGGATAAGAATCTTATTTTTGCCACTTGTACTCGCCACCTTACCTGGCTCATGATCACAGGGTAAGAATATATAGAATACCACGAGCACCTTGTCCAAGGACTAAGCTCAGGTTACACCATGACAAACCAGAACAGTGACTGCAAAACTGCTGCCACTGACCCAGAATGCCCTGTTTTTCCATCACTCATGAACAAGACTACTACTTATTATAGAGGAAAAAACTAAATGACCAAAGTTGTCCAGAACACAACAGGAGGCCCTCCAGTAGCAGCTGCTTAAATAGGTTCCCCATGCAAGCTACATTTTTAAATAAGAAGTTTCCTATCCAAGCTGTTTATGACACAAAGATATTTCTTTGTGATGCTTGTTTTTTCTGCATGGCAATTTGTAAAGGATACAGAATTGGTTTACCGCACCTACCACAAAGCCTTATGTGTTTGAGTGTGGAGCACCAATTCTGTACGTCGATGTTATTGTAGTCATTTGCAGTGTATTTGAAGCAATCAATAACTCTTTCATTCCCTCATTAGTTCAGCAAAGGCACGTTGCTCACTGTGACATAAACAGCTCCATTAACAGCCTTCACAGCCTCATGGCTAATTAGATGCATCTACACATATCCAGAGCATTCCCTTTACATTTATAAATGTGTAACATTTATGAATTCTGTACTCAAGGGGATTATTTCTATTCTCAGGCAAACATGAAGGAAGCAGAATTCAAACTGATGGGCTCAGATGCATACTCAGCCCGGTTTGGAGAGACCATCGCTGACCTTGGAGACATTGACAATGATGGCTATCCAGGTAACACGCTCATTTTACGTTTACGTTTAGTTATTTTAGCAGATGCCCTTATCCAGAGCGACTTATATAACTACCATTGAGAAGATACTTGGATGCTCAGGTGGCTTGGGTCAGACATAAAATACCTAGGTGCCGCATTGGCTGCTTCAGCCCATTGTTGTGATACGTCAGCATGTCCGCCATATTGGTCAGAAACAGAGGAGCTGCGTTCTAGATTTCTCAAGTGATTTTAATGATTTTTTGATCTACGTGGAGTACACAAAACGTTTTGACTCCAGTTACTTTGATCTCGATAGAGATGAGTGTGCATCAGCATAAGCTAACGTATTGGAAAACAATTCATTGTCATAAGAAATTGTGAAAACTCACATTTGCCAAGCATGGATTTGGGTTATTTTCCTTGTGGAAACGATGCTTTGTAATTTATTGTACATTAAATGTGTAGAAGGTTTTTATATTGTGGAAATGCATTTTTCCTCTCTACATCCCCTTTATTTTAGTTTTTCTTTTGCTTCGGGTCAGAACTCAGCTCATTCACTTTGAAATATCGAAAACATGCCTAAATAGTGCATCTTTAAGTTCATATAATTGACCATCATTGAGAAAAATGTAACCAAATCAGCAAATAAAAATCAAATAGTGAGACGCAGTCGGTCTCAGTTATTACTAATAAAATAATAAATGATAAATAGTACAGTAAATAGTATTTTTGGTGTAAATAGTAGTACACTAGTACTATAATACAGTAAATAAAATAGTGACTACTGCATTATACTATGATTATATTACTATTTATACGACATATACTATTTACTATTGTTAATCTATTATTATTATTATTGTTTTGTTATATTATATTATTATTTATTAGACTAGAATCAGGCATCTTTTTGCCGTGCAATCTTTGGAGAATTATGAGAAATTGCCTGGACCAATATCCTGATGGCGTTGATGCATGATCCAGCCAATGTGGCCAAAAATGTTACCCAACTAAGAGTTAAAATATAAACTCCAATAAAGCAAGGCACACTTGCCTGGTCAGTTTCATAAAGCATTGTAACCTGGAAATTCACTGGGCACTGGCCCAGACCCTCAGAAACTGACCCTAACAGCAACTGGCTCATGCTAGATAGACACTGGTGCTGCATAAAATAAGATATTTGCTTAAAATAAATAAAGTAGCACATTACTCATTATACAAGATCCAGTCAGATAACAAACTGAATGTAGATAAATGGAGACAAAACATAAGGTGTTACATCATACAGAAGCTAGTCTTCTATTCAAATAGTATAGAAAATATTTCAGTATTTAAATACTGTTTCATTGAACATAATGCGGTCATTAAATGTCATACCTGTTTTTGAGTTTGGTTTATTTATATATCCACAATAATCTTTGAGACATTTGCATGCAGCAGAATATTAAACATGAATGACTGTTTAAAGTCATCCCAAATTGATTCCTGTACTCTACATATGAGCTCTACTTAAGGTAAAAAGCAAGGCGTTTTTATATGTAAAAATCAATTAAGAAGTACAAAGTACACAAATAAAAATACTTTTCAATACTACACATGTAGCCTACATGCCCTATGTTTGTGGACACCCCAAAATAACATCCAAATACATGGGTATTAGTATGGAATTACACTATCCTACAATACTGTCTGTGAACCCCTACCACTAGACTTATGGTGGACAAAAAGCCCTGACTCAAAGTTGGCATTCTCATTCATCTCAAAGGTGTCTGATGGACTTCAGTTCTGGGATCTGTGTAAGTAACCCTACAAAGTTGGTAAACCATTTTAATGGACTTTGTTTCAGGGGGCCAGAGCAGAACGATAATGGCTTGACATGTTGGGGAGGTGAAAACCTATAATAGTGTCAATGGTGGTGCTGTGGTTGAGAAAGTTGATAGTTCAAGTTCAAGCCTTATCCACTCTCATACGTGTGGTCATGTGTGTCAGAGTGCGGTGAGGCGAACACAGTGGTTACTGGATGCGGAAGCTAACCACACTCAGCTCCTGCATGACCTAGAGAACTCTCTAATTAATTTCTCTTTCTAGCCATACCTTTCTTCATTTCCTGTTATCATCTTCTTTTTAGCATCATCTCACACAGCATTTCTAAGTCACGGCATGCTCTTCCTTCCGCAGTTCAGACCACATTCTGAACGTCACGCTGCTGCTCTGGTACATTTAGTTCTCTTTAGTTTGCACCCTCTCTTGCTTCGGGGTGGATTTATACACACCTACAGCTTTCATCATGTGATCAGAACTTGAAAAACATGACCTCAGTGTGGTTTGTGGCCTTTTCTGAATTCCTGAGAGGATACCACAATGTGCTGCAAATATAAGGCAAAGCGCTCTTCATACTATCAGACAAATGCATATAACATTTGCATACAGTTGAAGGTTGTAGAAAATCTGTTGCACTGTTGTAGAAATTCTTTCCACTTCATTAACTAAGGGTCTGCTTAGGTAAGCCATGTTTACATGCAGTGTTTGGTCTCACACACAGTAGTCTAAAAACAGCTGGCTTTATTTTGTCTGATGTGTTCGTGGTTTACCAAAACATCATTCAGTTCCACTCAGGTTTATTTATATACTGCTTTTTAACAAGACAAAATAGGCCTAGAGCCTAAATGAGAAGTCGGAGGTGACATTGGCGAGGAAGAATGTCTGAGATGCAGAAGGAACAAACCTTGAGAGAAACCAGGGACGCCAACAATAGGATTAAGTTTTTGACCTTGAATTCCCATGTATAAAGGAAACAATGCAGTACTGTGTAGAATATATAAGATGTTCATTGTGTCTTAGTAGATTTATATTTTATTAAACTGTAATAGTTTATAGTTTCTGAGGCAGAAGTTCTCTGCTGTCCTTCTAGCAAGGGGCAGGGTAGTGAAAGGTAAAAGCATGTCTTGTCTGTTTATACAGGAGTCTTCCACAGATTTGGGAATTGCAGCTTTCCATGTACGGGAGATTGTCGGTGTCTGTCTAGACACGTTAAAATAGTCCCTAAACCACTGTATTGACTAGAAGTACATATGGTAACCTGCCTTAAATATGTGTGTGTACAGACAAAATGTTAATTTGCCACACAGCACTGGTTATCAGCCAGCTTCTCCTCAAATCACTACGTTACTCATATGTATAATAGTAATGTAACCGCTGATATGCAGTTTGAAATGTGTTTTCCCAAAATTGTTGCTTGTCTGTATATTGTGTAACCCAAAAACATAAGACCATGGCTAGCAGAGACAGCTTTCAAGAGCTGTACATGAATAAAGGCATGCGATTTGTCGTAAAAAGGTGAAAGAGTTTAATTAACAAGTTCTGCGTTTGGTATTGGCAGTTTTTAATGTTACACACAGAGTTTCACACTGCTGTGATTTGTGGACACATTTACCTTACGACAGTAGGATCTAACTACTGAACATGTGGCCATGAGGTACAAGGGTGTAGCCTCACTTACTGGTCAGTGCATTCAATCTGTGGATTACAACTTTTTGTGTTTTGGTAGTGATGCGAAAAAGTGGAATAGCAATGTTTGAATAAATGTTCTTTCAATCCATGAGACAACTAATTATATTACATTTACTTTAAAAGAAATCCAAAACATTATTAGAATACGACATTGAAAAAAAAAAGTAATTTCAAACGTTGAAATTTATGTGTTAGGGTCTGTGCCAGCTTTATGAACTTCAATGTCAATAGAACGATCCATATATAATGACCTGTAATGTTCCAGTCACAGCACAGCAGCAGGATTGAACACTTTGCTCAATTCCATGGAATTAATATTGGATCACTGTTGGTAAATCTGAATAATCTGAAAAGCCGTTACCTACCCAATGTTTAGCTGTGTTTTCATTCTTTTGACATTAATGTGTTTCAGATGTGGCAATCGGCGCGCCGCTGGAGGAAGACTTGCGCGGTGCTATTTATATCTACAATGGGAGGAAGACTGGTATAACACCAAGCTTCTCACAAGTACGTCCGCAGTCTGCTGTTTACACTAATAGATGTATGAGGTGGGACGTTTCCAGACATTTCCTCACCTCCCTCTCTCTCCAATTCCCAACCTCCCATCGTTCATCCTGTTTCAGCCATCTTATTGTTCCTCTGGAGGTCTAGAGTATTAAACACTAATAGAATTCTGACTTAAACACAATATGTTCTTATTCACTGAATGCAATAGTGATTACACACAGTTGTAGTGATAGTAGGTACAGTGCCCTCTACAATGAATGACAGCCCTGATAAATATTGTAAAAAGGGTTATAAGATACCTTTTGATTAATTATCCAGGTTTCATACTAAAAATGAGGAAGGTCTAACCTTTACTTGAAGTAAATTTAGAAACCCTTCTTCTTCTTCTTCTTTCGGCTTCTCCCTTTATCAGGGGGCGCCACAGTGAGTTAAAAGTTTCCATTTCACCCTGTCCTCCACGTCCTCTACTCTTACCCCAACTCCCTGCATATCTTCATTCACCACAACCATGTAACTCCTCTTTGGTCTTCCTCTCCGTCTCTTGCCTGGCAGCTCCATCTCCAACATCCTCCTACCAATATATCCACTATCCCTCCTCTGCACATGTCCAAACCATCTCAGTCTTCCTCTCGAATTTTGTCTCCCAATTTTCCAACCTGTGCTGTCCCTCTGATGATCTCATTCCTAATCCTGTCCACCCTAGACACTCCTAAAGAGAACCTCAACATCTTAAGTTCTGCCACTTCCAGCTATGCTTCCTGTCTCTTTGTCAGTGCCACTGTCTCTAAGCCATACAACAAGGCTGGTCTCACTACTCTCTTATAAATCTTTCCTTTCACTTTTGCTGCAACCCTTTTGTCACACAGCACTCCTGACACTCTTCTCCACCCACTCCATCCTGCCGGCACCCTCTTCTTTACCTCCTTTCCACACTCCCCATTTCCTTGGACAGTTGATCCCAAGTACCTGAACTCCTGGACCTTTGTGACCACCCCTCCCCCCAAAAAAGTAATTATTTATAACAAAACCGCAATTATTCAAACTAATTCATGACATCCTGTTTTACTGAGGTATATATAGATACTTGTATATAGAGCTAATTGTCTAAACATGCCCATATCTACAATAGGGCAATAATTAAAAAGCTCCAATCAACTGGAACTGTGACCCTGACTGATCTGGAGAGATTCCGTTAAGGGGAATGTTCTCATGTGTATTGTATTCTTCAACCTTGCAAGGTATTGTAGGAGCCTTGTACCTGGTGTTTTATTTACTGTACAAAGTATTCAGCGTAGGAGTGCCAATAATTGTGGGCCATCTGGTTTTCTTAAAATAATTACTTCTTGTTGAGGGATTATTTCTCAGATTAAATTTACTTCAATATAAGGTTGAAATTTTCTCATTTTCAATTAATTACATGCACAGATTTTGGACCAATAATTGTGCATAGGACTGTAAGTTAGTGGAAGGAGACAGTGGTTAAGACTATTAGTTGGAAGTGGATAAAAATAGCCCCTGAAGAAATTAGTTCAGCCAAATTGTAGACTACCATTATGGACACACTCAGATTTCTTACCCAGATATTAACAGTGTGGTCATGTGATGAGCGTCATATCTCGCTGAAGTGGTAACAACAACAGAAAGGTCTCAGCTGAGTGTAAATGAGATTCCATGTCTTCTAATCCAAAATAGAAAGTGATAGAAACTTAAAGTACTGTGCAAAAGTTGGAGGCCACTAATAGATTTATTGTTTTAGCAATGGTGTAATGACATTGGACTCAAAAAATTCAATCCTGGACCCTCTTCATCACGCTATAATACCCTTTTCCACTGATCTTCATTCAAATCTGTGTGAGCTTTAGCATATGTTAGCATTTTCAGCACGTTCACCTTCTGAAAAAGTGGTTGCTACTCTTCCAAAAGACCATTCCTGATCAAGCTTGTTCAGACTGTAGAGGGGTCAACTTGGCATCCCTATGAAGCTGCAAGATGCTGCTGTTACTTAAGTGTAAGGAGAGGTTACAATAAAAATTTACTTCTATAACCTATAAAGGCTGTTTCTTTTGAGTTTTAGTTCAGTTTTTTAATACTGCACAGAAATTTCCTGTATTTTCTGGTTGTATTCTAATACTGATACATTATAACCTTTTCTAAAACAATGGTATATCTAATCTAATGGTGGCTTTTGCACAGTACTGTATATAAACTGAGCCATTTCTTGAGTTAAATAGTTCCATTCATTTTGAAAAGCAGCAAAAAAAAGAAGAACATTATGCTTCATTTATTGTGTGTCTGTGTGCAGAGGATCACAGGATCTCTCTTCAGGAAAACCCTCAGCATGTTCGGCCAGTCGATTTCTGGAGGCATTGATGTTGATGGCAACAGTTACCCAGGTAACACTTTTTCATCTATCACTAGATTTAGCAACCAAGTTTCCTCTTTTCAGCAAAAAGTTATTAAAAAAAGTACTGTAATTGAAACTGACTACTGTTTCTGTATGGAGGGATATCAAAAACAGCATGCAGTCATACATTTCTACAGTATTTCTACAGTATAAAGTATAGTGTTATGCAAAAGTTGGGCACCACTAGTTGAATGATATGTTCATTTTCACATCTCTTCAGGTAACATAGTTGAATAGAACTTTTTAATATATTCATTCCACTGGAGTGTATATATTACTCATTAATCTTGGTGGGATTCAATGTTTTAGCAAATCAGATGATCTAATATTTATCATTTACATTGACACCATTTAGCAGACTCCCTTATCCAGAGCGACTTACAATTGGTACAGTCTTACAATCCAAGCAATTGTGGGTTAAGGTCCTTTCTCAAGGACCCAACAGTGGCAGCTTGGCAGAGGTGGGATTTGAACCCTGGACCTTCTGGTCCATAGTCCAGTACCTTAACCGCTAGGCCCCTAGCACAGACCTAATAGACACTCACTGAGGCCTCTACGTCTCTGGGTGTCTGCTGCTAAAATTACAGGATGAAATGGTCACGTTCATTGGAATATTCCGACGGATTGGTTGTCTCATTTTGTGCCACGTCCAGATGGATGAGCCTCACTAGCAGTGACCGTGTATAATAATTTGTTTAATTGGGTTTCCCTTATATACTGTTAGGACTTATGTGAAAATGTTTAGGTTTAGGTCATATTAATACAGAAACAGAAAATTTCACAAAAAAAGAGTTCTTTCAAGCACCACTGTGTTTACACTTCTTTGTGGAGTAAGTGTAATTTTCAAAAATATTAAGACGCGCTCATTTTCTTCACAGATGTGGCAGTGGGGGCATTTCTTTCTGATTCTGCTGTGGTGCTCCGGTAAGAGTGTTTCAAACAGCTTTTAGCCTACTGTGGTTTACGAATATGGTGACATTTCTAAAATTAGTAAATCATTTGTCTGTATATTTATGCTGTACATGCACAGTTACTCATTACTATTTTCAGAGTTCTCAGGCGTTATTATGAAATATTTCTTTAGAGCTGGATCTTTAATATTTATTTAAATTGCATGATTTGTTTTGGGCTAATCCTGATTAGTCCTGATTTTATTTATTTTTTATTTTTTGCTTGATCTCATCTGACCCTGCAGAAATTTAAAGCAGTTTTTCGATTAAAATACAATATAAATGTTATCTTGTTTTCTGCATCACAATTTGTCGTACACCTGCCAAGGCACTGCTATTACCAGAACAATATCTTTTTCACACAGAATTTTACAATCATTATAAGAAGCTGTTATCTCATGTTCAATGGGATAAAGTGCATTTATCTGCAGAATCTGCTGTGGTTTAAGTAACAACTGTCTGAACTTGTCTGCTTCCTGTATGCTAAATGTCATGCGTATAGTATGCACAGTGTAGAGAAGAGTGTATAGGGGACTATTTCAGCTACAGAGCAGGGTCAAGCAGTGAAAATGTAATCATCAGCCTTAAAGAAATGATCTGCTTTAAAATATGATCATGTTAACACTTTATGAATGAATGTTAATTAGTAATTTGACATTAACTACTAATTCACAATTTAAGACAACCACTGATAGTAGCTGGTTGAGGAATGTGTTTTTATCATTTTATGACACCGCCATATGTGTTTCAGTTAAACTGTAACAAATGTATGCAGTCAAACCCCATTATCCAAGTGTACGGCATTCTTGCAAATGGCTCTGATAATGAAGGGTTGGATAACAGCAACCCTAGATGCAGCATTTCTTATGATAAAATACCTACCTGGTTGAGGCATCTTCAAAACCTTCACACTTTTAGTGATGTCAACTATTGTTGCCTAATATAGACTCTCTTTGTCTTTCTGTCTTTGTCAAGCCATACATGTGTATGTGTTAAACGAAAGTAAACAGGGATCAGTTACATTGTCGGTGTGTATAGTTTTCCACACGATTGTGCCTGCATGTGATGCGTTCTCTGCTCGGGTAAAGTAATTAATTAATGTATCTAATCTGTCCTATAATTAATCAGTATGTAAACTGAAAGTGTATACTAATAGGAAGGTGCAGGCAGAGGCAAAATGCCATGCAGGGACAATGATACATGCTCTCACAGTGCAGAATTTGATTTCTCAGATTCCATTTTCAGCTCGTCATTCATTATAATGGTGTGATGATTTGGATAATGGGGAGGTGGATTAAAACGTATGTAATGGCAGGAAATCAGATAGCAGCAACTGTGATAGTGGGGCCTGACTGTTTTTATAATACACAATGGTAAGCGCTGTAACTAATTAACATCTGTTTTTACTGAGAGAAATGACATTTGAAACATTTAGTACTCTTTTGGACCAAACTGAGTTTCTCAAAGATGAACAGTGGTATGTGTTTTTGAATGTCAAACAATGTTTTCTCTCCAGAACTCGGCCGGTGGTGACTGTGGAAGCATCTCTGATCCTCCCTGCCAGTGTGAATCGATCGGTGGCCTCGTGTGTTGAACACGGCCTTCCTGCTGTATGTGTGGAGGTCAGCATGTGTTTTAGGGTGCATGGAAAAGCCATACCTGGACACATAGGTGAGACCTGCGTACATATATTTATAACCCCCATAAAGAAAGGGTTTCTGTCTGTGTACCGGCTGTTTTGGCAGACTCCCAGCACCATGAATTAGACTCATGTCATATGACCATGCTGTGGTTGTTTTGGGGATTCTCTGTGTACGTGGTGCTGCATGTCATGTGACTCTATGTGAATAATGTCTTTGAATAGTACTGCAGGCTCTACTTGGCATACTATTATGCTCTAAAGGTGTCAAAACAACACTGGAACGTTTATTATTTACCTTTGGCACTTACCTTTGGTACTGAAACTAAACAATTTTGATAGGATTAAAAGGTAGGATTGTCCCCCGAGGGAAGTTTTCGTCACACGTGCTGCCACATTGCCAACACAAATATTGTACAAATTACTGTTGTCACAATACTGAGAACTTTGACACAATACTTAAAGCATATTGAAATTTGGTACCATTTTCAATGCCAAAGAGAGGTACTGAGCTTGTCTTATTTTTTTACATAAACATATACAAATATACTATATTAATAATATATACTATAATACTATTTACAGTGGTGCTTGAAAGTTTGTGAACCCTTTATAATTGTCCATATTTCTCCATAAATATGACCTAAAACATCATCAGATTTTCACACAAGTCCTAAAAGTGGATAAAAAGAACCCAGTTAAACAAATGAGACAAAAATATTATACTTGGTCATTTATTTATTGAGGAAAATGATCCGATATTACATATTAGTGAGTGGCAAAAGTATGTGAACCTTTGCTTTCACTTGTGTGAAAATCTGATGATGTTTTAGGTCATATTTATGCAGAAATATAGACAATTCTAAAGGGTTCACAAACTTTCAAGCACCACTGTACAAGTATTAAACTATTATTTCATTAATTATATTATTTAGACTACATCATATTGTATTTATATTGTAATAATAATAAGCTTTACTTCTGTACTATACTGTTTATTGCGTTTGAGAGAATTCGTATTCTTTCAACATAGAAAGCAGAACGACTGCCAGTGTCACACTATGTGATTTTTATTTGCTGATTTTGTTACATTTTTCTCACTGATGGACAATTATAAGAATTTAAAGATGCACTATTACTTGTTTACAGTCTGTTCTTGCCTGGACCAATATGTCGGACGCATTCTTGTATCACAGCAATGCCAATTCAGCATAAAAAACCATTCTGTACGCTACGGAATTAATAGAACTGTTAGTTGTGGGAAGTATTGTACTGTTTCAGAACATTCAGTATCGATATTTATTGATTTATCAATATTTTTGACACTACTACAAATACAAATCTATCATATAGAAAGCAAGACACATTTATCGATTTGGACCTGGTTTGGAGCTAGAACTGGAATTTTTGAACCTTTTAATCAGCTGGGTCCTTTGCTTTCAGTGGCTGTTCGAGTTCAACAATGAGAAAGACGTTGTTCATACATGTGGAACGTAACCCTGAATGTATAGTACAAACGTTATCAGGACTTTGCTGAAAGGACGTGGCAGTTGCTTACATTCTGGCCACAGTTTCTTATCACTGTTTAACATCCCTCAAAACTGCCATAGCCGTTACAAGGACCGGGGCGTGTCTGCGAATGTGTCAGAGCCTTTGCTGCTGATGCTGTGTTCAGTGGGTAAACAAAGGGAAACCCTATACCTACATCTTACCTTTGCTGTGAGTTCTACAGCAGTTAGCGTTGACCTTAGAATCTGATTGGTTGAGAAGGGTTCACACAAAAAAGTATCATTCCACTGACATATTGTCAAGTATCGACAAGCTTTATGTACACAAACATATACAAATAATGCACTAACCATAGTAAATAACTAAATCCTATCCATTAATTCTTAATGAATCTTACTTTTTTTAGTTCTTATTTCCTATCACCTTTGCTTATTTGCAATTTGTATTTCAAACTAAACAACTCATTTGTGGATCTATTTTTTGGCTGAAGGTACTGTCTGTATTAAGGCATATTCAGGATGAAATCTGGAGCTTCTTTGATTAATTTTATTTCCTTTTTTGTTAAAAAACTGTTGTATAAAAGAAGTGGAACGCTCAGGGTCGTGTCCGATCGCGAATAACATTATGGCTGTGATTATCTATGGCACTCGCCTTCAGCTTGTGTCTGTAACCAAATCACAGCCAAAACACACTCCCTCACATCTTCTGTAGTTTAATTATATCAGATTTTTGGCTGTCAATGTTGCAAATTAGAGAACTGATTTTGGCATGCTCTCATCAGTCATCCCTCCCCGCTTCCCCTGTGGCACCCTTGTGACCTGAAGGGGTATGTTTTATAGTTTGTGAGCTCAAGTGAAATGCCATAGATGGCCTTAGATAGTAGGAAGTTAGCATACAGTAATGTGCAAAAGTCTTAGGCCACCATTAGATTTGCTATTTTAGCAATTGTATAATGACCATTTATACCACAGTTTTGAATTTAAATTAATCACTCTTCGTAATACTTCATAATACATAATACATAATACTCTACATAATACATAATTTATCACTCTTTTGGTCTTTATTCCAATCTTTGTGAGCTTTATCATATCTTAGCCTTTTCACCCAATTCCCCTTTCGAAGAAGTGGTTTCTTGCCTGTTACCCTTCCAAAAAGACCATTCCTGATCAAGACACTTAAGACTGTGGAAGGGTCAACTTGGTATAGCCATGAAGATGGCAGATGCTACTCATTTTTCAGTTTTTTTATGCTGCATACAAATTTCCTGTACTTTCTGATTGTATTCAAAAAGAAGCAGAGAAATAATTATATCTGGTCATTATACCATTGTTATCTGATCTGAAAGTGGCTTAAGACTTTTGCACAGTACTGCATTTGTAGACGTCATGAGCAGATCTCAGAAGACTTGCTGTCTTCCTTCCTGAAGACAAACCAATGTGTGGTGACAGGGTTGTCATATCTATACAAGAGGACAATGTGATACAATACTTCACGTGTCTCATTAAAGAGCTGACATTACTTTGTACTGCTCGCTGGTTAGACAAGACACTGTATTGAGTTGAAGAATCCTGAATCTAAACATCGAATCTATACATATTGCTTGAGCTTCATTGTTCTAGCAGAAGTTTACAATTCAGCTTCTTGCTACACATTTGTGTCTGTATGCCGTGCAATAGGTTATGCTTGCAAAGTTAGCATTCACTAGTTTGCAACCACAACTGGATCCATTTTTGTGCCACTTCCCTCCCATGAACGATTTTTTTAACCCAAGTGTTATGTGTTAAAAAGTAATGTGAAAGCTATGCCTTTGTCAAACCTACAGTTTGTGTGAATATGTCTAATCTTTCCATCTTTTTCATTTAGAGCTCAAATACAACCTCAGAGCAGATATACACCACAAGGAACAATTCCTTAATCGCTTCTACTTCCACGCAAATGGGACATCCAACGTCACAGCAGGCCATGTGAGGGCCAGGCATGGAGCGATGACCTGCACCAAGCACAGAGCCTTCATGAGGGTAAGAGGAATATATTGTTTTAAGTAAATATAGACATTCTAAAGGGTTCACAAACGTTCTAGCACCGCTGTATGTCCCCAGATATTTATGTTTGTAAGGTACAAGGTCTCCTATTTTTGTATGTTCCCAAAACCATATACTGTATTACCAGGGCTAACATTCACAGGACTCATAGCACCCTATGTTTATAGGGCTATATGTTCCCAGGGGGCTATATACCCCAGGCTGTATGTTCCCAGGGGCCCACTATTCCTAGGATTCTCATGATCATATGTTTACAGGAGCCTGTTTTCCTAGGACCCTATATTCCAAATGTCCAGTGTTTGGAGGACTTTATGTTACCATCTACGTTTGTTCTCAAGACCCTTATACTTCCCAGAATCCTATATTTTGGGAGCATTTATTCCTAAAGGCCTAAGTTTGCAGGGTTTTTTAACATAACAATGGGGGAATGTAGATGCACTACACAGGTGGTTTTATCTAGCTAGAAGACAGCAGGTCTGTGTTTTAAATATTTCACTAATGTAAGCTTGCCAGTGTTCTACTGAGGCTCTGACAGAATTAGGATGATCTACTTTTATATTTAACTACATTTAATATATAGAAAGTGCTATATTCTGATCCTGTGCTTGATAGTGTTCTAATATTAGCATAATCTACTTTCACGTATTGCCAAATGTGGTTAGTGCATTGCAGAGTGCTGACTCGGTTATGCTGCAGTGAAAATTAGTCATGAGCAGAATTTATGATGAGTTGCAGTATGGCGTGGAGTGATGGAATGTGTTATGGTTTACCAACAATTGTTTGAGTGTAAGCCCAGGTGTTTTCTCATTTCAATCAGCTGCTTTGGCGGATTCTGGTGTTTTAGCAGGGATTTATACATGGTCATTTTAAAATGGATATTCAAATCTTAATAAATACACTCGCAGATCACTTTATTAGGTACACCTCCTTGGTTCTACACTCCATTTTATCTCAGTGACTGTAGAAACAAGGAGGTGTATGTAATAAAGTCATCGGTGAGTCTAACTAAGACACAGGTGAAAATCTTTAAAAGCAGTTTGTGGAATATGTAGTTAACTTACTTTTGAAATGTATTTATAACTACTGGAAACACTCAGGTGAATGCTCTGAGAAATGCGGACAGAGCGTTTCATAGAGGTTTTGCAATGCATGGTGATATGGTGCAGTGATGATGAAAAACTAGACTCAGCATACTGGAAACGTTCTAAGCTGTGGTTACCTCTTAACTCGAACCAACAGAGAGGTGTGAAACAACACCCAGCAGAATAGACTCAGAAGTTATTGTTATTTATTGATTTTCAGATTTCTGAGCTGAGGTAAACTCCATGTTCTTATATACATGCTGCTTTATGAGGGAGCATTGTGAGATGGTGTAAGTGCAGAGTAAATGAATCTAATTGTATAATTGACTGCCAGAATGAATTGAAAAATGATGAACATGAATGAAAAAGGATAGACAACAGAAGGGGGAAAAAACAGGATTTAACAAATCGAGAAAAGGCAGAAGATAACACAATGAAATAAGTAATATGCTCTGTGCAATCAGGAGGAAAGGATTGACATTGGGAACAAGGAAATGACGAAGTAGGGAGGGAGGAAAAGAGGAAGGAACCAGGGCAGGAAGGAAGGTAGGCAGGCAGAAAGTAAGGCAAGCCTGCATGAAGGAATGGATGATGAAAAGAAGCACTGAAGGAAATGAAAGGATGGTAGGCAGGCAGAAAGAGAAGCAGGCATGCAGGAAGGAAAGCAAAAAGAAAGGCACAATGGCAGCAAGAAGAAGGATCGAAACAGTGCTGTCAAAATGTAATCAAAACTCAAATGTTCGTTGAATACAAAGCGACAAACTGACATTTGAAAATACAAAATCCCCATTCAAATGTCAGGTTGGCAAATGCGCCAATAGATTATTTGAAAGGCTTGCCAGGAAAATCCTTTCCTGTCATCTACTCATAAACGTAAGTGCCTGGAGTTCCAAACATCTGTAATCTGTACCGGGAATCATTGCGCAATCACGTCTCAGTGTGTCAAACAGTCTTATTTCTTAACTTGTGCAGTACGCACATGTGTGCGTTTTATACTGCACGCCAATGGGATGGCGGGAACAGCGGAGCATGAATTGAAAAACTGATGAGTTTTCCTTGAGTGTGATTTTGATTCTGATTCAAACGGTTTTCTAAACGTGAATACAACACAGATGGGCGCTTTAGAGCAGTAACTAATAACAAAAAACTAACAGTATTCATCTGCGCTCGCTAATGAATGGAGATAAGGTTTTAGAATTGTCCTATGATGATGATGATGATGATGATGATAATAATAATAATAATAAATAGAAAAGTGTATTTCCTGAAGGAAATGCAGAATGGTTGTACATCTAAAGTGGATTTCACTTTCTACGCTATTGCTACATTGACAATAAGGTACAAAAGTTTTGGCTATGGTGTTGCTCTGTGGTTGCTAGGTGGTTGCTAGGTGGTTGCTATGGTGTTGCTCTGTGGTTGCTATGGTGTTGCTATGGTTATGGTGTTGCTATGGTGCTGATAAGTGGTTGCTATGGTACCACACATGGTTGCTATTGTGTTGCTAGGTGGTTGCTATGTTTCCCAGGTGGCTGCTGTGGTGTTGCTCAGTAGTTGCCAAGGTGTCACACATGGTTGCCATGGTGTCGCTAGGTGGTTGCTATGGTGACCCAGGTGGTGCTATTGTGTTTCTAGGTGGTTGCTATGTTTCCCAAGTGGCTGCTGTGGTGTTGCTCAGTAGTTGCCAAGGTCTCCCACATGGTTGCCATGGTGTCGCTTGGTTGTTGCTATAGTGTCGGCGGTGGTTGCTATGGTATTCCCAGTGGTTGCTAAGGTGCTGCTAAGTGGTTGCTAGGTGGTTGCTATGGTGTTGCTCGGTGGCTGATATGGTGACCCAGGTGGTTGCTATAGTGTTGCCAGGTGGTTGAAATAAAGTGAAATAAAAATAATAACATAAATCTGATAAGAATATAGTAATAATACCAACATAATAATAACACTGTATTTGTGACATTCTAAACACTGAAACACTCGCGGTTGGGGCTGTAGGAAATAACACTGATTTAAAAATGGTATCCACTGTTCTCATATCCACTTATTTATACAACTAACTGCTATTATACAGCTAACAGTTGCCATTGTTAATGTGTGTGCCTGTGTGTGGGATGATTTTCAGAGGGATGTTCGGGATATTTTCACGCCACTGTATTTTGATGTTCATTATGAGCTGGGTAAACACAGTGTGGCTGACAGAGCTTCCAGTAGATTGCCCCCACTCAAACCTGTGCTGCAGCAGAGAGATGGTTACACCAACCGGGTCATGAATCAGGTACTAATGTACACCATCCACACTCATACACCTGTTCATACAAACTCATACAAAACCCTTACACCATTAATTACAACAGATACAATCTTAATTCAAGCAATTGTTTGTTAAGGGCTCAGAGGTTATGCTCAGAGGTTACAGGGGAGGGATTTGAACCCTCGATGTCCTGGTTCAGAGTCCAGTACCTTAACCACTAGACTACCACAGTCCTTCAAGCTCCTTCAATCTGCCATTCCTTCCACACATACAGGGCAATTAGGAATGTTTTTGAATGATCTTATCTGACCCAGACCCAGATCTGTTTAGAATAAATACAGTATAATTAGTATAATTACAGTATAATTCTATAAAACATATATGCATCACAAATGTCTGTTTGGAAATGTTATTAAGGTTATTAGCCTACTTAACCCATATATTACCTTGTCAGATGCATTAGATGTTGTACAGCAGTTGTAACCTCTGCCAAGCCACCACTTTTGGGTCCTTGAGCAAGACCTTTAACCCACAACTGCTTCAATTGTAAGTCGGTCTGGATAAGGGCATCTGTTAAATGCCATAAATGTAATGTAAATGTAAATATAATGACACACATAACAGTGCAGCTTCTGGTGCAGAAAGTTCTTAAAGTTTTATTAAACACATGCAGCCTCAGCGTGAGCAGACTGAATGCTGAGCAATGTTGGTTGTTATGAGCAACCAGATGATGATGAGCAGGTTTTAACACTCAGGTAAATTATGTGCTCTGGATCTGAACCGTACATGGGTTAGAGTAGTGCACATGGTAGCAGCATCTTTTGTTTTTAATCCCAGTTCCAGTTAAAAGCAGTAAGTTGTAATTCTGGGAACAAAGATTTAATTTTCTCATTAACAGCCCCACCCTCACTGAATCTCAGCATCTCTTTGTTTTTAGTCACTCAGTAGTCCCAGCTTATGAGTTGCAAGTTCTAATCCATTTTCCCTCATGATTTTTGAATAGTGGATATATCGGCCGATGCCGATTTATTTCAAAATGGCATTAATTGGCCCACCAATTAATCGGTCAGTCAATACACTGAACAGAGCATTACAGTGAAATAAGATTTTACCCACCTTAAATAGCAAAGAAAAAATAGAAAATAAATATGTGGTGGTCAATGCTGATATTAAATATGGGAATATGGGAAACACTGCAGTATCTCTGCTATTTAGTCAATACTGGTACAGTATAGTATCCCATATAGCATCGGACAGTGTCCAAATGGCATAATGCAGTTTCAC
Source organism: Ancistrus triradiatus (assembly GCA_025084515.1). NCBI lineage: Eukaryota > Metazoa > Chordata > Actinopteri > Siluriformes > Loricariidae > Ancistrus > Ancistrus triradiatus. Next base: position 209,833 of record JAJAGP010000815.1, on the reverse strand, counting down.
AGAATGTATTTGAGCCCCAACTCAAAAAATCGGTGTACACTCTCTTCAAGAATGTGACTGAAACGTTTTTTCAGACGCAGTTCGCCAGATACTGCGCTTGGGAGAACTGCTCAACGAACCTGCAGGTTTCTGCACATCTGGTGCTTCCACAGTAAGTTGATTTATTTATCCATTACTCATGCACAATAGTCATCACTAAACCTCTCTCTCCCTTCTGTCTGTCGGTCATTCTCTGAATTCCAGCAAAGACATTCCGAAGCATGCTTGGTGGACTACAAATTAGTGTGAGGCCCCAGTTGATGACCATGTTTCAGCATGGCCCACCTGTTAACACTTTCACACTTGCGGCGTTGAGCCAAAATTTTGTGGTCACCTAAAATTACATCTAAAACATTGGTATTGATGTGGAGTTTGTCATCCTTTGCTGCTACAGCAGTCTTCGGTCTTCTGAGAAGGCTTTGTATTAGATTTGGAATGTTCCTGGGAAGCCAAGTTTTTCACATATTAATTGCTCATCCGAGGTGTGTGTACCATGTTTTTATTACATTTTGGCGACCTAATGTCCCCACAAGGATAGAAAGATCTGACTGTTTTGACATTGTGTGGACATTTTGATGGTCCCATGAGGAAAACTGTTTTTTCTTTTGAAAAATCGCAACAGCTAAAAGAGTTACTTTAAGGCACTGAGGTTAAGGTTAGGGCTATGGTTAGGGTTAGGTGTAAGTGTAGCTTTAATTAGCTACAGTAATCATTACGTCAGTGGTCAGTTCTCACAAAGATAGAGAAACATAGTGTGTGTGTGTGTGTGTGTGTGTGTGTGTGTGTGTGTGTGTGGTGGATAAGGTGACTTGGCGCCTTTCCCTGAATTTACTGGGCACAGTTGTGAGTATTACCTGGCCTGTCTCCCCTCCCTCAAACACAGCCAGTCTTGTGTGCATGTGATTGAACCCATGTCTCTATTGGACTGCTGCACCACCCGAGTGAGTCCTGTAACTCAAGTTTAAGTGACTCTACAATGTGTGTGTATGGACTCAACTACGTCATATTGACAAGCTTACTTTTACGTTTACACCAGTATATGCCAATGAATTTTCCAATTAAATAGCAGCAATGTTTTAAAAGCAGTATGTAGATGGTTGCATAAAGCAGTGGTTCTTAACCTTTTTGTCTTTTGACTTTCTCCCACAACCCACTGATTTGGCAGCATAGAGTCATGACTAACCTCCCTCAAGCCTTAACTACACCATAGAGCTACAGCGGTGTGAAAAAGTGTTGGCCCCCTGATTTCTTATTTTTTTGCATGTTTGTTACACTTAAGTGTTTCGGAACATCAAACCAATTTAAATATTAATCAAAAACAATACAAGTAAACACAAAATGTTTTTAAATGGAGGTGTTTATTATTAAGGGAGAAAAAAAATCCAAACCTACATGGCCCTGTGTGAAAAAGTGATTGCCTCCTAAACCTAATAACTGGTTGGGCCACCCTTAGCAGCAACAACTGCAGCCAAGCGTCTGTGATAACTTGCAGTGAGTCTTTTACAGCGTTGTGGAGGAATTTTGGCCACTCATCTTTGCAGAATTGTTGTAATTCAGCCACATTGGAGGGTTCCGAGCATGAATGGCCTTTTTAAGGTCATGCCACAGCATCTCAGTAGGATTCAGGTCAGGACTTTGACTAGGCCACTGCAAAGTCTTCATTTTGTTTTTCTTCAGCCATTCAGAGGTGGACTTGCTGGTGTGTTTTGGATCATTGTCCTGCTGCAGAACCCAAGTTCGTTTCAGCTTGAGGTCACAAACAGATGGCCGGACATTCTCCTTCAGGATTTTTTGGTAGAGACAGCAGAATTCATAGTTCCATTTCTCACAGCAAGTCTTTCCAGGTCTGAAGCAGCAAAACAGCCCCAGACCATCACACTACCACCACCATATTTTACTGGTTGCTATAATGTTCTTTTTTTCTGAAATGTTGTTACTTTTTATGCCAATGTAATTGGACACAACACCTTCCAAAGAGCTCAACTTTTGTCTCGTCAGTCCACAGAATGTTTTCCCAAAAGTCTTGGGGATCATCAAGATGTGTTCTGGAAAAATTGAGATGAGCTTTAATGTTCTTTTTGCTTAGCAGTGGTTTTCGTCTTGGAACTCTGCCATGCAGGCCATTTTTGCCCAGTCTCTTTCTTATGGTGGAGGCATGAACACTGACCTTAACTGAGGCAAGTGAGGCCAGCAGTTCTTTGGATGTTGTTGTGGGGTCTTCTGTGACCTCTTGGATGAGTCGTCGCTGCGCTCTTGGTATAATTTTGGTCGGCCGGCCACTCCTGGGAAGGTTCACCACTGTTTCATGTCTTCTCCATTTGTGGATAATGGCTCTCACTGTGGTTCACCGGAGTCCCAAAGCTTTAGAAATGGCTTTATAACCCTTTCCAGACTGATAGATCTCAGGTACTTTCTTTCTAAGTTGTTCCTGAATTTCTTTGGATCTCGGCATGATGTGTAGCTTTTAAGGATCTTTTGCTGTACTTTGTCAGGCAGGTCCTTTTTAAGTGATGTCCTGATTGGGAACAGGTGTGGCAATAATCAGGCCTGGGTGTGGCTAGAGACAGTGAACTCAGGTGTGATAAACCATAGTTAAGTTATATTTTAACAATCGTTTTTTCACACAGGGCCATGAAGGTTTGGATTTTTTTCTCCCTTGATAATAAACCCCTTCATGTCAAAACTGCATTTTGTGTTTACTTGTGTTGTCTTTGACTAATATTTAAATTGGTTTGATGTTCCGAAACACTTAAGTGTGACAAACATGCAAAAAAAGAGGAAATCAGGTAGGGGGCAAACTCTTTTTCACACCACTGTAAGATAAACAATGACATCTTTATTTTAAACAACAAGAAGTCCAATGCATAAAAAAAAAATAAATAAATAGAGCAGCCAGTCTGTGTAAGTACTGAAGGGGAAAAGAAACTGCTCACACACACTCAATAATAATAATAATAATAATAATAATAATAATACATGTACTGATTCACATTGTATTGTGTCACAAATGTTACTAGGTACTTATAAAAGTTACTTCCCTTTATTCTTTAACTTACATATTTGAATGTGCTGAGTGGGCTTGCATACTGCAGCATAACAGCTGGATTTTTGGCCTAATGCTGGATACAGTGACAGACATTTCTTTCTTCAATAAAGCTCTGAAAGATCTGAGTTTGCATAGACAGACCACCCGGTCCAATACTTTATTTTGAAGGAAGAGGAAGAACACGCTCTTACTTGTGCATTTCTAGCCTGCTGAGTAGTTTTAAAAGCGATAGATCTAAACGCTAAAAACATTATTTAAAAAAAAACCTGTTCATCTCACGACCCACCGAGTCTTTGCTTAGGTATCTGATCATTGTACAGATTTTCTTCTCTCCAAATTCTCCTGCTTTCACACACTGCCACCTGAGGGAATATTCAGACCAGTACCAGTGAGAGCGAGTCCACCGCTGCTTCCTAAAAACAAACAGTAGATTCCAGGCACAGACGCCAGAGCTCGGCATCAGTCATTTAGTTTGTGTGTCAGCCTTGTTTAATTGAGCCATGTGTGTGTGTGTGTGTGTGTGTGTGTGTGTGTGTGTGTGTTTGAGCAAATTAGCATTTTGGATCATGTTTCCACCCATATGCAAACTAATTTATGGACCTCTTCCACCCTTCTCAGTGATAATTCATGATCTGATTATTCATAAGGCAAGTGTGTGTGTGTGTGTGTGTGTGTGTGTGTGTCTGTTGATTGGGGCAGTGAAACTTGTCACACTCCCAGATGTGCACCTGCTGCCTCGTTTTGAGGTCTGATGTGTGTGTGTGTGTGTGTGTGTGTGTGTGTGTGTGTGTGTGTTTGTCAAGCTTTCTTCAAAGCTTCCTATGACAATGTTATGCAAATGAATGCTGCTGTTTTTATTTGCTTGTTTGCTTATTGTTGCGCTCAATCGATTCAGCACCTGATGCCATGGATCCAATTTACACCTGGTTTTTAAAATCATTTTGAGGATTAGATGCGGGAAAAGATACACTGCATGTGCAAAGGCGCCCAAGTTAGACTTAGATCAGACCTAACCCAACTTAAAATGCTTCTGAAGGTCTGTGATACTTTTTACAAATACTTCCTTAGTGCTACCGCAGTGATCCCATAGATTGCTGTCTTGCCTGTACCCAGTGAATTCCAAGATGGCCTCTAGACCCTGACCAGGACAAGTAGGACTGAAGCATGACAAAATACCAGAAGGTTAACGTTTGTGGAGATGTGAAGAATTATTTTTTCGTTTTTTATATTTACTTTGTCAAAGTGTCATGAAGCTGATGAGCTAAGTGAATCATGTAAGAGTAGAATGTGCAGCACGATGCCCATAATAATACTGAGATTTATTGTACCAAAGTTTGAAATGCAAATGAGCCATATTTAGTCTGTCATACTAATGCTGTAACAAGATCGCTGGTTGATGAGGTGCTTTTCTTTTTGTCAGGTCTCACAACAGTATGCCTTATTTTGCTCTGGGGAACGGAAAGACCATAATGCTGAACACCACAGTGGTTAATGCTGGAGATGATGCTTTTCTGCCCAAACTGCACCTCAGATATCCCAGCAACCTGCATTTCATCAAAGTGCTTGACGCTGTGAGTGTACTTAATATTCTGTAGTCACATGCTTGTTTCCATGTTATACCATGACATCTCATGATATCACTGTGAATCAATATATATACATATGTGTGTTTGGGGGGGCAACCCAGTACTAGCAAGGGGTATCTAATAAAGTCGTCTGTGAGTGTACAGTGGTGCTTGAAAGAACACTAACAGTAGGAAATTTTCAATTGGATACATTTTATGTTGGGACCTTTATAATATACAGTAGTGCTTATTGAGGAAAATGATCCAATATTACATATTAGTGAGTGGCAAAAGTATGAGACCCTCTAGGATTAGCAGTTCATTTGAAGGTGAAATTAGATTCAGGTGTTTTCAATCAATGGGATGACAAGCTGGTGTGAGTGGGCACCCTGTTTTATTTAAAGATCAGGGATCTAGCAAAGTCTGCTCTTCACAACACATGTTTGTGGAAGTGTATCATGGTACGAACAAAGGAGATTTCTGAGGAGCTCAGAAAACAAGTTGTTGATGCTCAACAGGCTGGAAAAGGTTACAGTCGTATGAAAAAGCACCCCTGATAATTTTCATGATTTTTCTTTATAAGTCATTGGTTGTCCAGCTCAGCAATTTCAGGTAAATATATCATATAGCAGATGAACACCGTGATATTTGAGAAGTGAAATGAAGTTTATAGGTTTTACAGAAAGTGTGCAGTAATTATTCAAACAAAATTAGGCAGGTGCATAAATTTGGGCACCCTTGTCATTTGAATACCTTTAGCACTAATTATTGGAACACAAAATTTGGTTTTGTAAGCTCATTGCCCCTTGATCTACATACACAAGTGAATCCAACTATGAGAAAGGGTTAACGTGGCCAATTGGAAGTTTTCTCCTCTTTGCATCTTCTCTGAAGAGTGGCAACATGGGAGCCTCAAAACAACTCTCAAATGGCCTGAAAAAACAAAGGTTTGTTCAACATCATTGTTCAGGGAAAGGGAAAAGCTCTCTCAGAGATTTTCCGATGTCAGTTTCCACTGTGAGGAAACATAGTGAGGCAATGGAAGACCACAGGCACAGTTCTAGTTAAGGAACTCCCGAAGTGGCCCAGACCAAGAAAAAAATCTCAGATAGGCAGAGGCAAAGGATGGTGAAGAACAGTCATAGTCAAGCCACAGACCACCTCCAAAGACCACAACCTTCATCTTGCTGCAGATGGTTGTCACTGTTCATCGTTCAACTATACAGCGCACTTTGCACAAGGGAGAGGCTGTATGGGAGAGTAATGCAGAAGAAGCCTTTTCTGCAGACATGACACAAACAGAGTCACTTGAGGTGTGCTACAGCACATTTGGACAATCCAGCTTCATTTGGAATAAAGTGCTGTGTACTGATGAAATAAAATTGAGTTATTTGGACATAACAAGGAGCGGAAAAGGAACACAGCATCCCAAGACAAACACTTGCTACCCACAGTAAAATTTGGTGGCGGTTCCATAATGCCCGCGGGACTGTGTGGCCAGTGCAGGTACTAGGAATCTTGTTAAAATTGAGGGTCGCATGGATTCCAGTTAATATCTCCAGATTCTTAAGAACAATGTTCAAGAATCAGTGACAAAGTTGCACCGAGGCCAACGACCCCAAACCCTGCTCATAATCTACTAAGGCATTCATGCAGAGGAACCAGTACAACGTTCTGGAATGGCCATCTCAGTCCCCAGACATGAATATTACTGAAAATGTGGGCTGTCCATGCTTGGAAACCATCAAAGATGACTGAACTGGAGATGTTTCTAAAGAAGAATGGTCCAAAGCACCTTCAACCAGAATCCAGACTGGAAGCTGTAGGAAGCGTTTAGCGGCTGTTATTTCTACAAAATGAGGATCTACTAAATATTGATGTAATTTTTCTGCTGGGGTGCCCAAATTTATGCACCTGCCTAATTTTGTTTGAATAATTACTGCACACTTTCTGTAAATCCTATACACTTCATTTCACTTCTCAAATATCACTGTGTTCATCTGCTATATGATATATTTAACTCAAGTTGCTGATCTGAACAACCAATGATTTATAAACTAAAATCATGAAAATTATCAGGGGTGCCCAAACTTTTTTCATACGACTGTACAAAAACCCATCTCTAAAGAGTTTGGACTCACAGTCAGACAGATTGTGTACAAAATGGAGGACATTCAGGACTATTGCTAACCTCCCCAAGATGGTTGACCAACAAAGATTATCTACATTTAGGACTGTGAAATTCTAATGATGTTTTAGGTCATATTTATGCAGAAATATAGAAAATAATTCACAACCTTTGAAGCACCAATGTGAAAGTATGATCATAGGTGGGATGTAATGATAACATCATTTTAAAATGTCAACAATAATAAGCAAAGCTGTGGAACAGGCTTAATTTTTAACACTGGCACTATATCACCGTTACATATAACCAACAACAGACATACAGTATAGTAATATTTCAGGGTGGGGAGGAGGGCAGGTTATGTATCTGCAATGGCAGTTTGCTGAGTCATGAGTGAGAAAAACATATATATATATATAGTTTTAAAAACTGTTAAGTAGGTGTGGTTTAAATGTGATAAGTGTACTGTTCATATAGATTATCACACTTGCCAAACTGCCTCATGGCGTCCACCTTTCCTGTTGTTTTCTGATATTGGGCTGTCTTATTAGCTGTTAACTGTAACTGTGTTGATGCACTCGTTCAGACTGTATACATAGCTGTATGTTCGGCTTTTAAGAGGACTAATTTGTGCTTTAGTGGACAACCGAATAGTGGTTACAAGTCAAACCCGATAGCTGAGTTGCTAAATTTCCCTAAAAATAAGTAAGGATTAAAGAATTAAACACGCACCTCACAAAGCAAGGCTTTCATAAAACTGTACTAAAGAAGCTGGAATTCAAGGCACATTTCTGCCATCCAGTAACTCTTGTTTCAGTGGGAGCCCAAAACCTGGACCCTGATCAGTAGGAAAACTACTACATCTGATGAGTCAGAGCACCTACCCTACATCTGGATGCATTTATGTGTGTAGGATGCCAAAGTATGACTTCAACCCACAGGATTTACTGCCAGTTGTTAGGAATGGATACAACTAATGCATTTATTTGGTACTAAGTTGCCTGCTGCTGTAGCTTAGGAGGATATTAGAGTCAGGATTTCAGCTTATCTCTGTTGTAGACAGGATATTCACAGTATTCGATTCCATAGCCAAATGTTTAGTGATTTTATGTTATTTTGTTGCTGATTGTGTTTCCGAAGTTGTGTAGTTGATTACTTGTTAATAACTCCAGCATGTTTAGTGTACATACACAGACACGTTTAATGTCTGCATTATGTTCTCTGAAACTAGAACACTGACCGAAATTGACGTTGACCAGACATTAGCTTAGTCAGATAGTTTAGATACTTTGCACACAGTATTTTATTTTAAACAATAATATTAATTAAAATACAATATGAAAACATTTAGCAAAACAACATTTAACATGTGTATTGTGTATTTCATAAAACTCAAAGCGATTCTTTTTTTAGGCAGGTATCACAAGGTTTTTCTCATATAGTTTTCTGTCATTCAGAAGTCGACAGATTTTTATTTCCTATTGTAATTCTTAAGACCTCAGCCATTAAAGCAAACGGACATTGATCGGATGGATGTTAAAGTCATATTTAACATTGATGTGCACATTAATTAGAAAAGATCAATAGGTAAGTTCAAGTGAATATTCATCAACACAGGAAGGAACATTTAGGATGTATCCAGTTTACAGTAAACATAACTCAAAACAATAGCAAATTATTATACATAAAATGCCTGTTTTACGATATTAGAAGCTCAAGATGATCTCCAGCATCTCAAGCTCAGATGATCTCTCACTTCAAGTGTCAATTTTCAAAAAAAGGGCAGAGAAACGCTTGGAGGTCAGAAGATCCGGAGCAACTCTGGTAGTGCAAGTTTGGAATTAATAAAAAATGATACATGATTTGTACGTTTGCTAAAGTGGATATTTGACCTTGTTTCCTGCATCATAAACAGTGGCATTGTTTCACACTGCCAGCCAACAAACTGTGTGGAAAGTATGCACTGCTAACGTTAACTTATAGCAATCAGTTGGACAAATTACTGAACTACAAAACTCCATTTTATCTTAAACACACTCCATATCAGCTAGGTAGGTTCGACATCTGGATAAGTCAGATAAGTCAGTTCAGGAAAACAAATCCTTCCAGGAGATTGTTTATGTTTCAGTTCTTGTATGCATCTTGTTCATTCTCCTTAGGAGATTCAAGACGTACAAGCTATACATTTTTTACAGGTTTAAGCTTGAAAATATCACCACTGGAAATACTTTTGTACAACTGAAATGTGCATTGTTTGTCTCATTTGTGTATTGTTGTGGTCTGATGGTGATGTTAGGAGGAGAAACATATCAGCTGCGAAATCGCTGAGGAGGACAAAACATCCATCGGTTTGGACTGCAGCATAGGAAACCTGTACATCCCCTCTTTGTCTAAGGTAGCTTCCTAAATTCTTTCTCCACCTCCCTTTCTGTTTTTGCTATGGGTTCTTGACTGGCCTCTTTTGTGTTCAGCTCAGCATCAGCTTTCTGTTAGATGTGAATCAAAATAGCAGTGCTGGTGACCTCAACATCATCATCAATGCTACAAGGTGAGAAATGCTTTACATTAGGACTACATTTAAACGTATTCATCAGGATTTAAGCTCACTATATCTGGTTTAAAACTACAGTGATTCATTGGTGCTTGAAAGTTTGTGAACTCTTTAGAGTTTTCTATATTTCTGCATAAACATGACCTAAAACATCATCAGATTTTCACACAAGTTCTAAAAGTAGATAAAGAGAACCCAGTTAAACAAATGAGACAAAAATATTATACTTGATCATTTATTTATTGAGGAAATGATCCAATATTACATATTAGTGAGAGGAAAAGTATGTGAACCTTTGCTTTCAGTATCTGGTGTGACCCCCCTGTGCAGCAATAACTACAACTAAACGTTTCCTGTAACTGATGATCAGTCCTGCACACCGGCTTGGAGGAATTTTAGCCCATTCCTCCGTACAGAACAGCTTCAGCTCTGGGATGTTGGTGAGTTTCCTCACATTAGCTGCTCACTTCAGGTCCTTAAACAGTATTTAGATTAGATTAAGGTCAGGACTTTGACTTGGCCATTCCAAAACATTAACTTAATTCTTCTTTAACCATTCTTTGGTAGAACGACTTGTGTGCTTATAGGGTCGGTGTCTTGCTGCATGACCCACCCTCTCCTGAGATTCAGTTCATGGACAGATGTCCTGATATTTTCCTTTAGAATTCTTTGATATAATTCAGAATTCTTTGTTCCATCATTGATGGCAAGCCGTCCTGGCCCAGATGCAGCAAAACAGGCCCAAATCATGATATATGTTTCACAGATGGGATAAGGTCCTTATGCTGGAATGCGGTGTTTTCCCTTCTCCAAACATAACACTTTTCTTTTAAACCAAAAATTTCCATTTCCATCTGTCTATGAAACATTCTTCCAGTAGCCTTCTGGCTTGTCCACGTGATCTTTACAAACTGCAGACGAGCAGCAATGTTCTTTTTGGAGAGCAGTGGCTTTCTCCTTGCAACCCTGTCATGCACACCATTGTTGTTCAGTGTTCTTCTGATGGTGGACTCATAAAGGACTCCAAGTTCTCCTGGGTTCCTTTGTGACCTTGCTTGCTCTTGGAGTGATCTTTGTTGGTCAACCACTCCTGGGGAGGGTAACAATGGTCTTGAATTTCCTCCATTTGCACACAATCTGTCTGACTGTGGATTGGTGGAGTCCAAACTCTTTAGAGACGGTGTTGTAACTTTAAATAAAACAGGGTGCCCACTCACACCTGACTCTCACCCCACCTTCAAATCAACTGCTAATCCTAGAGGTTCACATTCTTTTGCCACTCACTAATATGTAATATTGGATCATTTTCCTCAATAAATAAATGACCAAGTATAATATGTTTGTCTCATTTGTTTAACTGGGTTCTCTTTATCTACTTTTAGGACTTGTGTGAATATCTCATGATGTTTTATGTCATGTTCATGCAGAAATATAGAAAATTCTAAAGGGTTCAGAAAATTTCAAGCACCACTGAATAGTGAATTTGTTTCAAACGGCAGGAGATGGAGCAATGAATTAATGGAAGGAAATGCTGTTTGTGGGTCTTGGCCAGTACCTGTAAAGAGGAAGTCAGTAATTTTCCTCAACGTTGTATTCAGACTATAGCGCATGTGTTTTGGGTGTCGTTAAGGACAACTTGCAAACGGATACCCTTGGATTTATATGAGTCACACACGCCTGGCAGCACTGCAGATCTTTGCTTCCTAAATGCACAAATAACAAACTGACAGTTACAGTTCTGAAAGAAGAGCTGTTTTCAATTTAGTAGTTGCCGGTTTCCACCCATTAGTTTTACTGCAGTCCTACAGTATTATAGCTTCCATTCTGATAGGGTGAGTGCAGAACATGCTTCCTCTGAGAAATGAACAGCCAGTGCATTTTTTAAACTGCAGCTCATTCAACGTCACTGGGTAGCTCCATATTTCAAAGTGCAGTAACTTCCCTCATTCTCTACACATACACTGTGAGGTTGTTTAGTTGTCTGGAGGCTGGAATATCTAATGGTGAACATTTAGTGTGTCATTAACATATCCGTTCAATTCTGAGCTCACACCAGTGGACCATGTGAAAAGGCGCATCACTTTTCAACATGCCAGTTTTTACCTTTAATTTTTTCAAAATGTTTTAAATGTGTGTGTTAGCAAAAATATGTCAACAGTGTTTATGTGGTAGAAGTTGTGTTTTTCCATAAGAAAGTAGGAGCCCAGTTGGACTATACTACAATACACTCCTATATACATACTGTATACTATCCTATCCTATCTTAAAACCTTGGATAATCTGGATAAAGATCGATAAAGCGAGCAATAATCACTGACTAATGCTGTAAAGAAAGTAAACATCTGTTTTTGGTCACATAATGTTTGTTTTTTGATGTCTTAACACTGAACTATGGGACTTTAGTTAATAAGTTACCTGTATTAACCTGGAGGGAATGAATATTTTAACCTCAGTACACAAAGAGTATGCAAATAATGACTTTTTCATCCCTTCATAAATGCCCCATTGTGACTCTAAAAAACCTTTGAAAGTGGTCTTTAATGCATTTTTTGTATAAGCTGTACTTTGTTGCACTTGACTGTATCTAATTAATGATGGTATACAGAGACTGTTCAAGCATCATGGAAACTGTGCACTGTATAAACGACTCCTTGCTCAGACTTACAGAATGTTATTGGCTTAAAGTCCATATATATTTTCTGTTAGGAGATAAATCATGTGATGTTTGTTTTAGAGAGAACTACGAGAACGAGGACCTTTTGGATGATAACGTGGTTCATCTGACTCTCCCGCTGAGATACGCAGTAGATCTCAATGTACATGGGTAAGTCATGGGTTCATACTCTTAACCAAAGACATCAAATTTGAAGCAGACTAGGAGGATCTTGGAAACTGAAACTAAGGAACAAAGAGCCTAGAGAAACAGATAACGAACAGACTACAGGGAAAGACTGTCAAGAAGCATAACTCATACAGTGGTGCTTGAAAGTTTGTGAACCCTTTAGAATTTGCTATATTTCTGCATAAATATGAATTAAAACATCATCATGTTGATCAGTCCTGCACACCGGCTTGGAGGAATTTTAGCCCATTCCTCCGTACAGAACAGCTTCAACTCTGGGATGTTGGTGGGTTTCCTCACATTAACTGCTTGCTTCAGGTCCTTCCACAACATTTCGACTGGATTAAGGTCAGGACTTTGACTTGGCCATTCCAAACATGAACTTTATTCTTCTGTAACCATTCTTTGGTAGAACGGCTTGTGTGCTTAGGGTCGTTGTCTTGCTGCATGACCCACCTTCTCTTGAGATTCAGTTCATGGACAGATGTCCTGACATTTTCCTTTAGAATTCTCTGATATAATTTAGAATTCATTGGTCCATCAATGATGGCAAGCCGTCCTGCCCAGATGCAGCAAAACAGGCCCAAACCTTGATACTACCACCACCATGTTTCACAGATGAGATAAGGGTCTTATGCTGGAATGCAGTGTTTTCCTTTCTCCTAAACATAACGCTTTTCTTTTAAACCAAAAAGTTCTATTTTGGTCTCATCCGTCCACAAAACATTCTTCCAGTAGCCTTCTGGCTTGTCCACGTGATCTTTAGCAAACTGCAGACCAGCAGCAATGTTCTTTTTGGAGAGCAGTGGCTTCCTCCTTGCAACCCCGCCATGCACACCATTGTTGTTCAGTGTTCTTCTGATGGTGGACTCATGAACATTAACATTAGCCAATGTAAGAGAGGTCTTCAGTTGCTTAGAAGTTACCCTGGGGTCCTTTGTGACCTCGTCAACTGTTACACGCCTTGCTCTTGGAGTGATCTTTGTTGGTCGACCACTCCTGGGGAGGGTCTTAAATTTCTTCCATTTGTACACAATCTGTCTGACTGTGGATTGGTGGAGTCCAAACTCTTTAGATATGGTTTTGTAACATTTTCCAGCCTGATGAGCATCAATAACTATTTTTCTGAGGTCCTCAGAAATCTCCTTTTTTCTCATTTGTTTAACTGGGTTCTCTTTATCTACTTTTAGGACTTGTATGAAAATCTGATGATGTTTTAGATCATATTTATGCAGAAATATAGAAAATTCTAAAGGGTTCAGAAACTTTCAAGCATCACTGTATATCCTGTGGTATAATGTATAATGTAAGTGTTTCAAGCTAAAAAACGATCATGAAACATGTATGAAAATACTTAGGGAGGATAACAGACATTAAGTCAGACATACTCGCACTATATTGTTACACTAGGTAGTATAACTATACTGGGAAACTTTATTCACCAAGAACTTTATTAGGAACATTGTACTATTACTGGGTAGGTCCTCCCTGTTGTAATCCATCCACCTCAGTGTTCAAAGAACTGTGGATTCTGAGATGCTTTTCTGCTCGCCATAGTTGTACAGGGTGGTTATCTCTGAGTTGCCACAGCCATTCTGTCAGCTTTAACCGGTCTGTCCATTCTCTTTTGACTCTGTTGAGCTCATCACAAGGCGTTTCCATCCACAGAACTGCCGCTCAGTAATTGTTTTTCCTTTTATTACACTTCTGATTAAACTTTTGAATCTGTTGTGGATGAAAATCATAGGAGATCAGCAGTTATAGAAACACGCAAACCAGCCATATCTGGCACCAACCATCATGCCAAGGTCAAAATCACTGAGATCACATCTTCCCCATTTATGTTGGTTGATGTCAGCCACCATATCTGCATAATTTTATGCATTGCACTGCAGCTTCATGATTGGCTGATTAGGTAATTACACGAATGACTAGATATACAGGTGTTCCTAATAAAGTGCTCAGTGTGTGTATATGGCAGAGAGTCTCTAGTGTTAAGTCAAGCCCTGAGTCTCTAGTATGCAAGTCCAAGTCATTTATTTACATTTTTACGTTTGTCATTTAGGAGACCCTTATCCAGAGCGAATTGCAACTGATACAATCTTATGATCACAATTTTCTCAACTCTGATTAGTCATTGAATCTACAAATCTTTCTCTCTCTCTTTAATGTGCAGATTTGTGTTGCCATCATCATTCATATTTGGTGACGACGAAGCAACGCCAGTTGACTGCTACAGCGAGAAGTTTAACTATACATTTAAGGTAGGCCTTTCAAATCCACCGTCTGGACCGATTTCGTTTCTTCCTCATTGCTGACTCTACAGAACGTATGTAGAAAAGCCTCTTGGTCAGGGCCACGGTGGGGTCTGGAGTCTATCCCAGAATGCATCGGCATTGGGCAGAGGTACAAGCACAGGACACCAGTCCAGCGCAGAGTTCCACAAACAGACTACCCAGCCTTCATACTGCAAACTTTCCCAGGATTGAAACCCAGGCTGTCAGGAACTTCTAGCAGCTAGCTCTTATTATTGAGCCTAATAAGGACTGTGGTACTGTGGACTGTGGTAGCCTAGCGGTTAAGGTACTGGACTATGGACCAAAAGGTCCAGGGTTCAAATCCCACCTCTGTCAAGCTGCCACTGTTGGGTCCTTGAGCAAGGCCCTTAACCCACAATTGCTTGGATTGTAAGACTGTATCAACTGTAAGTCGCTCTGGAAAAGGGGGTCTGCTAAATGCTGTAAATGTAATAGAGCAGAATCTGCATAGGAAATATTTTAAATATTCCGCTTAGATTTGGAACAAAGTATAAACTTACTCATGAAAAACTGTGTATATGCTTGTTTTTGTGGTAAAAAATTTGGGCAACAACGATTCACATTAACCTGTGAACAAAGGAAGGACCTGCTGGGCCCTCAGAAAGACTGGTATCCTGTCCAGAGTGCATTCCAGTGCATTACCACCCCAACCACCAACCCAGCCAATCCTGATTAGGATAATCGAGGTTGAGTTACTGACCTGCAATACTATATATTAGTAAAAATGATTTACTGCATGCATTCACAACCCTTGCAGGTGATGAACGCTGGTCCCAGTAAAGCTCTAGATGCTAAAGCAGAAATCGAGATCCCTCAGATTCTGGCTCCACATCCAGACCAGCTCATCCGAATTACTGATTTGCAGGTAAGTTTTTTTGTTACACATCAAATAAAATCTTGTGTAAGAATAATAATAATAACAATAATAGATAAAAGGCAAATTTCTCTGATAAAGTTTATTGTGATATATTAATGACATGGTATGAAGATTAATTTATCACCTATTCCGATATATTTTCACTCATTTATTCAATTTCATACCTCTTTAATCCAATTCAGGTTCCTGAGTGGCCAGAGGTCACATATATAAAACACGCTCACTCATACAAGGACACTTTAGAGACACCAGTTAGCCTAGCATGTCTTTGGTATGTGGGAGGAAACCTAAGGGTGGGCGATATGATAAAAATATTATATCACGACAATTAAAGACATTTTTATCACAATAAAATGTATCATATTTGTCACGATATATCACAGACAAAATGCATGAGTAGCGACAGATTCTCAAAAACTACTATTGAAAGTTTATCCCATACATAAAGTGATTTTTATTCAAAATGTGCTGCAACAAGACTAATTACACTCTTTATAATGAAATTTAATTTGTCAAAATAAGTTGACAAACTAACATCATATTTCCCACCCCTAAGGAAACCGACAACAGACAGACAAAGGGAGAACATGCAAACTCCACACAAGCGCAGGCCAGGGATTTCTAGAGCTGTGAGGCGACTGCACTATCCACTGCACTGTGCTGCCCCTAATTTTTAATCCTTTAACTAAATATCCTTATATTAACAGTCATTAATTATTAATTATTAATTAATTAATAATATTTACTAAATATTATTGCTCACTCGGTTTGAACAGCTCTATAAGTTGTTCTATACGAAGGAAGGAGATAAAGCTGATGCGATGCTGCCGGAAATGCTTTGCAACTATTGCTGCACAAGGGATTCACACCAGATACTGAAAGCAAAGGCTCATGTACTTTTGCCACTCCCAGATATGGATCATTAACCTCAATAAATAAAGGACCAGGTAGAATATGCTTGTCGCATTTATTTAATTGGGTTTTCTTTTTCTACAACGCCAAATCAGAAACAGCTGGGACGGTATGGAAAATGCAAATAAAGAAACTGCAGCGTGTCTTACATTTACACCGACTTCTATTTCATTGCAGACAGTATGAACCCGAGATATTTCATGTTTTTTTTTCTGGTCAGTTTCATTCCATTTGCTAATAAACATCCATTCCTGCATTTCAGGCCTGCAACACATTCCAAAGAAAGTTGTGACTTTTTTTTTTTACCTCATTACTAGTCCTAAATTGTCCCTTGGAATGTGTGAAATGCAGGAATGGATGTTTATTAATAAATGAAATGAAGTTGACCAGAAAAAAACATGAACTATCCTGGGTTCATACTGTCTGCAATGAAATAAATGTCAAAGTAAATGTACAGATTTTTCTATTTGCTTTTTCCATATAGTCACAACTTGTCCTGATGTGGGGTGGTCCATTTAGAGTTCTGTGAAAATCTGATGATGTCTTAAGTCATAATTGTACAGAAAATTCTAAACAGTTCACAAACGTTCATACACCACTGCACGTAGTGGTGTGAAAAACAGGAAGTAAACATGAATGTTTTCTTAACTGAATCTGGATCTAAATAAGTAGAAGAACAGATGGTTTGTTGATGGAATATCTTATTTTAAACGGCTTCTATTTTAGGTGACTCAAGGCCTGTGCTATGTGAAGAACAGCAGCTGGACCCTAAAGGACGACTGTGACGTGAAGAAGCCTCCGTTTTATAAGGATCTTGTGTTCTTCCTGTCAAAAAGCAGCGAGCGCACATTGGTAAAGCTCTCTTCGTTGAGCACCTGTCTAGCAGATTGAGAATGCATATCTCATACATCGGTCTGTATCTTGTTGTCCTGCTGCAGTTTTGTGCTAAAATAGACGGGACTTGCATGACCATCGAGTGCAGCTTTGGTAACATAGACGCTGGGAAAGAGATCACCATCAATGTGGATGTGGAGCTCAACCCTGCGGTTCTTCAGATCAGCCCTGTAAGAATGAGTCGTTACACACACACTTGGTTTGGGGGGTAACACTAGTACACATTATTTGTCTTTAGCCAACATTGCATGTTTTAGGTACAGTGGTACCTCGGTTCTCAACCACTATGGAACTCAACGCGTTTGGACTAGAAAAATTTGTCTTGGTTCTTGTCGTTTGCTCTGTACTCGGCGCACTCACTTAAGGTTGTATGAGTCGAGCCACACAACTCACGATTCATGACTCACGATTCACGACTTTGTAAACAGCGAGTGAGTGATTCAGAGTCACAACAGCTCTGGCTCATTGAAGATCTCCACTATTTTTTGTGGTCTTTTCTTCATTTCTACTTCTACAGTACTGTATTCTTAGTGCAAATAAGTCTCCATGGATCCTAAAAAGGTTAGTATTGACAGCCAATTGAAAGGTAATCCTCCAGAATACAGGCTGCAGTTAGCATTAGCAGCTAAGCTAGCAGGCCGGAGGTCACAGAATAAGAAGTGAAAGCAAGAATAATTGCTTTCACTTCTCACTTTCAATCCATAACTCACTAAATTGAATGAGATTTTTATCACGTCATCATTCACGCCGCTAATGGTACGTCATTCCCATCGTGCTTGCACAGATCTTAATCGGCACTTAGTGCTTTATTGGCGACACCTGGGGGCTCAGGTACTTAAGAGCGTGCTTTCGCACCGTCGGGGGTCGCAGTCTTACACTAGGTAAATGAATGACCTCGAGACCTCACCCGTCTCACATGCGTGCGTTATATTCCGTTTTTGTTTCTTAGGGAAAGAGGTGTAGCAATTGTACAGCTTAGAGGCCCGAGGTGAGCGCTAGTGCGTAGTTTTTGATAGTGTAGGCAAGATTCCGCTATGTTTCCCCTAAGCCGCCCCCATGGCCTCGCCGTCCCTTGGCAATCCCTCGGCGGCTTTGGCTCGCTTGCAGGCTTCTTCCTTGTTTGCCAGCAGCCCTTTGGATTTAAAGTCACCCTCCTCACAACGATTGCGGGAAGTAGCACTCCCCACACGATCACGCTTTGAAAGGACGCTGTGCTGTCTTTAAATCAGCCTCCTCCTTTTGTTTCAGAGTCCGTGTTACGCTCCATAAGTACCGTGACAAGCCTTCGTGGCACTCCACTTGTGTACCGATGCTGTGCGCAAGCGTGGACCCGTTACGCAGCTCACCTTCTGTTAGGTTTTTTTGCTTCTTTATCTCGGTGGTTGAGTGGCACATTCGGTTTATACAGCCATTACCGATGCTAGCGCGCAGGGTTCGATCCTCAGCCACTGCAATTGTTTTCATTTTTTGTTGTTTCATTTACTTTCTTTTATTTATTTATATTTGGTTCACCATGTCCATCCGGAGTAAACTGAAATTGGGTCCCTTTTATTTTTGTTTTCACGGTTCGCCTGTTCTTTATTATGGCGAACCATAACAATTTTTCAAAAGTTGGTTATAAAGCAAGCTTTGTGTTAATGATTTTAGCCATCTATAGGTAAAGTAAGTGTTTTAAACATTGACTCAGTTATCATTACTTGTTATAAACTCCGCTATAGACCGCTCTACCAAATGCTCGATAAACTCATGTTCATGTTACAAGTAACCAATGATGGATTTGTCAGAACATATCCCCTTCATAAATCTGGAAGCATCTGTACAATACAACTCCATTAATGCATATAATATTATACAGTCTGGATTTTCTGGAGGTCTGGAACAAGTAATTCAGTTTACATTATTCCGTATGGGAAAAATTTGCTTGGTACTTGTCTTTTTCGGTTCTCAACAAGCCTTCTGGAATGAATTAATGACGAGAACCAAGGTACCACTGTATTATTATTCACCAGTACACATTTTATGATTCCAAAATGCACATAAAGAAGCAGGCAGCATTGTAACATGTGCCATAAATGTATGTATGACTGAGTGATATGGATGAGACATTTAGACTTCCATTGGGATGCACAGTACGGTCTTATTTCCTCTACGAGCTCAGTATCAGTGAGTCAGTTTAAATTTGGTCATGATACCTTTTGAGGACTCAGTATGTTCATCCACCAAATGTTTGTGTCATGTGACACAGACCAGCAGTGCCCCCTATTACATTAGTCTTCTTAAATGCTTGTCTAGTAGAAATATTCAGCCTTACCTATATTAGATTAGATATACCATTGTTTTAGCAATAATGAACATATATGGTAATTTCTCAGTATCTTTATTGCAATACAACCAGAAAATACAGTATTAAAAAGCTTGAAAATATTAGAAAAAAAGGCTTATATAGGCAACAGTGGCAAGTATTTAGTGAGACCTCTCCTTACACTTGAGCAACAGCAGCATGTGGCAGCTTCACCGGGATGCTAATGCTGATGCTTCTACAGTCTGAAGAAGCTCAATCTTAATGCTTAAGCTCACGAAGACTGGAATGAAAATCAATGGAAAAGTGTAGTATGGAGTGACGGATCTAATCATTGACAACATATTATATATGTCATTATGCAAGTGCTAAAACAACAACTCCGAAGACTTTTGCACAGTACTGTATGTTTCTATTGCTATAGCCTAAAGAGTTGAGAATAACCCTCCTATCTTGTCGTTTAGGGGAGACACTTTGTAATGAAAATGGACAGCATCATTTCAATCACGTCACCAGTCAATGATCCCAACACCATCCTGCTGAAGGACAGCTTTAGCACTGTAAGTCACACCACAAATAGTATTGGGTGGTTTATCCAGGACTGCTTATAGAGTTTATCATTGGAACTGGCTCTGATTTGTGACAGGTGAGACTCGAAGCGCATTACAGCCAGAAGCTGCCGCAGGTGGTTGCTCACTTCATCATCGGGGTCAGTCTGATTCTGGGGCTGAGCATTCTTGGCATGCTGGTATTCTGTCTCTGGAAGGTGAGGAACACTGTGATTCTCTGTTTCTGCAGAAGCTATTATGTACTTAGTAGGAGCTTTCGCATTGGAGGAACGTTTTCATGCTTTTTAGAACTATTCCACGTTTGAATGATTGTAGTTCTTAGAACGCTGTTTATAGGGACTTTTTAGCTACTACTTTAAAACGGGGTTCTCAGTGCGTAGGAACCCCGAGTGACGTAAGTCTGCACTGATTGGTCTAGGCGTAGTGGACACAAGCTCCTGTGGTGCACTCAACCACCATGTTTACATCTACTTGTACATGGGCAGCCATATAAATAACAAATCTTCATGCTAAAAATGAGAAAGTGCAGTTCAGGCTTTACTGAGCCTATATGTGACGGAGGCGCAACTCGATTTTAAGATTTTATGTAGTTTACATCACTTCATCATGACACAGCGTTCCTACTGGCTGTGCGAACGCAATCAAAAAAAGACCCTGGAACGAATTTAGTTCTCTGGAGAAGCTCCGTTGGGGCGAGTTCCTCCCCAGTTAATGTCTAGGACTTCTTGGTGCATAAGCGGCTATTGATTTAATATTGTATTCATTCATTCTAACATCACGTGACAGATAGTCCCCATAGTTTGTGAGCTGCTCTGTGATCCTGGAGGCAGAATAATAATCCAATGTTACATGTCTGTATTAGGGTGGAGTAAAATGAATCTAGAGGTCAGCATTGGCACGTAAACTTAACTTAGCTCACATTCATTTTCATGGCTTTGCTGACAACATCCAGATTTAAAGAAGCAGCAGAGTTGTCTCAACGTTGCCACCACCACCCCTAATGTCCTGTGTTTGTGACGTCAAACACTGGATGCATTCTAACTTGTTGAAATTAAATTCCAATGAAACCAAAGGGCCAAAAGATGTATTATACCACAGTTAGTTCTGACTCTGCAATCTGATTGGCTGAGAGATGATTTTCCCGTGACTTTATTGACGATAATGGCACTCTGACCGACGCTCTATAAGTATTACTCCGCGGCATACACACGGAACCTAGCAACGATAACCTAGCCCGCCCTAAAAAGCAGCCAAGTTATAATGAGTGGTGGCCTAGTGGTTAAGGTACTGGACTCTGGACCAGAAGTCCAATACTTTTGTCAAACTTAATCAGAGGCTACCACGTAGTCACCTCAATGTAGCCAACAACATCCATTCTATCTGCTTTTATTATTAAATGTGAAAACATTATTTTGCAGACATGGTAAAGAAAAGTGAGTGGGAAAAATGCACACTTGAATTCTTAATGTCAGACGATTTAAAATAAAACAGGTTCGTTTGTTGGATACGGAACGAGAAGAGCACTGTTAGCCAATTGAGTGCAGATCATATTTATGCATGTAGAGAAGGGACTGATTTGTATCTGATTCATTCATATTCAATAATGATTAAAAGAAGTTCAGCTTATTATTAACATTATCTCAGACAGATGAATTGGACTCGGCTGTTCTTGACAACTTATTTTTTTATATAAGTCAGGCACTTCACAAGTCAAAATGCTTAGGGCTGAAAGATTCAGACAATTACATATTTATAAGCCCTTCATTACAGTCACTATAGCCAGCTAAATCTGGATTCATCTCAATGTAAGAACAACTGCACATAAACAAACCACCTAAGACAAAATCTACAATTAATCCAGTCGTGAGGAGAAGGACCATAGTCAGTAACAAGCCCATAAAAATCCAGAAGACTCAGTTTTGTTCTGTAGGCAGGTGTGTAATCTGTACAGCATATCCATGGCTCCCTGAAACTGAAGTGTAATAGATCCAGTGCAACTCAAAAGATGCTTATCACCCTCCTCTTTTCTCTTCAGGCTGGCTTCTTCAAGCGCGAGTTGAAAGAGAAGCAGAAGATAGACAGGGACAGCTGGGACTATGTCCCCAAGAACGAGAGCGTATCATAAAGGTTCGGCAGCTTCCAGGAAAGGTGTTTAGGCTCAGAAGACGTTTGAAGGATTGAAAAAAGGAATATAAGGAACATAAATGTGGCATGGATTTTACACACAATGAACTCCATAACTGGGAGCTGGAAGAGACTGCGTCTGGGTGACTTTTTTTAAATTCAGGACCAGATTTTTGCACTTTGCTGGAAGCCGAGTTCCACATGCACATGGGAATGAGTCTTTTCTCCCAAGAAAATGGAAGGAGTAAAACAAACGTTACCATATTACAGAATCACCACAGAGCTGCCACCGGAGACTGCCTGCTGTAAACCGGAGACCTTCTCGACTGGTCAGTGGATCAGTCTGAACTCGGTGTCCTGCAGCCCTTGTTTGACTGAAATAGCACAGACCTATGGAGTTCCTGACCTCAAAATCATCAAGCATGCATGGTTTTACAAGCAAGGTTTTGGTACAGTGCCATTACAATTATATGGATCATCGCCAACGCCGGCACGGAGGAATGGACAAAGCTCGTCTTCAACGGCGCCTTGATGGGGGACGCTGTGACAGCGGCAGGGAAAAGACCCACTTCCAACCTTACCTCCCTCAAGAGACTCGAACATTGGTCTCCACAGTGAGGCCTGGCATATTATACCACTGAGCGTCCTCCAGTGTTGTTTTGAAGATATTTAATTCTAATCTCTGTCTGATCACATCTGTCTTGTGTGTGATTACAAGGAATTGCTTATGGAGGAAAGAATGAAAAACCTGTTATTCGAAATTCACTTATAATGGAAGCTCAAGGGCACTTGTCCACGTTTTATCGGTCAGGGTTAAGGAGACTCCGGAGCTTATTCCTGGAGAACAGGTGTACACCTGTCCTGCATGGGGATGCTTTTGTAACCACAGACAATGATACCCAATGACACCCAACAGTAGGCTTGGGTATTGTTTGCATATTATCGATTCCGATTCTGCTTATCGATTCCAGTTTCAGTTCCAAAATGTTGAAAAAAATGGGCCAAATGTTTAGGTAGGAAGAAAATCTTATTTTTTTCAATTTCATGTTAAGAGTAATCATTATTTACTTTGTCTTTTTTCTTCCCATTTAAACCTATTGTAAGTAAAAAGCTTAAGGTGGCTTAAAGTACTAAAGCAGTGACCTAGGAACACCAAACTACTCTCAATTACTACTTCTAATAAGAACTCTCTACTACTGAAATGATGAACATGTTGTCCAAAGGGAAAGGAGTCCTTATTTACATTTAAACTGTTTTAATAGAATAGGTATGGGAAGAAAAAGGCTTAATGTAAGAATGATTTCTTTCCCTTTAGACCACATTTCATCAGCAGAGGCTATTTAAGACCAGTAGTAATTAAGAGAAGTTTTGTTCTTAGGTCAGTGAGTGCGTTTCCATGGATTTAATAAAACGCTCATAGTCGGATTATTAAATTATCTGATTATCTGATTGTTCAAGTGGTCATATATACAGCATACTCCGGTCTAGAAGTCAGATTAAGAAATCCGATAAAGAGAGCAGGATTTTACTCCACTGATTTTACTCATAGTATCGGATTTGGCAGAGTGGCTAGCGGGAAAAAACATGGTTGCCAGCATGTTCTTAGAAATTCCGCTTATTTTGGGTTTACTTAAACGCGCCAAGTGAGGGATTTTCTCGTGGGATCTGGCAACCCTCGAATTCAACCGAGCACTCACTAAACGACTATCGAACAATTTGACTTCCACTATGAAAGGCAATATTTACTCAAGAAAATGAGTAACGTGATTATTTAATACTAAATCATTTAAGTTTTATTCACATCTTTCTGTGAGGATATTGGCTGGTTGCAAAGTAAAAATCCAATTTTTGCCTGGGTCATGTAACCCAGTAGGCTTCCCATTATCTGATTACTCAAGTGCATGTATACTCCTTGATCGTATTAGTGACAAAATCTGATTTTATGCAGTTATCAGATTAGTAAGTGCATGTAAAGGCCCTCACTGTTTTAGGACATTAAGCCACGTTAAAAATAGTTTACATTAAGTGTTTAAGAATCTCCCGGCTAATGTAGCATTAGCGCTTGCAGACCGCAGACAGTTGAACACCGTGTTCAACTGTCTGCGGTCTGCAAGCGCTAATGCTACATTAGCCGGGAGATTCTCAGTCAGAAGCTCAGTCTCATGCTGGTGCTTTCGATTGTTTGCCCTGTTGGAGGCGCAACTTTCCACACATACTGTATTTCCTCTCAAACTATTGAGCGTCCGTCTGTCAGCAATGCTATACGTCAAAACCACGTGATACGTACGTGTTGACATGCCGCACCGTCCTGATAGCTAGATGCCTCCTTATTACAGACATGCTTTTACGCAAATCGCGACCATGAATTTATGGAAAGAAATGCTTTAGTAGGAACCGATAAGTGGAATCGAAATGTTGTTTTTACGGGTACCAGATTCTTGGAATTTTGGGTTGGGTTTCCATACCCAAACCTACTGGCCGGAATCCCCTCCATCAAACACAGCCAGTCATGTCAGCAGATGCCAGACCTGTTTGAAGGCACATCTGGGATTCAAACCCTGGTCCTTGCAGCTATAGGCTAGTGTGTTGGACCACTGCCCCATCCGAGCGAGAGTCACTTGTTAGTTTTCTTAATGAACCTTTAAAATGTATAACTGATAGGAAATTTAAAACCCGTTCCCTTAAGAGTAAAGGATGTGATGGTGAGACAGATATGGTGTACCATCTTACCATCTTCTTATATAATAGTTACTTAAGGTTTTGCGGTATCCATGTGCAATCAAACCCAGGCTGCTAACGCATAATTACACGTTCAGTTCAAAAGAAGAATTACATAGCTTAAAGCCTCATTTACAAATACAATTGACCAAAGAACAGATGACAGTGTTTTACTGCTTGCATAAACATTTATTGACTGCCCCAACAACTGCCTTTGGAACTTTGTTATAAGTGAGTTTTGGTAAACAGGTTATGCTGTTCTTTCAATACAGGGAAACATGTTCAAATGATTGTCCGTGGTAATCGCTTGTACAGGTATGCGCCATCTTAACGTCCACGATACTGTAGTGTACTGGTTATTGACTGAATAGCCAAGATACTCCAG
Source organism: Ancistrus triradiatus (assembly GCA_025084515.1). NCBI lineage: Eukaryota > Metazoa > Chordata > Actinopteri > Siluriformes > Loricariidae > Ancistrus > Ancistrus triradiatus. The sequence goes on along the minus strand of JAJAGP010000815.1, from coordinate 184,566 downwards.
TGTTTCCCATACATTGATTTATTTAATATCAGCATTGACCACCATATATTTATGTTCTATTTTTGTACTATTTAAGATGGATAAATTGATATCTTTGTAAAGCAATGATAAACTCAGCCATTCCTTATCCCACATGCTCTCGCTCTCTCTCTCTCCCAGAAACACATTTATGGAATTAGAAACTGGCTTTAGGTGACAGTACTTCTTACTCCGCTAGTTTCTCCCCAGATTTCTGCCACAAATACAAACAAATTCCCAAATACAAACTAATCCACAACTCTCCTGCAATCCACAGTTTTCGTGCTGTGTAGCACAGATCCAGGACACATAAGTCACCTGAGTGGTAAGACCTGCCCATCATCATCTTGGTGCTTGTAAGGTGCACAGTGGCAGCCAAACATTGCACAGCATTCAGTCTGCTCACGCTGATGCCACATGTGTTTAACAAAACCTTGGTTTTAATATAGCTTTCTGCATCAGAGGCTGCACTGTTAAGTGCGTCATGAGAACTGCTGTACTACAGCTAATGTATGTGGCAAGGAAGTATATGGCTTACGTAGATTAATGACCTTAACAATAAGGATCATAAGCTTATCGGACCGGACATGAGTACGTGAACAGACGTTATGCGGCGCATACCTGTGTACTACTAAAGTGAATCTCCATTATTCACTTGTGAAAAAAAAAAAAAATGTTGTCTATGATTAGTCCTAGCCCATAATGGGTTTTGGAAAAGGTGCATTGAATGGGGTGTGGGACATTCTGCAGTGTTGTGGGTCGTAGTATGTGGTGTGTGGAGTTCACTCTTGTCTTGCTTTATGCTGAAGTTCAGAATGGTGCAGTCCCTAGCTTCCTCCTAGGCCATGCTTTCTCTCTCTCTCGATGTTGGGAGATTGAATGGAGACAGGGTGGAGACACCAGATGGAAGGAGTGTACGGTTGTCGGGTGTTTTGTCTGGTTGCCATGGAAACGGAGTGCGGATGAACAACAAGACTGATGGCACCTTCAACTCTTTGCACGTTTTGTAAGTCGCTCTGGATAAATGTCTGCCAAATGACTAATGGAAATGATGCGCGACTGGCACATGGCTGAGAGAGACACAAACACTGCTGTGTCACACTGCCCATCTAGTGGTCTGTTGTAGTGTCTGTGTGTGTGTGTGTGTGTGTGAGAGAGAGAGAGAGGGAGGGAGAGAGAGGGAGAGAGAGATGACTTGTCAGGAAATCACACATGGACAAATTAATTTTTTATTCAGATCACTGTCATTGATAAATTAATGATTTATGATATGTATAGTTATCTCTGTCTTAAAAACAACAGATTGTCTATGTACAGTACTGTTTGTCCCTGTGTGTGTGTGTGTGTGTGTGTGTGTGTGTGTGTCCTTTGTTGTTATTTAAGTGCCTATTCACTGGAGCGTACTGAGTGAAATGTGCTTTTTTTCTAAATGAAAATAAATGAGTGCTTTATATTTACGCATGAGCTTGCATGACTCAGTTTCACTCTCACAACTCACAGCTGCATTCTTGAGGCAGCTAATGCTAACCATACACTAAAAAACTTTGAAAAGGGTCTGAAAAAGACTTTAAGTGACTAAAGTCAGACACCTTCTCACATCTAAAGACAAGTCAAAGTTTTTAGTTTTCAGTCACAGGCTAACCACAGTACTTTCCAATGTCGGAATAAAATCACAAGGGTCTTCCTTACACTTGCGTCCTCTCGGTCGTTTGGTGTAATGTGATCAGGATAGCTGTCGTAATTCAGTCTATTTCTCATCTTGACGTCTTCAATATTATCGTAAGTCTAAAGTCTATATGCAAATAGTGACATGAACATTGTGGCATATCAAGATTTGGCTGGGCAAAACCTAGACTGGACTTTTACAAAAAGTGGATCAGGATTTTGGGTGGGTAAAACCTGGACTGGATTATTTTAAAAAGTGGATCAGGAGTTTAGTTTGGTAAAATCTGGCATGGATTATTATAAAAAGTAGATCAAGATTTTGGTTTGGAAAGACCTGGACTGGATCATTTTAAAAGTGGATCAGAATTTGGGTTGGGTAAAAACTGGATTGGATTGTTACAAAAAGTGGATTGGGATTTTGGTTAGGTAAAACCTTGACAGGATTATTTTATAATATGAACTAGGACTTCGTTGAGTAAAACCTGGTCTGGACTTGTACAAAAAGCATATCAGGACTTGGTTGTGTAAAAGCTACACTGGACTTTTACAAAAAGTGGATCAGGATATCGGTTGGGTAAAAACTGGACTGGATTGTTTTAGAAAGAGGATCAGGATTATGGTTTGTTAAAACCTGGACTGGATTATTTAAAACGTGGATCAGGATTTTAGTTTGTAAAATCTGGACTGGATTATTTTAAAAACCAGATCAGGATTTGGTTTGGTAAACCCTGAACTGGATTATTTTACAAAGTGGATCAGGATATTGGTTGGATAAAACCTGGCCTGAACATTTACACAAAGTAGATCAGGATTTTTGCTGGGTAAAACCCAGACTGGATTATTTTAAAAAGCGAATTTAGATGTGAGATCTGTACTGAACTTCTACACAAAGTGGATCTGGATTTTAGTTGGCTAAAGCTTGGACTGGGTTTTACAAATGTTAATCGAGAGTTTGGTTTGGTAAAACCTGGACTGGATTATTTTAAAAAATGGATCTGGATGTAAAACCTGGACTGAACTTATACAAAAAGTGGATTGGGATTTGGGGTGGATAAAACGTGGATTCACTTTTTATTTTAAAAAGTGGATTGTGATTTTAGTTGAGTAAAATATGGACTGGACTTTTACAAAAAAGAAAACCAGGATTTTGGTATGTTAAACCTGCACTGGATTATTTTATAAAGTGGATCAGGATTTTTATGGGGTAAAACCTGAACTGGACTTTTACAAAAAGTAGATAAGGATTATTTTGGGGCAAACTCTGGGCTGGATCATTTTAGAAAGTGGAACAGGATTTTGGTTGGGTGAAACCCGGACAGGATTTTTTTAAAAAGTGAATCAGGATATTGGTTGAACTACTAAAAGTGGATCAGGATTTATACATTATATGCCTTCATTTTTTTCTCAAAAGAAGCTTTGAGTACATCCACAACATTGGTCTACTGGATACAATAACATTACAACAAAAAGTGGACAAGGTAGGTTTGTCAATGAACTTTAATTTGGTTGGTTAATGGCAGGTAATAACTGCTAACTGGTTGCATGACATGGTGATCAAGGGACTGTGGTAGCCTAGCGGTTAAGATGCTGGACTCTGGACCAGAAGGTCCAAGGTTCAAATCCCACCTCTGCCCAGCTGCCACTGTTGGGTCCTTGAGCAAGACCCTCAACCCACAATTGCTTGGATTGTAAAATTGTACCCATTGTAAGTCGCTCTGGATAAGGGCGTCTGCTAAATGCTGTAAATGTAAATGTGATGCATGAGATGTTGATAATGTATCCCAAGTGGCTGACTGGACTTTTACAAAAAAACGAAAACCCTACATTTTGTACAATAAACCTAGATTTTGGACAACTTATGATGCATAGCTGTAAATATCTGGACAACTAAATAACCTTTAAACATAAATACAGAGGTGCTTGAAAGTTTGTGAACCCTTTCGAATTTTCTATATTTCTGCATAAATATGACCTAAAACATCATCAGATTTTCACACAAGTCCTAAATGTAGATGAAGAGAACCCAGTTACACAAATGAGACAAAAATATTAGACTTGGTCATTTATTTATTGAGGAAAATGATCCAATATTACATACTAGTGACTGTTTTAGCCTAGCGGTTAAGGTACTGGACTATGGATCAGAAGGTCCAGGGTTCAAATCCCACCTCTGCCAAGCTACCACTTTTGGGTCCTTGAGCAAGGCCCTTAACCCACAATTGCTTGGATTGTAAGATTGTATCAGTTGTAAGTCACTCTGGATAAGGGCGTCTGCTAAATGCTGTAAATGTAAATGTACTAGTGAGTGGCAAAAGTATGTGAAGTATGTGAACCTTTACTTTCAGTATCTGGTGTTACCCCCCTGTGCAGCAATAACTGCAACATACTTTTGCCACTCACCAATATGTAATATTGGATCATTTTCCTCAATAAATAAATGACCAAGTCTAATACTTTTGTCTCATTTGTTTAACTGGGTTTTCTTTATCCATTTTTAGGATTTGTGTGAAAACCTGATGATGTTTTCGGTCATATTTATGCAGAAATATAGACAATTCTAAAGGGTTCACAAACTTTCAAGCACCACTGTATCTAGAAAGCTAAAAGACAAGTAGGCATAAATACAGTAAATGGACTGAATGTCTTCTAAATTTAAATAACTTACCCACACCTTAGCAACCTTAGCACCAGCCTAGCAGCCACTTAGCAACCATGTAGCACCAGCCTCTGGGTGGGCTCCAGCCCTGGCAGCACTTTGCTATGGCCAACGCATATCACTGTGAAATTGTAAGCGGATATACTAATATCCTAGTTGTTTCATAGTGGATATACTGCATAAAACTTTGACTACATCATTGAGATGTAGTCACACCATAATGTAAAATATCAGAAATGATGGAACTGACGATGACATAAAGGGCTAAATGACTAATACACAATTTAAATCACCACAGAAAGAACATACAAAATGCAAAACAGAGCTATCCAAACGTTTATTGCTTAGTTTTTAAGACATCATTTACATGTGTTACCTCCATCACTGAACATTCATATTATTTATTAACGTTCAACAAGACAAAAGCATTTGCAGTTATTGGAGGTCACACATAACCAAACGTGTCTATTGTGAGGGGTTCAGGATTGTGAAAAGTCCTCTAAGACAAATCTTTGGCTTTTATAGAGTCAGCATCAAAATTATTTGAACCCTTGGTAAAGAGAGGTGAACACATTTTTTGTCCTGTTCCAAGGTTGTGGTGCTCTGACACCTATCCCAGAGAACAAAGGGTGCAGGCATAAGCGTGCCCTGGACAGGATGCCAGTCCATTGCAGGACTTGCAGGTACAGATAGAAAGTCCTGCTGGGACTCGAACCTGGGCCACCATGGCATGAGCTAATGTGCTAGACTGCTGGGCCAACCAAGCACCCGAAAGGTGAACATGGTTTATATAAATAATAGGCTGGCACAGTGATTAGTAATGTCGCCTCACAGCTCATCCTCGTGTGGAATGTTTACCACTATCTTTATCAAGAAAGCCAATTACTCCATGGCTGACTCTGTATATACAGTATAAGATGTAGTGCTCTTGTTAGAAGGGCAGTGGCTACATACATCCAGCAAAATCAGCATATTACAACTAAATGTGAAAACTTTCTAGGCAGTCTGTTGCATTGTGGCTTTACATTTTTGCATGCAACTGGAGCACAGCCAACATGGAGGAGGTTCCAAGGTTGATTTGTGGTGCAAAAGTGTTAACATTCATGTAGTCTTGCATTTTTTGTCTACTCGTTAAAGTTGAACAACTTCAATCCCAGTAGTTTAGCCCACAGGAGGAAGGAACATTTAAGGTTCCTTGAACTAGAAACAAAATCAGGTCTGGGTGCTCTGGTGAAAGAATGCCTAAAGTTCCTGAGTCTCTGACTCGGTTCCTTTGTTGAAACCCAACTATTCTACTGTATGTATTTAACGAGAAACTTTTAGCAGTCTATCAGGTATTGTGTATTGTCTATCAATCTATCCAAACTGTCACTGTATGTTTTTCCAGTGGCATCTGGAACATTTGATTAAAAAAACTGAAGAGTAGCAGTAGCTGCCATCCCAATTGTTGTTCATAACTGTAACGCAAAGGCATAGTGACTATGGGTCTCAGCCCCAGTGCTCACCTCAACAAACGCATCCAAAAACACACTTGAAGTGCACCCAAAACTTTCAGTGCCAAGTAACCATACACCAGAATTTGGACTTGGTGCTGGGGAACCATTCTGAACTTTACAGAGCAAGGAGACTGAACACAAACTTTCAAATGCAACCGAAACCACACCTCGCCAGAAGCAGGTCCAGAATTGTCCCAGTCTGGCTAGGCAGGGTTTCATTTGTTTTTCAAAGTTGTGTTCAGTATCCTTGGACCAAAAGACCAGTATGGTTCTCTGAGTACACCTCTGGTCTGCAACACGTTGGACGGTACATCCCCAAAGTCACAATATTACAGTGGGGCAAAATAATATTTAGTCAGCCACTGATTGTGCAAGTTCTCCGACTTAGAAAGATGAGAGAGGTCTGTAATTTTCATCATAGGTACACTTCAACTATTAGAGACAAAATGAGAAAAAAAAATCCAGGAAATCTCATTGTAGGATTATTAAAGAATTTAATTGTAAATTATGGTGAAACATAAGTATTTGGTCAATAACAAAAAATCAACTCAATAGTTTATACCATAACCTTTGTTGGCAATGACAGAGTTCAAACGTTTCCTGTAAGTCTTCACCAGGTTGGCACACACTGTAGCTGGTATTTTGGCCCATTCCTCCATGCAGATCTCCTCTAGAGCAGTGATGTTTTGGGGTGACACTTGCACAATCAGTGGCTGACTAAATACTTTTTTGCCCCACTGTATGCTAATGAGGAATGAGGTAGTTTTGCCATAACAAATAATGGAAAGTAAGACAGCTTTTATCTAATGGGGGAGCAAATTCAGCCCAAAAAAGCTGCATTCTGATGGGACGTCACAGTGTGAATGTGCGTTTAAATGCAGCTGCAGTTGATGTGCGGCTCTTCGGCTTCCTGCACGTCTGTACCAAACAGTGTAAGGAGATCAGCATGAACTCTGTGGAACACACACACACACACGCATTTACATTCTACATTTACAGCATTTAGCAGACGCCCTTATCCAGAGTGACTTACAATTGGTACAGTCTTACAATCCAAGCAGTTGTGGGTTAAGGGTCTTGCTCAAGGACCCAACAGTGGCAGCTTGGCAGAGGTGGGATTTGAACCCTGGACCTTCTGGTCCATAGTCCAGTATCTTAACCGCTAGGCTACCACAGTCAGAGCACGCACACGCACGCACGCACACGCACGCGCACACACACACACACACACACACACACACACACACACACACACGAGTGTCCAAACCTTTGATGAGTAGGTTATTTTAGAGTGTATATACACTGTATGGACAAAAGTATTGTGACACCTACACTTTACACATACAGAAGCTTTTATGACATCCCATTCTAAATCCTTAGGTCTTAATATGGAGTTGGTCCCCTCTTTGCAGCTATTACAGCCTCCATTATACTGGGAAGGCTTTCACAGGCACTGGGATGGACAAGTCAGACACTGGTGTTGGACGAGAGGGCTTGGCACATCCCAAAGCTGTTCAATGAGCTTGAGGTCAAGGCTCTGTGCAGGTCAGTCAGGTTTTTCTATAAAAAAAAAAAAACCTCACCCAACCACTTCTTTATTGGAACTTGCATTGTAAACTGGAGAAAAGTCATGCTGGAACAGAAGAGGGCCTTCCCCAAATTGTTCCATTATAACCAACTTGTTGATATAGGGTCCTCCTTGCACTATCATGGCTCTGACCCACTGAGGCATGGACTCCACAAGACTTCTGACCATGTCCCTTATTATCTGGCACCAAGACGTTAGCAGCAGATCCTTAAAAGCCGAGGTCACACTACACATTTGCAGTTCACGTGGCTCTGTGAAACAAGCAGAGCCAATCCATTGGGCGGAAAATTGGCGACACATACAGTCATCGATTTTGGTTCAGTTAGCATAGCCTTGGCTAGCAATATTGCAGTAAGAATGATGAAGCATTGAAGAGGAGGACTACTAGCTTTACCTCTGCTTTGGAGAAGAAAGGCGGCTACTCTCAGCCTTACAAATCAGTACGTGTTTATAAAACACCACGCTTATACATAGCTACAGTTAGCATTTGTTCCATTTTGGCTCTACAGTACTAATCATACAGAGTTATTATTTTTTATTTATTTCTATAGCGCTTTTTCAATGGAGCACTGTCTCAAAGTAGCTTTAACAATTTTCTATTACCTTCTATTATCTAAAGGCCAATCCCAATTGAGCAAACCTAGGGTGATATTGCAAGGCAAAAACTTGATAAACTTGATAAAGGAAGAAACTTTGATAAAAAAGGAATTCTTTTCTGCTTCTCTTTATATCCTCAATCCGGAAAACTTTGGGAGGACCCAGATTCGAAAAGGGACACATCCTCCTGGAAAACCTGCCTCCTTCAGGTCACAAGGGCCATAGCTGTAGCACTATTGGGTGAGGGACAACAGTTCACCAAATTTTTTACCTGGGCGCCAAGTTTCACCCAAAAAATTGTTCACTGTGGCTAATTCCCATTGGAATTAATGTTATTATCAGTAGAATTCTACTGTGACTACAGCTTAAGTCCTGTACAATTGTGAGTTGGGGCCTCTGTGGAAATGGCTTTTGTGGTCCAGGACATCCCACAGATGCTCAATGGGTATGAAAACTTTTTGTCATGTTACTCAAAGCATTCCTGAACAATGTTTGACATGTAGCAGGACTTATTATCCTGCTGAAAGACATAACTGCCATTAGGCAATTGGTATGCAACCATGTTTACGTAGATGGTAAGTGTCAAATGAACCCAAGGTTTCTCAGCAGAACAGCTTCCCACTGTCAGTGGTTTTAATGTTATGGCTGATCGCTGTATGAGCATGCAAAAGTGCCTGATATGTGTAAGATGTGGATGTGTTTGAAGGTGTATGTGTGATGTTGTGTGTAATGTAAAACTACATATACTATATCAGTATGGGTGTTCATGTACCGTATGAATACTTCTCCCTGAGTCTCCAGTAGTTCTCCATCGATGTTCCAGGTGAGAGTTCCCTCTGACTGAAGAATGGGAGTGTGTTTGGAGACACACTGCTCTGTGTTTTCCTCGTCAGCATGGGTGCTTGGGCGTAACTTCACCGCACGTACTGAGTGCACCTCCACAAACGAGAAACTGAACTGCAGAGAAAAAATGATTTCATGAATCGCCATCTGGCACGACTGAGGACTTTTATTTTGACATGCTTTTAAGAAAAAACAGCCCCTCCACAAGTATTTAAAATAATCATCATCCTGATTTACACTCACTGCCCATTACCATAAATAAGCACTTTGTAGTTCTACAATTGCAGACTGTAGTCCATCTGTTCACATGCTCTGTTAGTCCTCTTTACTCTGTTCTCTAATGGTCAGGACCAGCACATATCAGGTACTATTTGGGTGGTGGGTCATTCTCAGCACTGCAGTGTCACAGATGCAATTGTGGTGTATTAATGTGTGTTGTGCTGGTATGAGTGGATCAGACACAGCAGTGCTGCTGGAGGTTTTAAACACCTCAGTGTCACTGTTGGACTTGAAATATTCCACCTACCAAAAATGTCCAGCCACCAGCATCCTGGGGGCAGCGTCCTGTGAGCACTGATGAAAGACTAAGGGTGATGAACACAAACTGTTTGATGAACACAAACTGTGCAACAACAGATGAGCTACTATCTCTGACGTGGAGCAAAAGAGTAGATATGGCTAATATAGTGCACAGTGAGTGAACACAGTGTTTAAAAACTCCAGCAGCACTGCTGTGACTGATCCACTCACACCACCACCACATCAGTGCTGAGAATGATTCACCATCCAAATAGTACCTGATCTGCGGTGGTCCTGTCCATTAGAGAACAGATGGAACCAGATGGACTACAGTCTGTAATTGTAGAACTACAAAGTGCATGTATATGGTAAGTGACAAAGAGTGTAGAAACAAGGAGGTGGTCATAGAGTTATGTCTGATTCCCAGATATATATAGTTATATATAGCGATCCACATTATATCCAGATCTTTTCACTGAATCATATCAAAGTAACATCCTTTTCAAAGAAAGTGAAGAAAAACAGAACACTGGTATTGATTTGGCCCAGGTATCGGCTTCAGTTCATTTATTCAAAGGGAAGTGGGATCAGAAGCATCTCTAGCTGAACAACACAGTCAAGCATATGTCAGTCTGATATTTATTTCATTGTATTTCATTTAATCCAAAAACAAACCTATATATAAGTAGTTCATTTACAACAAAATCTAGTTCAGGCACATTGTGTGAACCTTGTATATTATAAATACTTGACCTGCAGTGTGTGTAATGTCCACTAGAAGGCAGTAAAGAACGGCAGGAAGGAGAGGACGTGAAAAGCACTCTGGGCCCACAGCCCAACACTACAGCCCACGTTCACCATTCAGTCCATAATGATCTAATGGCCAACTCATGAGAGCTTGATTAATCTTTGTTTGTTCTTCTGGGGTATAACATGCAGCATTTTTCCATTCCAAAAGTAATTAGATCATTTATACAAGTGTTTCTTAGCAGGCATTCATCCAGATGGACTGAGTTGTGTGTTAGACCAAATGTCTTTGTAATGATAAGAAGATAGTCCACATTTGGCCTTGTTGTCACTCACATATGGTCCCTAGAATGGAACAAGCTTCCTTACTGTATTATTCATTAAGTAATGCAGTCTTTATTTCATATTGAGAATAAGGTCAATGTTATCAAGGATAATAAAAGAGGTTAAGTGCAATAATATCACACCAAATGTACTCTAACAACTAATGGCTATCTCACCCAAAATCTGTTCTCTGAGTATGAGCCTAAATCTTCATAAACTTAATTTAACGCACATCCAGAACTAAACTGTACGTTTGGTTCCGTATATGCGTTTCCCAGAGGTAGGTTTCCTGGCACCAAATTGTACCGAGACACAGCGACACACTTGAATTTACAATCACGAATAAATGAACAATAACCTTACGTTTATAAAATACTACTACTATAAAAATCATGCTTAATACCACAAAATACCCCAAAACATTCAACATCATATTTATCTGTAGCTATAAATCCAGGAGAGCATAACTGGCTATCAGTGGCTATTTGTGACAGCATCAAGGTTACAATACTAGTCAGACACATTCACACCGGACCAATTTAGAGCAACCAATTAACCTAATGCATGTCTATGGATTGTGGGATGAAAGCTGAGTGGCTGGAGTAAACCCAAATGGACAAGGGAGTAACATACAAACTCCACACAGATGGAGTCCAAGGTCGAAATCAACCTGCGGATCTCTGGAGCTGGTTCAAAATCAGACATGAAAACAATTTGAAATTTTCATGTTTGTCAGCCATAATGTTAAAACCACTGACAGGTGAAGTGAATAGTGAATGTTCTACTAGGAAAGCTTGGGTCCTGGTACTTTGGCACGTGCCACCCTCTTAAACACTGTTGCAGACCAAGTGCACCCCATCCTGACAACGATATTTCATAACAACAGTGGCCTCTTTTAGCAGGATAATGCGTCCTGCCACACTGCAAAAATTGTTCAGAAACAGTTAAAGGAACCTGATAGAGTTCAAGGTGTTGCCTCCCAGATCTCACTTCGATCGAGCATCTGTGGGATGTCCTAATCAAAGTCTGACCCATTTAAGGACTTTAAAGGATCTGCTAATGATGTACTGGTGCCAGATACCACAGAACACCTTCAGAGGTCTTGTGGAGTCCATGACTCGACAGGGCAGAGCTTTCGAAGGGCAACCTATGCAATATTAGGCAGGTGCTTTTAATGTTATGGCTGTTCGGTGCATGTCCAACGTTATATCGCATATCTTGTAATAGTACATCCAGTACTATCATACTGTTTTGAAATGGTTTACCTCTGTCAATACAGCAGTGACAATTTTAGCTTATTTTTTAATGTAACGCAGAAAAGATAGCTAGTATTTCTGGTTATTTTGTTTATTTAACTTCGCATCAGAATCAATGGCATACATCGATACTAGATATTTCAGTCCATGTCCCGGGTTTTTTAAATATGTACATTTGTCCTATACAGTATGTCATAGAAAGTGACAAATTTATATTGTACTGAACATTAACAGAGAACCATCGCCCCCAACGCTTGAGTTTATTTATTTATTCAAAAGCAACACACCAGTTATTTCACTGTTAACTGTACACGTCTAACCATAAAAGGGCCAGTCATGTTCCAATAATATCCAATTTGTAATGTAACTCAGATTTTCAGAATTTGGGACATATGTAATTTGAAGCAATGGGATCTAACTACTCACCATGTGGGCCAAAAAAGTATTTAGTCAGCCACTGATTGTGCAAGTTCTCCTACTTAGAAAGTTGAGAGAGGTCTGTAATTTTCATCATAGGTACACTTCAACTATGAGAGACAAAATGAGAAAAAAAAATCCAGGAAATCACATTGTAGATTTGTAATACAATTTATTGAATTATGGTCGAAAATAAATATTTGGTCAATAACAAAAGTTTCAACTCAATACTTTGTACATAACCTTTGTTGGCATGACAGAGGACAACGGGTTCCTTTAAGTCTTCACCAGGTTGGCACACAACTGTAGCTGTTATTTTGGCCCATTCCTCTGCAGATCGTCCTCTAGAGCAGTGATGTTTTGGGGCCACACGGAACCCCCTTTTTCATCTCCCTCCACACATTTTCTATGGGGCTGAGTCTGGAGACTGGCTAGGAGCCCGCTCCAGACCTTAAATTGCTTTATGGAGCCACTCCTTCGTTGCCCGAGCGGTGTGTTTGGGATCATTGACATGCAGGAAGACCCAGCCACGTTCCATCTTCAATGCTCTCACTGATGGAAGGAGGTTTTGGCTTAAAATCTCACGATACATGGCCCCGTTCACTCTTCCCTTAACACGGATCAGTCGTCCTGTTCCCTCTGCAGAAAAACAGCCCCAAAGCATGATGTTTCCACCCCCATGCTTCACAGTAGGTATGGCATTCTTGGGATGCAACTCAGCATCCTTTTTCCTCCAGTTGAGATTTTCGCAAAAAGTTCTATTTTGGTTTCATCTGACCACATGATATTCTCCCAATCCTCTTCTGGATCATCCATATGCTCTCTGGCAAACTTCAGACGGGCCTGGACATGTACTGGCTTAAGGATATGAGTCCCTCTCGGCACAGTGTGGTACTGATGTTAGCCTTTGTTACTTTGGTCCCAGCTCTCTGCAGGTCATTCATCAGGTGATTTCCTGGAATTTTTTCTCATTTTGTCTCTCATAGTTGAAGTGTAGCTACGATGAAAATTACAGACCTCTCTCATCTTTCTAAGTAGGAGAACTTACACAATCAGTGGCTGACTAAATACTTTTTTGCCCCACTGTACAGGGGTGTCACTAAAAATAAGTCTTCATTTATAGACTAAACCCCATACTTTGGTAGTGACATGAAAATGTGGTATTTTTATTTATAATAAATGATGAATTAAAGACAAATGAAATTATTTTAACTTCACTAATAAAATAAAGTAGTTTATATAAAATACTTTAATAAAAAAAAAAAACAAGTAAGCATTATTTTCACAAATTACAATTTAGAGGTTAGGGCTTGTGACAGTCACCTCTCAACAAAAAACTCCTTATACAGTGATGATTTTATAATGATGATTTTGTAAATATTGAAATTATTACTATCTCAGTTCAGCCTTGGGTTTATATCATAACATAATCCTTGTAAATATGAAAAGTTAGAATACTTTTTTGTTTACATTTTTAGAGCCACAATGTTATCCATTGTTTATAGAGCCACAGTCTGAGCTAATTGCTAGAATGGTCTGTACCAAATACGGTGTGGCATTATTTTATTTATCCACAATACCACACATCCCTCTTAGTCTGTATGAGGCTGTCGCCTATTGGGGGAAAGTGAAGCAGACGGCAGCGAGGAGGAAAACAGCTTTCCATTTTTGTTCATGCTTTTAGATTACACGAAGCAGCACCATTCAGCGTATATAAGAATATTTTAAGACTGCAGTACAAATTAAAAGGAGCAAAAATCAATCAACAATCATAACCTATCTCAGTGGCTTTTTTTTTTTGGGGGGGGGGGGAGCACCACATACCGTCTTTTGCTTCCATACTCTCAATATACATTAAATATTTAATATATTAAAGGTTCTATTAAATACAAAAATGGAATTTTATATTACATATTGTACTTCATCTACAACTGCACCATCCTATTGAAGAAAACAAATAAAGTGCCAATCACCATGGTCATGCATTACAATCTGAGATTTCTGTAATTACCCCCCACCCCCCAATGGGATTCATATTTTATTGTAGACATATAGCACACATTTACACACCTCGGATCTTTACAGAACGTGTGTTAACAAACTGCACATGGATGCCTCCTCAGGAAAACACAGATTGCAGTCCGAACAACACTAAGTCTCTCTTTAGGCCTGCAAAGTGTTTTAACGCCAAGCTGACCCTCAATGGTCTAAGTGAATTTGAACCGTGTGGATAATTCCGCTAAGCCACAAAGATTAGCTAACTCCCTTAGCAAATTGGGGACTGTGAACAAATGTGGACATTAACCATGGCTCTGGCGTGGGAGGAGGCTTATACCGGATTGTTGGAGTGCTGTAGCGTTTCAGGTGCTTAATGAACTCTGATCTGGAAGTGTCTGAAACAGCTATGAGGGCCATGCTGTTGTTGTTCAGCCTGAAAATAAATAAATATAAAACAAGGTTTTCTTAGTGTTTACGCTGTCACATTCAGATTACTGTACCTTAATCACATCCTTCTTAATCAGGGATTTACCAAGTGGCTGGGGTGGGGTGGGGTGGGTGTGTAAGGGAATGCCATGGACTAAAATACATTACATAAACCACTTTGGAAAAGTCTCTTTGCTTTCTGTTAACGTCTCAGTGAGAGATAACCGCTACAGTTTAATTTTGTCTGTCAGATTTACACACCGAGTCATGCTTTATGGTAGAATTTGTGTAATGCACGTGCAGATGTGCTGAGACCATGGTTATGTAGGAATGCATGGCTGTAATGGTGATGTCGTGAGTGGTGTTGTGCTTTGTGTATAAATATGAGTACGATAACCAGCAACTAAATCTGGAAATAATTTGGATTTAATGGGACATTATTGATTTGGTAAAGCAGTGAAACAGCATGTCCATTACATTGCTTGCATCACATACTTCATGGATGAAATCGTTAAGTTGGCCCTAAACCAGGAAATATAGAAGTGGCATATGACTTCATGTAGCTTACAATATTAAATTTGTCAAAATTATTTTAGGGGACTGTAATTTGTATGTTTTACCATGTGCAATTCAAATAAAGCTATCTGGGACTGTTAAAGGTCTACTCATTTTGTTCTGTGTATTACTGAAATACTTAAAATTGAGATGCAGGCCAACAAAAATGTAGAGCTGAATGAGAAAAAAAAATGACTGAAATTTTGGAGCGATAAAAGTTAAACTGAGAGGAATCAATACAGATAAAGTCTGGGAAAAATTAGCTTTAGCTGTGTTGTGACTGCAACGTGTATATACGCACTGATGCAGTCACTAGTGGGTCACTCAGTGTTCATATATATATATATATATATATACAGTCGTATGAAAAGAGTTTGAGCACCCTGCTACTTTTAGTTTATAAATCATTGGTTTTCAGATCAGCAACTTGAAGTTAAATATATCATATAGCAGATGAACACAGTGAATATTTGAGAAGTTAAATGACGTTTTATAGGATTACGAAAGTGTGCGTACTTATTCAAACAAAATTATGCAGGTGCATAATTTTGGGCACCCCAACAGAAAAAATGACATCTATTTAGTAGATCCTTTCTTTTGTGAAATAACAGCCCGCTAAACACGCTTCCTACAGCTTCCATCTGGATTCTGGTTGAAGGTGGCTGGTCCATTCTTCTTTAGAACATCTCCGTTCAGTCAGGTTTGATGGTTTTCCGAGTCATGGGACAGCCCCATTTTCAGTAATATTCATGTCTTGGAACTTAGATGCCATTCCAGAACTTGTACTGGGTTCCTTCCTCTGCATAATGCCTTAGTGGATTTTGAGGCAGGTTTGGGGTCGTGGCCTCGTTGCAACGTTGTCACTTGATCTTGAACATTGTTCTCAAGATCTGGAATATTAACTGGAATCCATGCGACCCCTCAACTTTAAACAAGATTCCTGTACCTGCAACTGGCCACACATCCCACAGCAGATGAACCGCCACCAAATTTGACTGTGGGTAGCAGTGTTTTTTCTTGGGATGCTGTGTTCTTTTTCTGCTCCTTGTTATGTCCAAATAACTCATTTGAGTTTCATCATTAACACAGCAAATTTATTCCAAAATGAAGCTGGATTGTCCAAATGTGCTGTAAGCACACCTCAAATGGACTCTGTTTGTGCGTGTCTGGCAGAAAGGCTTCTTCTGCATTTTACTTCGCGTACTCTCCTCTCCCATACAGCCTCTCCTTGTGCAAAGTGGCGCTGTAATGTTGAACGATAACAGTGGACACCATCCATGCTAGTGAGGTTTTTCGGTCTTTGGAGGGGTCTGTGGGGTGACTATGACTGTTTCTCAGACCATCCTTTCGCCTCGGCCTATCATCTGAGATTTTTCTTGGTCTGTCACTTCAGGGGGTCCTTAACTAGAACTGGTGGGCCGTGGTCTTCCATGCCTCACTATGTTTTCCTCACAGCTGGAAACTGACAGGCCTGAAATCTCTGAGAGAAGCCTTTTTCCCCTTTCCTGAACCATGATGTTGAACAACTTTGGTTCATTCCAATTTTAGTTGTTTTTTGAGACTCCATTTTTGCCGCCCCCCTCTTCATGAGAAGATGCAAAGAGAGAAAAAATTCCATTGGCCCACCTTAAACACTTTCTCATATTTTGGATCACTGTGTATGTAGATTCAAGGTCAATGGCGTACAAACGTAAATGGGTGTTGTGTTCCATAATTAGTGCTAAAGGTATTCAAATGACAAGGGTGCACAAATTTTATGCACCTTCCTAATTTTTTTTGAAATAATTACTGGCAACCTTTCTGTAAAGACCTATAAAACTTAATTTCACTTCTCAATATCACGGTGTTCATTCTGCTTTAGATATATTTACCCGAAATTGCCTGACTGGACAACCAATTGATTTATAAAGAAATCATGAAAATTATCAGGGGTGCCCAAACTTTTTCATACGACTGTATGTGTGTTCAGTTCCATTCAGAGCCGATGGGCCATCGGGCGGTATAGAGGCACAAACAACCCTTTAAAGCCTCTTTTGACTGTGGGCAAAACCTGGATCACCCTGAGTAACGGGGAGAACATGCAAACTAACATATAGACATGCAGATTAACTAATATGGAGAGGACATGCAGACTAGGCACAGAAAGGACCCAGAATGCTCCACCTGGGTTCAAACTGTGAGGCAACAGAGCCTCCGTGCCACCCCAGTTTTGACCAAGAGTTTTTAAATCAGTGCATCTTATAGTATTGTGTAGCACCACATACAGCATAAACAAGGCTCTGAATGTCTAAAATACCCTTCTTACATCCAGATTTGCCTTTAACTCTGTAATATTTAATAGCATGAAATGTTTTCACGCACTGGTTGGCTACTCATTTACCAAAACGCAGCCTTAATTCACATGGACAGTCCCAAGTGATACATTATGAAGCAGATTCCTCAATTGAACTCTTATTTCACTGAATGGAAACATTATTATAAGAAATTACAATACATTTATAGGAGTTTTATATCTTTTCTCATTGTGACACAGATATTTTCAAGTGTGAACAGCAAAATTATACTGAATCTGTCAGTTTCCATTTTGATTTCAGTAACAACTTTATCCTGTTCAAGGTAACAGTGAGTGTAGAACCTGCAAGAGTGTGATAGTAGCCAATCCACCCATGTTTTTTTCGAACGAATCTCATATAGACACTGGAAGGACATGCCAAACTCTAAACTAAATGACAGGAAGTCTAATGAATTGCTGTCTGTCTATAAAGATCTTAACACCACACTAATGCTCCCATATATAGGTTTCTACAAGATTAAGTCAACATCCTCTTGTATTTCAAGCTCTTTTGGCCAGGATGGTGGGACAGGGTGGCCTGTCGACATCAGCCCGAGTGTTAATCCTGCTACATTACTTACATTAATCAGACCTTTTTTTGGACTGCTTAACCTACTTTGGCCTGGGCTGTCTGATCCAAACGTCAGGTTCAATCTTAGATGTTAGCAGGATTAAGAAGTTTTCTGAGGTTAAATTGGATTTAGCTGTTTTCGGGACTGCGGTGTGTATACACACAGACACATCTATGCTACTAAGATCCAGACCCACTGACCCAGTCCCTTCTGCTTCACTCTCTTAACACTTACAGAACAATAACACACGTATGGTCAGACAGGCAACCAAAAAATGGACCAAGTCCAAACAGCACTAGAAAACAAGACCCTTATAAGAAAAGCAGTTACCAACATGTCATGTAATGCATGATTAGCGTATAGAAGATGTGTTAAAAAGCTGTTACTGTCTGAGAAAAACTTCAAGGACAGACTGAAGCTTATGTGAACAGGTTTTCTGGTAGAGCACCTCTGGTTCAAATACCAACTTTCCAACCTTGTCCTGCAATCAAAATAAATAAAATTAATAAATAAAAGGGAGGTAACAGGCTAGCCCACCACTACAGTGACGTGGGATTGAGTCCAGGTGATGCTGTCTGTTGAGGTCGGGTATAACATGAAGACATAATTGGCTGTGTCTAAGGGAATGGAGGCCAGCTGAGGAGGGATGATCCCCCAACAGTGCTGCAACAGTGAGCCCAACCCAGCCTTCTGATGTACTCACGTCCCATCCAGAGCTTGCTGACCAGGTCACCATCAAATCCAGCAAAATGTAGGGTTACAAAAACAGGGAGAAATCCTCTATTTATTCAAAGCTGTGTAGGGCCTGAGAGAGTAAATTAATCCATAACCATGATGCTCCTGCCATCATGTTTGACAGATGGGATGAGGTTGTGGCGTCCAAAGACTTTTTTGCGCCAAACAAATCCACTGAGTGTTAGTGGCCCCAACGTTGGGTTCTTGGAGGGATCTTTGCAAGGAATTCACATCTATGGAAAGCAATACTACTGAAATTCCTCAATGTACAAAAAACTTTTGGTGGATTAACAAACACTCAGGTCTTTTGTAACCTTTCCAGCTCCATTACTTTCTATAATCCTTATCCCAAGGTCCTCTGACATTTGTCAGCAATCTCACCCTATTAATTAAATGAAACTTAAATAAAAAGAGAAGTTAAACTGTAAATATTCAGTTTAATTGGTTGCAGAATGCATGTGGTGTAGATTGTGTGTGTGTTGCTAGGACCTGGTGAAGGGAGCTAGGCCTCTGGGAGCCACAGAGCACAAACACGGGATGGACATGATGTTGACACTGAGATATAATCCACTGCGGATCTGCCATTCAGCATCCTTTTCTTTAAAAAGAGGGAAACAAAGTCAAATAAATACGTGGTGTGCTTGAAGGTTTTGTGAAGTCCTTTAGAATTTTCTTATATTTCTGCTAAATATGACCTAAAACATCCTCAGATTTTTCCACACAAGTCCTAAAGTAGATAAAGATAACCCATTTATACCAAATGATACAAAATATTATACTGGTCATTTATTTATGAGAATGGGAAAATGATCCAATATTTCATATTAGTGGAGTGGCAAAAGTATGTGAACCCAGGAGTAGCGTTAATTTGAAGGTAAATATAGTCAGGGTGTTTTCAAACATGGGATGACAATCGGTGTGAGTGGGCACCCTGTTTTTATTAAAGAACAGGATCTATCAAAGTCCTGCTCTTCACAACACCTTTTTGTGGAAGGTATCATGGCACGAAACAAAGGAGATTTCCCTGAGGACCTCAGAAAAGCGTTGCTGATGCTCATCAATGCTGGAAAGGTTACAAACAATCTCTTAAAGAGTTTGGACCCACCAATCTACAGTCCAGACAGATTGTGTAGCAATGGCGAAATTCAGACCATTGTTTACCCCACTCCCCCTGAGTGGGTCGACCAACAAAATCGCACTACTCCAAGAGCAGGTGTGTAATAGCGCGAGGTCCACAAAGGACCCCAGGGTAACTTTTCTAACAACTGAAGTCTCTCCTCCATTTGGCTAATGTTAATGGTCCTTATCCCTCATCAGAAAGAACACTGACCCACAATGTTGTGCTGGCAGGGTTTGCAAGGAGAAGCCACTGCAGCCAGAAGGCTATTGAAAGAATGTTTTTGTGACGGGATGAGACCAAAATTAACTTTCTGATTTTAAAAGAAAGTCATTATGGTTTTGGAGAAAGGAAAACACTGCATCCAGCATTAGAACCTTTCCATCTGTGAAACATGGTGGTGGTAGTATCATGGTTTGGGCCTGTTTTGCTGCATCTGGGCCAGGACGGCTTGCCATCATTGATGGAACAATGAATTCTTAATCATATCAGAGAATTCTAAAGGAAAATGTCAGGACATCTGTCCATGAACTGAATCTCAAGAGAAGGTGGGTCATGCAGCAAGACAACGCCCCTAAGCACACAAGCCGTTCTACCAAAGAATGGTTAAAGAAGAGGGTTCACAAACTTTCAAGCACCAGTGGCTTAGCCCAATCCAGATACAATCCTGACACTCAACATGTATGAATGACCTAGTGTAAACCGGGTCTTTGATGGCTTCTGAAAATATCCTTGTGAAAGCAGCCTCTGAGCCAGAGAGACATGAAAAGGACAAAACACTCACTAACACACAGTGTCAAATTCAATTTTCTCATTTATTCACGCTTACCGAGGTCAGTCAGGTCTTCTTCCTGGTCACTCCTGATTAAAAACAACATATCAGAGATGAGTGTACATTAAAGTGTGGGTAGGTCTGTTTTCAACTGTGAACTAGGTAACATTAGTATTCAATGAGGAGATTAGAGAACATTCGGCACTCACTGTGACTGATCCACAGTTTCACCGCTGCTGGCTACAAATGAGATCTCACAGTCTTCAGGTCTTAGTTATCATCGCACAAAGGGAGATGCCAACGCAAAAAAAAAATGGAAGGCAAAGAGAGAGAGAGTCAAGAACAACATTTTAGATATGATAATGTGATGAGAGCTGTTAAGGCACGGTCCTTTCACTTCAAATCCATATCTGTAAGGAATCATTTTCTCTTATTGCATTTTAATTATACTGATCAGTATTGAATAGCTGTGTGATAATAGCTCATAATAAAGTTTCTCTGTATGCTAAAAGTGCAGTTATCAGCAGTCACGTACACACACAAACAGACCTTGTTCGTAGAACTCAAGTCAGATTAGAACCGGCCAAAAGCAGTTTTTAGATTTGTATGCTTTCGTTAAGAAGGAACTTTACGATGCTGTTTAGTCTTGCTAGTGGTAAATATTACTGTTGACAGGGACACAATGACTTTAGCGAGGACTCTTACTAGAGCATAATATTTTTTAATTAGCACTCATAAATGATTCTTCTTGAGTTTGTGTTATCCGCATGTTCAAGTGTCATTTAGTTCATTAGTGTCTAATTCAAAACTCTCGGCCAAACCGACATTTTGAATGACACCAAACGGAAACCCGAACGAAAAATGATTTTAAGTAGAGTGATACTCGATAATTCCAGAAGGCATGTCGAGTGCCAAAAACGAAGTACAGAAGCAGTGTCAGGCTTTTCTATCCTTGTGGGGACATTTGGTTCTTACAACGATATACAGTGGTACCTCGGTTTTCATTGTTAATTCGGTCCAGAAGGCTTGTCGAGAACCAAAAACAAGTACCAAGCTAATTTTTCCCACAACGAATAGAGTAAATTGAATTAATCCATTCCACACCCCCAGAAAATCCCAAAATATAATGCCTTACAATCTGGAGCACACGGAATCCATTTTTTTTTTTAAAAAAGACCTTTAATACTGATTCATCTGACCACAATACATGTTTCCATTGTGTCATGGTCCATCCCAGATGCCTCTGAGAAGTCAAAAAATGGACGCCGTGTGCTCCGGACCAAAGACGAAACGGCTCATCCAGACTATTATCGGATAGTCCAAAAGCCAGGGTCTTTCATAATATGGGTTTGTGTCAGTGCCCTTGGCAAAGGTCATTTTCAGCTCTGTGATTTACATTTACAGCATTTAGCAGACGCCCTTATCCAGAGCGACTTACAATTGATAGTCTTACAAACCAAGCAATTGTGGGTTAAGGGTCTTGCTCAAGGACCCAACAGTGGCAGCTAGGCAGAGGTGGGATTTGAACCCTGGACTTTCTGGTCCAGAGTCTAGTACCTTAACCACTAGGCTACCACAGTCCCCAGTGATGACATCATTAATGCAGAAAAGTACACTGAGCAACATTCCTTCAAAATGACATCTTTTTCAAAGACGTCCATCCATTTCTCAACATGACAACGCAAAACAAGTCAAATCAGAAAAAAAGTTAGGACTGAAATATGGAAATCCATTCCAGTCTTTCTTTGGGGTACATTGTGTTTCAATTTTTCAATACTTTTCTCACACGTTTGTTGATAAACTGGAGATCCTCTGCCCATCTTTGCCCATCAGACTCTCAGCGTTTCCTGAATGCTGCCTTTGTACCAAATCATGCTTATAATCACCTGTTGACATCACCTGTTTTAAATCACATCATTATTCAGTTATTTTAATTCATTACTAGCTCTAAACTGCCCCTGTCCCAACTTTTTTGGAATGTGTTGCAGTTCCAAAATGCAGGAATGGATGTTTATTAACAAATGAAATGAAGTTGACAAGACAATGAAATATCTTGGGTTCATACTGTTTGCAATTAAATAAAAGTAAAAGTAAGAAACACTTTCCATATCGTCCCAAGTTTTCTGATTTTAGTTGTGGAAATCGTTTTTAATTTGTGAGACAGTCAATGCTACATAATAACTGAGTGTACCTGAGCTGGGTGAGAGCAGTGATGATGGCCAGTTCATTTCTCTGAGTTGGCGGTACCCATCGGAGTTTCTCTGCCACAGCCGCAACTCGTCCACCAAACCCCTGCATGACACAGAACCCAAATCGCTGCATCCCGCCCATCCAACTCACACTACACATGTCCACTGGCTGCCTGTGGCCTGAAAACACAAATACAGATCACATGGATGCACAGTCAGCACCTACAATGAGCAATTAAACAAACACACACACACACACACACACACACACACATATATATATATGAAGCAGTACTTCCCACTTTCTCCATAAGGGACCATTTCAGAAACAGTCCATAATTATGCTTCCTTCATATGGTTAAGCAGCAAAAAATGTGATTAATGATGTTGAACAAATTATCAACGCTAAAATATTATCCTGTTTAACTTTGACAGCTCTTGCGCATAAACAAATAATCACTAAGATCAAAAAAGGTCATGTAAAGATAGTGGCCGGGTCAGATCCTGCTCACAATCCAAATTCAAGATGGCATTTTATAGAGACTTTACAGCAGTGGTTCTTAAAGTGGGGAGAATGCCCCCTATGGGTGGCCTGAAGCTATTGCAGCAGGGGCACAGCAAGGTAAATGAACTAGGCAAGTTAAAGATACATAACGCATAACAGTTGTATTAATTCCACCATTAAGGGTAACTGGCCACTTGATTTTGTTTTGATCAATAAGGAGTTCTGCATGAATTCCAATTTGTGTGAATTAAACTCAATTCCGGTGGAGTTTGGAAGCAAAAGACGTGTATGTGTTTGTCAAAAATATTCTCATCTACAAAAAAGGGGACGACAGCAGAAAAAGTTTAAGAACCACTGTTTTAAAGGAATAACAAATAAAGGAAACAATAAAATAGCCACCCTCTATTTATTCAAAACACTGAAAGTCATCCATCAAGTGTCAAACATGACATGTCTGAGCTGAGTCAGGATATGCCAAGATATATGTGTGTGTGTGTGTGTGTGTGTGTGTGTGTGTGTGTGTGTGTGTGTGTGAGTGTGTGAGGGGGAGCACAGTCTGGCAGCCCACTGGCTGTGTGGGCCCTCTGGCTGCATCTCGATCCAATCCCCTCGGCCACAGCCATGTCTGACCCTCTTCTGCTCTCCTTCTCTCCATCCACACTCATGAATTATTCACGAGCTCTCTCTAAATCCCGCCAGTTGGCCTCATTCACATGCGTAAATATTGCTTAATTAGAAATGAACAAGCCTTCCGCCAGCCCCTACGATCGACCGTGACTTCATCACACCCCTCCCCACCCCTCGAAAGTCTTGCATGTTTTTGTTTAGCCTTCCTTTAGGCAAGAAAAAAAAAAGCCAGACATTTTAAGACGTACACAAAAAGGAACACTGTTCCGTCTTTCATGGGTTCTGGACGGAGGGTCAACGCGCAATGGATTTTCCGTGCACACAGCTTGGAGGTTTCTCCGGATCTCACCGTACTGGTCACGCAAAATGAGAAGCCACCTGAAATCCTGAAAGTAAAAGGACCTGCGAGCATGTGCCTACTCAATTAGTGTTAACAAAAGATAACAAGGGAAAGGATACAAGGAAAGCGAGGAGAACGGGAGGGGTGGGAACGAAGAGATAAGGCCTAGCGGGGGGTGCCTGGGGAAAAAATCAAGATAAAACACCAGACCAGTAAAGGAGTGCAAACGAGATGAGTTTACACCACCATATGGCCCGCATCTTCAGTCGGAGGACTTTAATGATGGGATATGCTTTCCAGTGATCGGAGGGTCAATATCAGGTTAATCATCTAAACCCATTAGCCAAAGCAGGTCTGGGGCAGACTCAGAGAGCTTAAATACTCCAGCACATTTCCTAATCTCTATCTACTGCGTCTGCAGCACAGGGTTGATTTGCAAGCTAAAGCTATGAGAGACAAAATGAGAATTAAAAAAAAATCCAGAAATCACATTGTAGGATTTTTAAAGAATTTTAATTGTAAATCATGGGTGGAAAAATAAGTATCTGGTCACCCACAAAACAAGCAAGACTTCTGGCTCTCACAGACCTGTAACTTCTTCTTTAAGAAGCTCTTCTGGTCCTCCACTCGTTACCTGTATTAATGGAACCTGTTTGACCTCGTTTATCTGTATAAAAGACACTTGTCCACAGCCCCAAACAGTCAGGAATCCAAACTCAACCATGGCCAAGACCAAAGAGTGTCGAATGACACCAGGAAGAAAATTGTAGACCTGCACCAGGCTGGGAAGAGTGAATCTACAATAGGCAAGCCAGGTTGGTGTGAAATAAATCAACCCTGTGGGGGCAAGCAAATTGTAAGACAGACAAGACCATTGATAATCTCCCCTCGATCTGGGGTCTCCACGCAAGATCTCATCCCATGGGGTTCAAAACAATCATGAGAAAGGAGAGCAAAAAATCCCAGAACTACACGGAGGGACCTGATGAATGACCTGCAGAGAGCTGGGACAAAAAAGTAAACAAAGGCTACCATCGGTAACACACTACACCGAGAGGGACTCAGATCATGCAGTGCCAGGTGTGTCTCCCCTGCTTTAAGCCAGTAACAGGTCCAGGGTCGTCTGAGTTTGCCAGAGAGCATAGGACGATCCAGAAGGGGTTGGGAGAAATATCATGTGGTCAGATGAAGCCCAAAATAGAACTTTTTGGTAAAAACTCAACTCGCGCTGTGCTTGGAGGAAGAAGAATTCTGAGTTGCGTCATACCTACTGTGAAGCATGGGGGGTGGGAAACATCATGCCTTTGGGGCTGTTTTTCTGCAGAGGGGGACCAGACGACTGTGATTCTGTGTTAAGGGGAAGAATGAACGGGGCCATGTATCGTGAGATTTTAAGCCAAAAACTCCTTCCATCAGCGAGAGCACAGAAGATGGAACGTGGCTGGGTCTTCCAGCATCAGACAATGATCCTAAACCCCACCGCTCGGGGCAATGAAGGAGTGGCTCCGTAAAAAGCATTTCCAGGTCCTGGAGTGGCCAAGCCAAGTCTCCAGACCTCAGCCCCATAGAAAATTTGTGGAGGGAGTTAAAAGTCCGTGTTGCCCCAAAACATCACTGCTCTAGAGGAGATCTGCATGGAGGAATGGGCCAAAATACCAGCTACAGTGTGTGCCAACCTGGTGAAGACTTACAGGAAACGTCTGACCTCTGTCATTGCCAACAAAGGTTATGTTACATAGTATTGAGCTGAACCAAATTTATTGACCAAATACTTATTTTCCACCATAATTTACAATTAAATTCTTTAAAAATCCTACAATGTGATTTCCTGGATTTTTTTCCTCATTTTGTCTCTCATAGTTGAAGTGTACCTATGATGAAAATTACAGACCTCTCTCATCAAGTATGAGAACTTACACAATCAGTGGCTGACTAAATACTTTTTTGCCCCACTGTATTAGCTACACCCGTTAAAGACAGCTCGACAGCTAAACCCGGGGTTACACTGCACATTTTTTACCCAGATTTTAACCCCGATTCTCAGTCTGGCCGAGTCGGTGTTGGTTGGCCCTAATCTGCAAATTTTTTGCCAGTTTGAGTCGACAGTTGGAGAGATATTTAAGTAATATGTGAGGGGTGTAGACTCCAATTTTTGACCTCTCATACGCATTTCAGACCAGTCGGATCATATCAAATGTTTGATTCGTTCGACCCGACTGAGCGTTATATAGTAGTGTATACTGATCATTGACTCAATCTTAACAGGTCCAGTTAACAGCCAATGGCAACTTCATGCCCCCATGAAGAACATATTTGAGCACAAAAAGTTAAAACATGAGTTTTTCGTGCTCAAATATGTTTTTTCCTAGGGCCAGTGGGACAAGTTAACTGAGTTGTGGCAGGAGCACGAGTGCCTGTACAACTATATGTTGTAAGAACTATCAAAACCGCACAGATAAAAGATTTCCGATACATGACTACTACTAGAACAGTATCTAGCGCTGTCTAGATTATTTTTGTGTGTGGGGAAAAAAGAGTAATATCATAGACTATAAATGTGCATTAATAGTTGCCTGGGTAGTTATTACTATAACTGTGGGGAAGCTTTTGTACCTCCAAGTGTACTCTGAGGTAACATGTGGCGTGTGTATTGGGACGCATTCGGTTCAGTTCAGTTCAGCAGTCTTGTAGTGTGATCTCTAGTTGTTTAGTATGCAATGGACATTTTCCTCATTCGCCATAAAAATCAGCAAAACTTAGTCGGGAAGTGGGAGAATCCCAGCCTGTTTATAATCTGCCATCACTTTAAAAGTTTTTAGTGTACCCAAGGCTTAACTTATTTCACCATCTACAAACTAGCCACCATTCAAACTTTGGGAGTCACTGTACACGACAGGCTTAAACCAGCCAAGGTACTAGCATAAAAACCCTCTCAGCAGAAACCTTCTGCAAAAAAGGGCCTTACGACAAGAAAAGCAACGGATGGCATGGCATAATAATTACTTTGTTTTTAATAAAACTTTCAGCACCAGAGCTAATGTATCTGGCAACCTGATATGTAGGTTAAGTATAGTGGTGCTTGAAAGTTGTGAAGCCCTTTAGAATGTTCTATATTTCTGCATAAATATGACCTAAAACAACATCAGATTTTAAACACAAGTCTTAAAAGTAGATAAAGAGAACCCAGTTAAACAAATGAGACACAAAATATTATACTTGCTCATTTATGTATGATCTAATATTACATTATTAGTGAGTGGCAAAAGTATGTGAACCTTAGCTTTCAGTATCTGGTGTGACCCCCCGCCCACCCCTCCTGTGTGCTGCACTACCACCACCATGTTTTCACAGATGGATAAGGTTCCTTATGCTGGAATGCAGGGTTTTCCTTTCTCCTTTTCTTTTAAAGCAAAAATCTTCTTTTTTTGGTCTCATCCATCCACAAAAAAACATTCTTCCAATAGCCTTCTGGCTTGTCCACGTAATTCTTTAGCAACCTGCAGATGAGCAGCAATGTTCTTTTTGGAGCAGCAGTGGCTTTCTCCTTGCAAACCCTGCCATGTACACCATTGTTGTTCAGTGTTCTTCTGATGGTGGACTCATGAACATTAACATTAGCCAATATGAGAGAGGCCTTCAGTTGCTTAGAAGTTACCCTGGGGTCCTTTGTGACCTCGCCAACTATTACACGCCTTGCTCTTGGAGTGATCTTTGTTGGGCAACCACTCCTGGGGAGGGTAACAATGGTCTTGAATTTTGAAGTTCACATATTTTTGCTGCTCACTAATATGTAATATCGGATCATTTTCCTCAATAAATAAACGACCAAGTATAATATTTTTGTCTCATTTGTTTAACTGGGTTCTCTTTATCTACTTTTAAGATGATGTTTTAGATCATATTTATGCAGAAATATAGAAAATTCTGAAGGGTTCACAAACTTTCAAGCCCCGCTGTAGGTTAATACCCTAAATAATAAGAACAATAACCTTATCGGACCACAGACATATATGCGATTGGACGTTACCTGAGATTCCAACCAAATGTTTTGCAAATGTTATGCGTATTCACAAAATTCTGGTATACAAATGTGAATTAATTCATGTTTCCATCCAATACAGTTATAAGAATAAACTTTAGCTGACGTAGGCTACCACCATTAGGGGTGGCATTGAAACAAGTACAAATGGAGAAATTTATTTGCTTTAAGAGGCATATCTGTATAGCCATTTACAATATTTTTATGGGAACTTTCCTTGCAGTTCGGAGTCAACAGGCAGGACAAGCAGTGGCCCACTGCATGAGGGCTATAATGTGTTGCGTGTGTGGTGTTGGTTCACCCGGCAGTGCCATGACACAGCTGTCTTTAGCATCTGCCACCTCTTCATTCATTCATCCATTCATACATTTATTTTCTTTTCCGCGTCACAAGGTACATAATAATTTTAAAAGTCAAGCTCACATTCAGTCTGCTACTGTCCAAACAAACATTTAGCAGTGCATACCTGTAATAATAAGAAATAATGATCCACAGATTCCATTCAAGGCATTCAGATGGCACAATGGCCATTTGTAACCCACCACAGTGACCCAGGTTCTGATCAAAAGCTGCAGAAACAACCCCCTTGTGATGGACTGGTGTCCCGTCCAGAGTGCTTTCAACTGCGCCCAATGAACTAAGAAGATCTCACTCAGTTACTGATCTGATGCTCAATCTTTGTTTCGATTTGTACAGAATGCTTATAAGATAGTTGATATAATTAAAGAGCAACTACATAATTGGGTGATACCTCAAAACTAAGAATCCTCTTAGAAACATAGCACAAGCCAAAGGTTTATAACCCACACCAGCAAAAACTGCCACCTACCTTCCAGTGTAAAAAAAGCCAGTACAACACAAGAATATAAACTCAAAATAATAACACCACCAGGTGTTATTCAGCTAAGTTGGTGATTTAATAGCTTAGATAACTAATATTTTTGGTGTGTTGTGATACTTTTATAAAGCCACAGCTCAGGATTTTGCTATGAATCATACTTAGTGTTGAACACAAGCCTCTGTTGTGTGTGTGTGTGTGTTGTTGGTGTGTGTGTGTGTGTGTGTGTGTGTGTAATCCCCTGACACAGGCAAAATCTGCTTGTCTGTCATGCTAAGCCCAAGAGGGATTGCACAAGCCACACAATGGGACCAGACGCATCGTGCGAACGTCGCAAAAACACCTGACACACAAGGACACACACATACACACTCATATTACACACACAGGCGAGCAATCCACGAGTTCTTGCTTCGTCGAGAAGCCAGCAATCCTCTTGGCCCCAAAAAAGTCTGAGTGCATGGATAAGTCCTGGAGAGGTGGGAACGAGGGCCTGCCGCATCCCCCATCCTCTCACGGGATACACTTGTCTTCTGTGGGACCTTTAAACAGCACTAGTAGCTAGTCACACACACATCCACCCTAAATCTCTCCCAAAACAACAGCCCGGCTTGTACTAATTAAAACAGTACATCACAGGGGGGGGCCTCATCATGATCTGCTATTGTAATGTACAGTGAGACAGGTGAAAAGAGAGAGTGACATACAAAGATAACAGCTAGAGAAATGAAAGAGAAGACAGAGAGAGGAAGACAGAGGAATAACTGAAAAGAGAGGAAACAGATATAGAGAGGACATAGTGTGAAAAAAAGATCTACAAACAGATACAGACCAAAAAAATACTTTGTTAGTGATCCTTACTCTGTTCTCTAATAGTCAGGACCCTCACAGGGTCTCAACAGATCACATACTATTTGGGTGGGGGATCATTCTCAGCACCGCAATGACACTGACGTGGTGATGGTGTGTTAGCAGTGGCGTGCAATCAGGCCCTTCTAATGCTTTAGAGAAGGGGTAACAAGCACGTGTATGTAGGGCTGGGTGGTATACCGGTTCAACCGGTACGCCGATGTTAATTTCCCGTACTGTATGCATTTTCATATACCTTCATAGTGGTGCACAGCAGAAACACAGCACTAACAAACAGGCAGCAAATTATAGAATATTTTTCGCCGCTACGAGTAGAACTACATCACCGAACAGCATGCTGGGTAAAGCTCGCTAGCCAGGTAGCTTAACATACATCACAGCCTAGAAACAGTCTGTTAACAGCTGGGAAAGCCTCAACCAGATTAAAGAACAGAACACAGTACTGGATTATAAAGCAAGTGAGATCGGAGATGCAAAAGAAGAACCCCATTATGAACACAGTAACTCTGGAGACTGGTTCAGAGTGATGATTAACTCACAGAATTCGGGGTATGTCTTACCAGAGTGAAAATACTTCACCCAAAAACAGGCACCTCTCTGTTTTAAGCTCTGTCTTTAAGACGTTACAGATAGCACAAGAAAATCTCTTTACATTCAGCAACTGTTTTATGCATTCTGATTTGTGTAATTTTGTGGGGTGATGTAAACCTTATAGGAATTAAAGCCTTCATTATTGACATATATATAACATATTCGGCCGGTTTTAGCGTGATCGGCTTCAGCCGGTCTCATATAACCAATTCTGTGCCGGTCAACCACATGAACAGCACAGTGCTTTTACTAAGTATAATTCATAATTCAGTTCATAATGCAAAGTTTCAGGCACTCGATGGTTTGTTTAAGAGACATGTTTAAGGGTTTGACATGATGAGGAGGAAGCGTTACATGTTTCAGCTGTGTTTTGTTTGCTGCTTTGCTAGTCAACTAACTAGTCTCCCTAAAAATCGCATTAATGATGATAGACTAGGGACACTACTAAGGAGTTAGTAATTCATTTTGAACACAACCATGTCTCCAGCATGGAAACTTTTACAGCTGCTACAGCTACAGTTGGATTTCATACATGGAAAAAATATGCCATGAAGGATCAACTCCGAATACGATCGGAATGACAGATTTAATAAGATGTTTAAAACAGCATCACCCCGCTGAATATGCAGAGTTTGACAAAACAAACAAAGTCAAAGGGGCTAAAGTTAAAGCTAGAGTCAGAGTCAGGGACAAACCAGCACAAACACACACACACACACACACACACACACACACAATATATATATATATTCTACTGCTGACAGTAGAGTAAGCTACACGGCTAAAGCCAACAATCCCTACCGGGACAAAAATACCGTGATACAAATTCTTGGCCATACCGCCCAGCCCCAGGTGTAATATTTTGTTCATTAATAAAGTAAAATAAAAAACATCAACCAATTTAAAATTCTACTCTGTGTTTTCTTGGTTTCTGTAGGACGCATGTCTGAGTGCCACCAACCAATCAAAACCGCTCATTAGAATGGCCCCTGTCTACATGAGTACCTGCCCCTTTTGATGATATTTTGAAGGGTTCAGTAATGTGAGTCTATTAAGAAAATGACAAGACATCTGACCAGTCAGATTAACAATTTTCACTACAGGGGATGGTCCATAACCTGCCTACCCCTTCTCAGCATACTGAAGCAGGTGCTATGTATTCATCATGCAATAATTCAGCAAGGTCAGCCAAGTACTTCAAAGTAATAAGACTATTTTTTGGAAAAGGAGCAGAGGATGGACTTTATCTTCAAATAAGCCTAACGGACTGTTGAGTTTGGTGTTACACATTATTTACATAAATATATGTTTTGGGAACTTTCCGTCGACATAATGACTACTGTAGCTTATTAACGCTACACCTAACTCTAACCCTAACCTTAACTCATTAATCTAAAACATTAGACCTTGATCAAAAACTTTTGGCTTTTCAAAAGAAAGTTGCAGTTTCTGTTAAAAAGGTATTTTCCCTTATGGAGGACCAGAACAATGTCCCCACAACATAAAAAAAATGTCAGCCTTTTCTATCCTTGTGAGAACATGGCTCTTATAACGATATACAAACTTGACCCACACACACAGTACAAGCAAAAGCAGGAGCATACCCATGATGATGTGTAGTGCTGCAGTTACTGGATGCCTGATGCCATGGACGGAGCAAGCCACGACGTCTGCAGAGCCTACAGAGAGCCGGTACAGAACACATATAAGACATGTTCTCATATGTAAATTAAAAGACAAGTTATTACAATAAATCAACTACATCTAAACTGTCATTTATCATTAGCACTTATCTCATTAAACATCATGTCACCAAAGAGTGAGTCACCCTTGATGCATGCACCAACCCCTGAGTAGGCCCTGAGTAGGTCCTGTACCTTGGGAGCCACGACTCACACCCCTGGTCCTTATAGCACCAGCCCTCTATACAGGCGGTATAAGGGCTATTTCCTGTGACAGGGATCATTTGCCAAAATCCTCACCCCTGTCCACAAGTGGGAAGACACTGAAGGATCTGGTACAAGGATACAGGCCAGAAAGAACTGAACGAAAGCAACACCTGTTAGTACAGGGAAGAAGGCAGTGAGGAGCCAGGTGGCAGTTCCACCTCACCGAGGGCTCCTAAGTTACTGTTACAGGAGCCCGTCTGATCCATCTCACTGAAAGGGACCAGTGGGCATGAGTTACGAAATTCCGCCGGTTCCTTGTGGGTGCCAGTTCCCCTGTGACTTCAAGCTTGCCCCTCCCACCACATGGTGCCCCTAAAAGTGGACTAAGTTAATTAATCCTCTTAAAGCTTGCAATGTATAGTTAGGTAGAAAGTGACTGGTCCCTCTAACATAGCCACTGGCCCCAGCCTGGCCCCTCAAATGGTCTAGAACTGCCATTGGTTCTACCTCAGCAGAAGCTCCCTGAGTTATAGGGGATTTATCATTGTGTGCACAGTGTGTGTTTAGTCCTTAATATGGTATGTCATTGTTAGTAATGCCTGTAGACAGGAGGCTGCTTTACCAAACCAAGCATCTCCACACCTGATGAGTTCAGGCCCTTCCAGCAAACACACCTGTTCTCCTACACAAAGATACAGTCCTCCAGCAGTGGCACGAGCTGATAGCACCTTAAATTAATGCCCTTTAACTCACAGCACACTCTGTAATGATTAACTTCACGTCTGTACACATGTAGAAT
Organism: Ancistrus triradiatus; assembly: GCA_025084515.1. Classification (NCBI taxonomy): domain Eukaryota; kingdom Metazoa; phylum Chordata; class Actinopteri; order Siluriformes; family Loricariidae; genus Ancistrus; species Ancistrus triradiatus. Next base: position 151,246 of record JAJAGP010000815.1, on the reverse strand, counting down.
GTGTGTGTGACTGAGAGAGAGAGAATGGAAATTGTGTGTTTGGGAAAAATTGATTGCCAGGTGCAGGAGCCACTAAAACGCTTTACAGAAACGACAGTGATGTAATGCTTATCTGTTCCTATTATTGTTTACACAAATTAATCTTTTTAATGCTCACACCATCCTACAGAGATGTCAAGCCAAACTGAATATGTTATTATAAACTACAGAAGTCAAAGTGAACAGACATAAGGTAAATTTTAAAGCCATCCCATTTATTTAGATTAGTTTTGTCTTTGTTTGAGTTTAGTATTAGCATACAGTGGTGCTGAAAGTTTGTGAACTCTTTTGAATTTTCTATATTTCTGCATAAATATGACCTAAAACATCATCAGATTTTCACACAAGTCCTAAAAGTAGATAAAGAGAACCCAGTTAAAACAAATGAGACCAAAATATTATTATACTTGGTCATTTATTTATTGAGGAAAATGATCCAATATTACATTAGTGAGTGGCAAAAGTATGTGAGCCTTTGCTTTCAGTATCTGGTGTGACCCCCCCTGAGCAGCAATAACTGCAGCTAAACGTGTCCCTGTAAAACTGTTGATCAGTCCTGCACACCAGCTTGGAGGAATTTTTAGCCCATTCCTCCGTACAGAACAGCTTCAGCTCGGGATGTTGGTGGGTTTCCTCACATTAGCTGCTCACTTCAGGTCCTTCCACAACATTTCCATTGGATTAAGGTCAGGACTTTGACTTGGCCATTCCAAAACATGAACTTTATTCTTCTTTAACCATTCTTTGGTAGAACCACTTGTGTGCTTAAGGTCGTTGTCTTGCTGCATGGCTTCTGGCTCGTTCACGTGATCTTTAGCAAACTGCAGACGAGCAGCAATGTTCTTTTTGGAGAGCTGTGATTTTCTCCTTGAAACCCTGCCATGCACACTTTCAGTTGCTTAGAAGTTACCCTGGGGTCTTTTGTGACCTCACCAGCTATTACACGCCTTGCTCTTGGAGTGATCTTTGTTTGGTCGACCACTCCTGGGGAGGGTAACAATGATCTTGAATTTCCTCCATTTGTCCAAACTCTTTAGAGATGGTTTTGTAACCTTTTCCAGCCTGATGAGGTCCTCAGAAATCTCCTTTGTTCATGCCATGATAAACTTCCACAAATGTGTTGTGACGAGCAGACTTTGATAGATCTCTGTTCTTTAAATAAAACACTGATTGAAAACACCTGACTCTATTTTCACCTTCATATTAACTGCTAATCCTAGAAGTTCACATACTTTTGCCACTCACTAATACATAATATTGGACCATTTTCCTCAATAAATAAATGACCAATGTCAGGGGTCACTCTCTGGCCGCCAGGAGTTAACCCGGTTTGGTGGCGTGAGCAGCAGCAGCGTTACTGCGTGTGCGTCAGCCCTTCCCAGGCTTATTACGGTCAAGTGGCTCGCTCGGTGTTGCTGCATTTCCACATGCTTCCGACTCACCCACACGCTCTGACGCGCTCACGCTGCCGGCTCACAGACGGCTTTCCTGACAGCAAGGCTTTTCATTTTATTTATTACTTATTTTGTCAGGGACAGTGGTACGTCTGGGGACGTTAAGGTCTGCAGACGGAGGTTGCTAGGAGGCAGCCTAGGTAATTCAGGGTCCTAGATAGGGTAGGGATAGCCCTGGTTATTTTTTTTCACTTTTATTTTCTGCCGGGCAGCTCTGGCTGTTTTCAGCCTCGCCCCCGCTGTTGCCTCACACACGCCATCGCCCCCCCCTCGCCGCGATCGGAGGGTTAAAAGGGTTTTAATCCTCCGATCGCGCTTAGAAGAGGACGCTGAGCTTTTCAGCCTCGTCCTCCTCTCTCCCCGTGTTCGTGCCTCACTCCTGCGGCCGCTTTTAGCCGCAGTTTGTGCGGCAAACTTTCGCGGAAGCTACATTCGGGCTTCTGCGCTGTTCACGCAGCGGAGGCACTTTCTTTTATTTAGTTTTATTAGTTAATTATTTTCTCGGTTTGTTTTCCTTTCACATATTTAGTTTTATTTTGGTTATAACCACCATCTGGAGCTAACTGCACTTGGGTCCCAACCCATTTATATTTTGTTTACACGGTTCGCCATTTCTTTTACATGGCGGACTGTAACAACCAAGTACAATATTTTTGTTTCATTTGTTTAACTGGGTTCTCTTTATCTACTTTTAGGACTTGTGTGGAAATCTGATGAAGTTTTAGGTCATATTCATGCAGAAATATAGAAAATTCTAAAGAGTTCACAAACTTTCAAGCACCACCGTATTAACTGAAAGGGCATAGCTTACATTTTCAAACATGAAACAAAAAATGAGGGGCATGTGTTAGGATCTTTATACACTCCTTATCATTTGTGTCATTGACAAACTTAGAGATGCATCGATCAATTGGACGGTGATGGGAATCGGAATTGGGCAGCATGGTGGCTCGGTGGGTAGCACCGCTGCCTCACAGCAAGAAGGTCCTGGGTTCGATCCCAGAGTCGGGTGGTCTGGGGCCTTCCTGTGGAGTCTGCATGTCCTCCCTGTGCCTGTGTGGGTTTACTCTGGGAACTTCAGTTTCCTCCCACAGTCCAAAAACATGCATGTTAGGTTTAATTGATTACGCTAAATCGGCATGGTTTGAGTGTGGTCTCTGGCGACAGACGGAAGCGATGCGTCGACTGGAGGGTTGCAATGAAATGGTAGCGGGCGGACCCCGCACCAGCGGGACAATGATTAATGTGAATTCAGCATGTGAGTGTAGCCTACAAAGCTCTAAACAAGGCTCAGCCACTCGGGTTTTTGTTTCTGAAAACTGCTGTTTATGTACGTTAATGATGAGGAAGTGTCAGATTTTGGTTACGTTTTTTTGAATCCTACTTAGTCGACGAAAAAAGTCTCCCTAAATAGCGCAGTAGCAACGAGGGGGTAGGGATCCTAATGAGGGAGTAGGCATCTGTTTCAGACATAGGTATGTCATAAGTGTGGAAGCTCTTCAGAGCATGCTGTCTGAAATACATCAATGGCAAAAAAAAAATCTCCAAAAACATTCGGAACAATACATTTAATAAGACATTTAAAAACAGCATCACCTCGCTGAATATTAAGAATTTGACAAAAACTCTAACAATGGCAAAGAGGTTAAAGCTTAAGCTAGCTCCTGCTGTCTTTCTTTAGTAATGAAGGAATTTCCATCAAAAGAAAAGTTGAACAAAAATGTTTCTTCTGTATGATGTAATTTATAATCCTTAGACTTAGTCAATCGGAATCGGTCAAAATTGGAATAGGCTGATCATACGTTTAAAAAATCGGAAATCAGGATCGGCACATCATTGCATCTCTAATATTAGCTTTTAGCTGTGATGTTTTATCAATGATGCTAGTAGTTGCATGGTCGAAGAATTGGCCAAACGTGCCTTTCGCCTCAACCCAGAACAGGACAAAGCAAATGAATTTTAATTAATGAATTAATAAAGAGCAGTACAGTTATGTGTCTTCACATTTCCCCCAATGACACTATAACGAACATGCCCAGTCTACTGTCCCAATGCTGGTTTGATCAATTCCAAACTTTTCAATGAAGTTACAGCTTTGTCTCTTCGACCAAACTTCAGTCACTGTAATATGTTGTATTGTTATTGTAAGACTTTTTTTTTATTTGCTTGATTATATAAAACATTTATTCATGTGATATTATGATACAGGATTTAATGAGCACCTTTATATAAATCCACAGTCTGCTTCCTAAATTACTGCCATGACTTCTCTGTGGCTGGTGCTACATTATCGAAACACTGAAATGGATCATGTTGTGATATCATAGCCATTGTTCAGTGGACTTATTGCTGCTCGGCGTCCACCTGAGCTCTGGCTGTACTAGGCAGAGACAAACAATGGCATCTTCATTAATACCCGTTTGTTTTTGCACCATTGTTGTCTGGCGAACCGCTTTTTTTTTTCGCGTAAATGCCGTACATCCATATTTCATCTTTTCAAAAGAAATAACAGCGCTCACGCCTGTGCCAACATCACATACATTAACCGTCTCCATTCTGGTGTGTTGGAATAATTGGGGGGGGGGTTATAAGTGAGAGAGTGAGACAGACAGAATGTGAGAAAGAAAGACAGAAAGAACGAATGAGAGAGACAGAAAGAGGAGGGAGGAGGGTGAAGTGAGAGGAGGAGAAAAAAATGTCCTTGGAAGTGTGAGCATTTCTGCAGAACAATTAACTTAATTAAGCAGACGGCATGCATATTCATGAGGCCGTTAATGTCTCCCCCCACCTTCCGCGCAAATGAATGCGACGCAACGACTCGCTAGTCAAGCATGTCTTAGAGCCTCGTCAAAAAATTGTTGGTTCTTTGCCTGGAATATCAAAGAAATTAACAGTCCCATGGAAACCCTTAGGAGCGAGTAAATTAATTAGGAGTGTGCGCTTTCCGCATTACAGGCTACATAGGGAGCGGTGTATATGAGACACAGCCCTTAATTGGGCCACGAGAGTCGTTTTACGTGTTCATCTAGCGTGCGGTAAATAATGTGGGGTTGTTTGGAGCATGATTATGACTCCATTATAAAAGAGAGGATTATGGTCGATAAGTCTACTGTTGTCTTGCGGCTTAATATCATATCAAATAAAGGAGAAAGTGGCTTGGAGCCAAGAAAAGGCTTGCCATGGTCTGAAAACATGCTGACACTATTGTGGAAGGTGCACTTTCATTCCAACAAAAGCTAGCTAAAGAAACTCTTGCTTGTAGGCCACACACTAGGGGTGTGAATCTTTCTCATTCTCGATACACTGTTCACGATACCATACAAGCTCAATGCAGTTAAGCAGGTATGATTCGGTACACTTCGATTCATTACTGAATCATTGTGATTCAGTTCAGCATCATTACGATTCGATTCAGGTTTAGTCCACTATGTTTTAGTGAAGTTAAATTCAACATGACGGGTCCCAGTTTCAACTCAGCAGGGAACAGCCATTTCAGAACATTTTGTCTCTCATTTGGTACATTAATTCTCTCCCCAGATCTCCTCCCAAAAAAAGTGCTGTGATTGTAATATAAAACTCCATCAAAATATAAATGTCCATCCATTGGTTGTTTAGGCTGAGTACATGACAGAAGCTTGATCACAATGTTCTTCGTGTGGGGATGCATGTTACGCTAAAATGCTCGGCATTGTGTAGCTAGGTTCTACTAGGATTTCTACGCTGCAAACAGCCAATAATCTCACATAAAGATGTAACAAACTTCAAACTTTAATATTAAATAATGAAACGCTTCAGTATATACTGTGTTTCAGAGCGTCCACAAAGTGTACGATAGCCATTTAGCGAGTGGTGCATTTAATTCTAGGGTTGCCAGATCCCACAAGAGACTCCAACACCTATACTATGTAGATAAGCCCAAAAGAAGCAACATGTCTAAAAAAAAGCAGACCTGGCAACCATGTTTTTTTCCGCTAGCCACTCTGTGCACATGCACAGACTGAAATCTGGTAACTGGTACACATGCTATGAGAAATCAGATTACTGAAATAAAATCCAACTCTCTTTATCTGATTTCTAGATCAGAGTATAGTGTAAACATGACCAACTGAATAATCAGATAACTGCAAAAATCTAGGATTGCTTTATTAAGTGCAGGTAAATGCCCTCAGTGTCTGCAACGCTACAGGGTGGCAAAGAGTCAGCAAGATGCTGGAAACATTCCTCAGAGGTTTTGATCCATATTGACATCTTAGCATCAGACCAAGCAACGTTTTTCCAATCTTCTATTGTAAAATTTTGGAGAGTCCGAACTGTAGCCTCAGTTGGTTGTTCTTAACTGACAAGAGTCGCACCTGCTCACCTCTACAGACTGGTACAATGATTGCAAAACTGCTGCCTTTAACCAAATCCATTTTTCAGTCTCACTCCATATATCCATAATTCATGAACAAATTCTGAGGTACTTGAACTCCTCCACTTGGAGGAGGTTTTTTCCATTCACCTGAAGAGGGGGCCCCACTCATTTCCAAGCAGACTGCAGGTGTAAAATGGTGCCACTGGGAACACATGGGCAGATGAGTACTTTCGGGGCATTGTTGGAATAATTGTAGGTATAGAAAAATTATACAGATTTACCCCTACTGTAGCGCTCAAATATTACATAACAATACAGATATATGCTGTTTATGTCCACATTATGTTCTGTAAAAGAGGACACTGGCCGAAATGGATGTTGAGACATTAATTTAGATACTTTGTGTTAGGAGTCGTGCTAATTCCCGTCTTATGACGCTAGAGGGCAACGTCGACTCATGATCCGGTCTGGGCAAGCTAGGGGCGATCGCGCATGCTTCAGCGCGTATTTAGCGTTGATTGGGCAATCAGTGACACCTGCTGGTTCTTGTATATAACAGCATGTCTGAGCTCAGTCTGGTTGTCGCATCATTGATTTGTAGAAAGCCAGCAACTGTATGGCTTAGAGGCCCGAGGTGAACGCTTGGGCGTAGTTTTTGATAGTGTAGGAGTGGCTCCGTAAAAAGCATTTCAAGGTCCTGAGTGGCCTAGCGAGTCTCCAGACCTCAACCCCATAGAAAATTTGTGGAGGGAGATGAAAGTCCGTGTTACCCAGCACAGTCCCAAAACATCACTGCTCTAGAGGAGATCTGCATGGAGGAATGGGCCAAAATACCAGCTACAGTTTGTACCAACCTGGTGAAGACTTACAGGAACCATTTGATCTCTCTCATTGCCAACAAAGGTTATGTTACAAAGTATTGAGTTGGATTTTTGTTATTGACCAAATACTTATTGTCCACCATAATTGACAATTAAATTATTTAAAAATCCTACAATGTGACTTCCTGGATTTTTTTTCTCATTTTGTCTCTCATAGTTGAAGTGTAGCTATGATGAAACTTACAGACCTATCTCATCTTTCTAAGTAGGAGAACTTTCACAATCAATGTCTGACTAAATACTTTTGCCCCACTGTAAATGTATATAAGACAGATACTTATTTTCTATTATAATTCTTAAGACTTTGAACATTAAAGTGAACAGACATTGATGGGATAGATGTTAAATGGTGCATACTGGTACCTGTTTAGCTCAGGGGTTTAAATCTGATTTAGGCAATTCATAGACCATTTCCTTCGAAATAAGGTACATTAATTTCTTAACCTGATGGTGAAATTTTGAAAAATCCTTTTTTTGCCGTTACTCATTGTGTTTGATGATGTTGTAAAAGGAAGCTGTTGAAATGCTCCCAATGGATTGACGGTAATGAAGAGACACAGTGACCTCAGCATGCTGGAACTGCTAGAGCTGGAGGTCTTCCATTTTTTCCCAGCTACAGCATTCCATTGTGCTGGATCCACACTGGCAACTGAAGGTCAAACTACTGACAGAACTGTGCTGAAAAGCCTCTGTGTTTCTGCCTATGTAATGAATATGTATATTATGTGTTACACATGTAGAGCTGTCCCCAAAACCTCACAGCTAGACATGCTCATCTGCCTGTGTGTTACACAACTGTATCTAATTATCTGTTCAAAAGCATACAGGTATACATGGACTTCCCATTATAATGAATGGGGTGTTTTAATCCTCTACCCTGTTATCCAAATCACTAACCAGATATAATGAGTTATGATGGGCAAAATAACAAGTAGATTGCCGCCCAGTTGGCTTCTTACCTCCACCCACACCAAGTACAGTGGTACCCTGGTTCTCAACCACCTCGAAATTCGTCTAATTTGGTTCGAGATGCATTTTGACTAGAAAAATTTGTCTCGGTTCTCGTCATTTGATCGGTCCTCGGCACACTTGCTTAAACTTGTATGAGTCGAGCCGTGCGACTTGTTTCAGCCAAAACTCAATTCATGAATTATGATTGACGAATCAGTAAACAGTGCATCAGTGATTCAGGTTCCAAATAGCCTTTGCTCAGAGAAGATCTCCGCTTACCGTGGTTTTCTTTATTTTTACATCTACAGTACTGTATCACTAGTGCAAGCAAGTCTCATGTGTGCAGTTGAAGAAGCAATGATGCAAGCACATGGCAATCTATAAGTATTTTATTACCAGTTATACTAGACATTGATGCTACATAGAGACTAACAAGTAAGTCCTCAGTTTGATGCTAAAGTGGGAAGTGTGGGAAGCTCATTTCACCAATTGAAGAGCCAGGACACTGAAACATCGAGAAGCCCTGAAGCTGAACACTTGAGTGGGCATGTAGTTGAGTAGTTCTCAATCAAAGAATGGATTTGGAGATGGGCAAAACCTTTTGAAACCTGGAAAGTTAGAACAAGAGTTCTAAATATGATCCTAGCTGTAACTGGAAGCCAGTGGAATCTCAGTAAAGAAGTTACATGAGAAAACTGTGGTAGGTTGTGAACAGACAGGCCACAGCAACGCAGTTGAGCATTGGAACGCAAAGGCAGACCAGCAAGAAAAACATTGTACTGTTTGAGGATCTGAGCGGTTTTTGTGGTAGGGGCAAAAGTAAGACCAAAAAAGAGACAAAAGTGAGTTGACCTATAAGGCTAATGGCTATAAAAATATGGACACACCTGGTCATTTGATGCTTGATTAAGCTTATGACATTCCAGCTCTTGGTACTGAAATAGTGAGGGCAGCATCATTTTGGGTGAACTCTAATCCAGTTATCAACAGTCCATGCACTGATGCTGATTTGTTTGAATTTACAGTTCAAAAAACAAATCCACTGGTTATGTTTAGCACACATTGACTGCTATAAATTAGTACGTTTACGTTTATATTTACGTCATTTAGCAGACACCCTTATCCAGAGATATTTACAACTGATATAGTCTTACAATCCAAGCAATGTTGGGTTAAGGGTTTTGTTCAAGGACCCAACAGTGGCAGCTTGGCAGAGGTGGGATTTGAACCCTGGACCATCTGGTCCATAGTCCAGTACCTTAAACACTAGGAAACCACAGTCCCCGGTTGAGGAGATGGCTATATTAATGGGCTTGTGTATTTGATATTCCTAAGAGTTGAGAGTGAACTGAAAGAGGCTCATTTCTGATTAATCTGCATGTGCTTGGCTTTGATTAACCTTGATCATCACACACACACACACACACACACACACACACAAACACTTTGCGAGGCTGTTTGTTTTCTCCAGTGGAGCTTCACAACATGAAAAGCCTAAATCATACTGACAGGGGATTCTATGGAGGATGATATGGAGGAATGCTGGGTAATTTCTGAGAAATATGAAGCCTGGGACTGATGTTTCACACCCCAATACTATTGAGTGAACATCACACAATGTTCACTACCATGCAATTACATTCTATTCCACTGACCCAGCCCATCTCTATAGTTGTACAAAACATATTTAAAACCCCAGCATGCATAAGCACCATCTCTATTAATAATATTAACAATACCAATAAAATCAGGGCCCCAACATCTCTTCTTATGCTCAGAGATGATGTCACTTCCCTGCTTTACATTTAGACACATACACTTGTGTTGTATAACTCTTTAACAGAACGGTATAAATATTCTGACCTCACAGTCTGATTGGTTGAGAAGCATTCTCGCTGCGATGAGAATTGTGATAACATCTCGGCTTTTTCACAGCAAAACAGTATGACATAACATCACAGATATATGTTATGACATACAAAAATAACAGTGAAACCCTTATAAATAACTAAATGTTTAATAAAAAATGTTTAGAATTAAAAATGTTTAATGCTGAAAGAATTGTAATTTTAGTTTTAGTCCTTTTTTCCTTTCGTCTTCACTTATTTGCATTTTTTATTTCAAGCTGACATGACTTGTTAGTAGCAGTCAACCGATATGTTTCTTTAATGGCCAATGCCGATATTTAGAGAGCAGGGTAACCGATATCCAATATATAATACCTCGTATTTGTTTTTTGTTGTTTTTTTTAACCGATAAAACTAACTGACACAAAATCGTTGAACTTCGTTTTTACTTCTCTTTTTCTATATATGAAAAAAAAGTTTTAATGTTCTTAACAATAGCATTAATTACCAGGTAACAGCATCGTCTCCTTTCTGGGAAAAAAAAAGAAAATGTGTAAATACTTGCGCAAAAAACAAACCAAAAAAACCCCAACAACGTTAGAGTAGTGCACATGGTAGCAGCATCTTTTTGTTTTTAATCACAGTCCCAGTTAAAAGCAGCAAATTGTAATGCTGGAAACAAAGTTCTCATCTTCTCATAAATTTTATGAGCTGCAAGTTGTGATGCAGGTTGTAATGCAAACAGTTTCTCTCCACTATTTTTGAATATCGGCCTTGTGAGCATAGATATCGGCCGATGCTGATTATTGCAAAATGGCATTAATCGTCTATCACTACTTGTAAGTGTTATATCAAACACATGCCTTTTATTGCATACTGTGTTAATGAAGGGTAGGGAATTGTTACTGTTGCGTAGCAACAACTCATTCATTGCAAGCTTTTGTTGTGAAATTTTTGTAGGAAGGAACTGCAAGTATTAAAGCATATTCAGTATGAAATTCAGGGTTTCTTTGATTTAATTTGTTGTAAAAACATGTATTAAAGGCAACAGAACACTCAAGGTCATGTGTGAACATCATGGCTGTGATTATCTATGGCACTCGCCTTCACAGCTGTGATGTTACTCGTGATAACACGTTCCCTCTCATGTTCTATTGCTTAAATATTTCACCTTGTTATCAAAAATGACCTTTTTATATAATGGAGAGAAGAATACCAAGATTTAAATTTGCTCCAGAGTTATTTTACTTTAAATCTTTTCCATCAGAGCACCTAGCACTGATTTTAATTTCCCAATCTATCCATTCTTTTAATCTGCACCGAATCAAACGCAAGCTTCTAAAAATAATTGCCCCTCTTAACTCACATTTTTCAAAGACCTACATTTCCCTAACACTGGACTAAGAGTGGCAGCACGGTGAAGTGTGAAGTTTGCATGTTCTCTCCATGTCTGTGTGGGTTTTCACTGGGTACCCCGGTTTCCTCCCACATTCCAAACACAGGTCTAAAGTACCCCAGTTTGTATGAGTGTGTGTTTGTGCATGTGCACAAATGGACAGGTGCCCTATTTTTTTTGATGGGACAGGTTGGTTCCCGCATTTCTGCTGGATGGGCCCTGGCTCCCCCACAACCCTGAACTAGATTAAGCAGGTATTAAAATTAATTTACTAAAAGTATAATGAAGGTGTGTGTGTGATGATGATGATGAAGATGATGAAGAGAGACACTCACCTGCTGGGATGACACCCAGAGGAAGTGCAGCGGGGACGGGTGTGAAGTGTGTGTCATTCTCAGTGTCCATCTGTGCCCGGAGCAGCAAACCCTGAGCTACTTCAGCTACCGAGCCGTCCCCACCTACACACACCACACTGAGGCACAGAGAGACAAAGAGACAAAAGAAGGTTTGAACAGAACAAAAGAGAGAGAAAGAAAAAACGGAAAAAATGAAGAGTAAGGCGAAAGAAGTAGAGAAGAAGAAGGATGAAGGATAAAAGAGATGACGAAAGAGCTGTACTTTATTAGGTACACCTGTTCAACTGCTCATTAACGCAAATACAGCCAAACAGCCAATCACATGGCAGCAACTCAATGCATTTAGTTATGTAGACATGGTCAAGAAGATTTGCTAAAATTCAAACCTAGCATCAGTGGGAAAGAAAGGTGATTTAATTGACTTTGAAAGTGGCATGGTTGTTAATGGTACACGGGCTGGTCCGAGTTTTTCAGAAGTTACTGATCTATTGGGATTTTCACATACAGAAAATATCTAGTGAGTGACATATGTGGGTGAAAATGCCTTGCTGATGCCCAAGGGCAGGAGAATGGCCAGACTGGTTTGAGTCTGTAGAAAGGCAACAGTAACTGAAATGAGCTCTCATTACAACCAAGGTATGTAGAAGAGCATATTTGAATACACAATACATCAAACCATAAAGCAGATGGGCTACATCAGCACAACTGTAGCTGCAATTCGCACAGGCTCACCAAAATTGGACAAACTGGAAAAACGTTGCCTGGTCTTAGGAGTCTCGATTTCAACAACATTCAGATGGTAAAGGTCAGAATTTGACATAAACAACATGACTGCATTGATCCATCCTGCAATGTACAAAGGGCATGGTGTTTGTGGTCTAATGGTGTGGCACACTTTGGGTCCTAATACCAACTGAGCATCGTTTAAATGCCACAGCCTATCTGAGTACTGCGGCTCGCAATGTCCATCCTTTTATAACCACAGTGTACCCCTCTTCTACATAACATGTCACAAAGATCAAATTAACTCAAATTGGTTTCTTGAACATGAACATGACATTCATTTCACTATACTCAAATGGCCTCCATATTTACCAGATCTCAATCCAACAGAGCACCTTTGGGATATGCAGGAACAGGAGATTCCATATTGATGAGTGATGCTATCATGTCAGAACCCTAGCTGCAGCAAAACAGGCCCAAACCATGATCCTACCACCACCATGTTTCACAGATGGGATAAGGTTCTTATGCTGGAATGCAGTGGTTTCCTTTCTCCAAACATAATGCTTTTCTTTTAAACCAAAAAGTTCTATTTTGGTCTCATCCTTCCCCACAAAACATTCTTCCAATAGCCTTCTGGCTTGTCCACGTGATCTTTAGCAAACTGCAGATGAGCAGCAATGTTCTTTTTGGAGAGCAGTGGCTTTCTCCTTGCAACCCTGCCATGCACACTATTGTTGTTCAGTGTTCTTCTGATGGTGGACTCATGAACATTAACATTAGCCAATGTGAGAGAGGCCTTCAGTTGCTTAGAAGTTCCCCTGGGGTCCTTTGTGACCTCGCCAACTATTACACACCTTGCTCTTGGAGTGATCTTTGTTGGTTGACCACTCCTGGGGAGGGTAACAATGGTCTTGAATTTCCTCCATTTGTACACAATCTGTCTGACTGTGGATTGGTGGAGTCCAAACTCTTTAGAGATGGTTTTGTAACCTTTTCCAGCATCGACAACTCTTTTTCTGAGCTCCTCAGAAATCGCCTTTGTTTGTGCCATGATACACTTCCACAAACATGTTGTGAAGAGCAGACTTTGATAGATCCCTGTTCTTTAAATAAAACAGGGTGCCCCCTCACACCTGATTGTCATCCCATTGATTGACTTGTGTGAAAATCTGATGATGTCTTAGGTCATATTTATGCAGAAATATAAAAAATTCTGAAGGATTCACAAACTTTCAAGCACCACTGTATGTGAAAGAAAGTGATTTTAGTTTCAAAATACAACTTAAGCTATGACATCCTTTTGTCAATTATTGTAAAAAACCAAATGTCTTAGCTGACTACATTTGGAGTAAAGAGAGTAGTGTGTACATTGCTTTGTTGCTAAACATTTGCTTTAAACTTTAACTTGATAAACTGCTTTGGATATAAACACCTACCAAAAACAAATGCAGGTGTAAGAGAGCAGAGAACAAAGTAATTAGAAGTGCTGTCGTTTTACTGAAACTTGGAAAAGCTTTCCCTTAAGTAAATGAATGATTGAATGCAAACAGCGTAATTAATACTAACCAAGGAATATTTGGATTCATTTAGGAGTCTGTGTGCATTTAGAGTAAAAAAATGGTGTTGGGGGTGGTGCTACTGCCTGAAACACTCACCACCTGGCAGAAAGAGCATCTGCTTCAATAGGTAATGTGTCTTATCTTAATCTTCATGTCCTGTGCACTACTCTGTCTGCATACATGCTAGACCAATCGAATGTAAACTGAAATTCTGGGTGAGAATCACACAGGCACAACTGTCCATGTTTGAGGAAGCGTATGAAAATACCTTAATAATAATACCTTAATTAATAATAGTGTTAATGGAATGGATTCTGCAATTTCCCCTCGGGGATCAATAAAGTATTCTGATTCTGATGATTCCTTGCATGAATGATAGATGGTGCACACTTCATTCAGTTTCATTTCTGCTGAATCCAAATCAGGGTGGCAAAGAGCTGGTAGTAGAAGACAGGAACCAACCCTGAACGTGGCACCAGTCTATCTCAGGGCACGCAACACACACACACACACACACACACACACACACACACACACACACACACACACTAAAGACACCAATGCGTGTCTTTGTAATGTGGGACGAAACCCACGCAGACACAGGGAGCCTGGCCCTTGATCAAACCAAGGATCTCTGGAGCTGTGAGGCGATGGCGCTATGCCCACTGTGCAACTCACAAAGCCACATACTTCTATCATCGTTCTTATTTTTATTTAATCCACCTGAACACAGAGAACTCTTCTGGAAGTTGATCAGCTTCGAGCTTCTTCTTCTTCTTCTTCTTCTTCTTCTGCCTTTATCAGGGGTCGCCACAGCGAGTTAAACGTTTCCACCTCACCCTGTCCTCCACGTCCTCTACTCTCACCCCAACTCCCTGCATATCTTCATTTACCACAACCAAATAACTCCTCTTTGGTCTTCCTCTCCGTCTCTTGCCTGGCAGCTCCATCTCCAAACATCCTCCTACCAATATATCCCACTATCCCTCCTCTGCACATGTCCAAACCATCTCAGTCTTCCCTCTCGAATTTTGTCTCTCAATTTTCCAACCTGTGCTGTCCCTCTGATGATCTCATTCCTAATCCTGTCCACCCTAGACACTCCTAAAGAGAACCTCAACATCTTAAGTTCTGCCACCTCCAGCTCTGCTTCCTGTCTCTTTGTCAGTGCCACTGTCTCTAGTACAAATATGAAATTTTTGATTGAGGTGAAGATAATCAACACAGAGGTGTGATCACAACCGCGGCTGTGGCAGGAGCGACACCTTTTTAACCCGCCTATTGTGACACGCAAATACGTAGACGCCGAACGTGTGTACGTCTCGTGCCCGTGACCTTGCGAGAGGTGTATCCAAAATAGCACAGCTCCATTAGAAACTGCAGAACAGTTAGATTACTGTGGTAATTAATGAGTTATGATCTATTAATGAAAAATGTGCGATATTACCTTTTCAAACTTAATTCTTCTGAGGTTAATTAAGCAAGCGGAGACGGAGAGATAATGTGTGTGTGTGGGTGTGTGTGAAGTTGGGGGGGGTGTTAGAGTGTGTCGGTCTGTAGAGCGCAATGGAATATTTCCTCTCCTGGCGAATGCTGGAAAAAGACAATGAGAGCTTTTTCTGAGCTTTTAGTAATGTGTTGATGGCAATGCTGTTTTATCCCTCTTTAATCAGACACCTCGCAAAACTGCAAACCCTCTGCGACGTTTCCTGAGCTTAGGATGCGTTTGCACACCAATGAACGGACGGACACCTTCCAGAACTTTCTGCGACAAATTTAGAATAGACTCTCAAATGCAAGCATCGCCTGCCAAATCCAGTGGCACCGCTGAAGAAACATGATGTAGAGTTTGACTCGATAGTATGTTACTGCACAACTAACTTATCCTGGATAAGACACATTCAGTGCAGATGAGTACGATTTTCAAGCTTGAGGTTATATATAACACATCTTAAGCAGCTTATACATGCAACTCGAGTGTCTGAAAGCATATATACGCTATCAGCAAAGAGAACCCAGTTAAACAATGAGACAAAAATATTATACTTGGTCATTTATTTATTGAAGAAAATGATCCAATGTTACATATTAGTGAGTGGCAAAAGTATGTGAAGCTTTGCTTTCAGTATCTGGTGTGACCCCCCTGTTTCGATTCTATTTTGGTCTCATCCGTCCACAAAACATTCTTCCAGTAGCCTTCTGGCTCGTCCACATGATCTTTAGCAAACTGCAGACGAGCAGCAATGTTCTTTTTGGAGAGCAGTGGCTTTCTCCTTGCAACCCTGCCATGCACACCATTGTTGTTCAGTGTTCTTCTGATGGTGGACTCATGAACATTTACATTAGCCAATGTGAGAGAGGCCTTCAGTTGCTTAGAAGTTACCCTGGGGTCATTTGTGACCTCACCAGCCTTGCTCTTGGAGTGATCTTTGTTGGTCGACCACTCCAGAGGAGGATAACAATGGTCTTGAATTTCCTCCATTTGTATACAATCTGTCTGACTGTGGATTGGTGGAGTCCAAACTCTTTAGAGATGGTTTTGTAACCTTTTCCAGCCTGATGAGCATCAACAACTCTTTTTCTGAGGTCTTCAGAAATCTCCTTTGTTAGTGCCATGATACACTTTCACAAACATGTGTTGTGAAGAGCAGACTTTGATAGATCCCTGTTCTTTAAATAAAACAGGGTGCCCACTCACACCTGATTGTCATTGATTGAAACACCTGACTCTAATTTCACCTTCAATTTGACTGCTAATCCTAGAGATTCACATACTTTTGCCACTCACTAATATGTAATATTGGATCATTTTCCTCAATAAATAAATGATAATATTTTTGTGTCATTCATTTAACTGGGTTCTCTTTATCTACTTTTAGGACTTGTGTGAAAATCTGATGATGTTTTAGGTCATATTTATGCAGAAATATAGAAAATTCTAAAGGATTCACAAACTTTCAAGCACCACTGTGCTTTCACTTTCTAACCAATGCTTTGAAGACATTTTGCTTAAGTTACAGACACAAATCCTTTTCATTAAGTCTCTACCAGCTTTACATTTACATTCAGCAGATGTCCTTATCCAGAGTAACTTCAAACTGATTACAAGCAATTGTGAGTAAAGGGCTTTGCTCAAGAACTCAACAGTGGCAGTTTGGCAGGGGCAGGATTTGAACTCTGGACCTTCTGGTCCACTGGTCCACTAAGCCACCACTAACTTCGACCTCAGACAAATACTATGGTGAGCGGTAATGTGTCAGTCCATTCAGTCCCGTCAGACTTTTGTGTTTTTCTCCATTTTCAGCACAAATATCTATTTATACAGCTACCTGTGTACAAGGACAGTGATACCTCGGTTCTCAACCACCTCGGAACTCGTCGAATTCGGTTCTCGGTTCTCTTTGACTAGAAACATTTGTCTTGGTCCTTGTCGGTTGCTAGGTAATTGGTGCAATTGCTTAAACATTTGTCGGCCTGTGTCGAGCCGTGCGACTTCTTTCAGCCAAAACTTGATTCATGAATCGCGATCCATTGCGCAGTGATTCAGTCATTCAGATTCACAACAGCTCTTGCTCAGAATATCTATGCTGTGTTTATTGTGTTTTTCTTTATTTTTACATCGACAGTACTGTATTCATGGTGCAAAACAAATCTCTATGAGTCCTTAGTTTATGTTAGGTTAGTTTATGAAAGCAAACTGTAATGAAACCGAAAACAAAACAGGAATTGAATGCTCCAGAACAAGTTAACCAATAGAGTAAGTGTTTTTCCCTTTCAATCCACTATTCACTAAATTACATGAGATTTTTCAACACTCTATTAGAAAATAAGAATTTTGTTAATGATTTTGGCCATCTGTAGGTTAATGTAAGTGTTTTAAACATTAAGTTACTTATCATTACTTATCATGAGATGGAATCTCCATTTATAGGTGCCATAATGTAACTGCAGTCATTTAAGGTGGACCAGAAAACAAAAAAACTGGTTAAACTCATGATACATTTAACTCACGATAGATTTGTCTGAACATTTCCCCTTCGTAAATCAGGCAGCACCTGTACAATACAATTCCATTAGTGTATATAATGCCGTATACACTGTGGATTTTCTGGGGGTCTGGAACGGATTAATTCAATATACATTAACCCTTATGGGAAAAATTTGTTCTGTACTTGTCGTTTTCGGTTCTCGACAAGCCTTCTGTATAGTTGAGGTACCACTGTATATTTGAACATGTTGGTCGCTATCTGGACCAACTGCCGTTCCTATGTCTGGATCAATCACTGCAAAAGTACGTCATTCGGGGTTCCTATGCACTGAGAAAAGACCCCACCTTGAAGTAAGATGAAAAACTATGAAAAAGTCCCGTTAGTGTGAAAGCACCTATAGCCTCTAAAATCCTATTTTTATGCTTCTCCTAACTTGTGCCTTTCCACAGCTTTATCCCAGAGACCGTTTGGAAACACCTTTCCAACCATGGTGAAATTTTTGTGTTCTGGTATGAAATTTTCAAGGAATCAATTATAATCAATCCGGTATATGATTGGAAGTTGATAGATTAATTTAGCAAGATTCTCATAATTACTCCAAAGGGGCTGATCACTAATCCAAAGCAGACATTTTACTAATTAAATTTTAATAATTGATCAGGATTTTACAGCTTATTTTCACTTTGATAGTTCTAATGTGTAAATACATTTGGAAAAAAGTTAGTTATTTCATATAAGCACTATGTCTGCATTTAGTAAGGATATAAATACTAACTGTCCATCTGTTATTTACCCAATATTTCATCCCCACCTTACCCTGTCCATCAATGAATTGGGACCACCAAATCAAACTAGACCACTATTGCTGAGCTTTTTAATTACCTCACCTTATCTCAGCTCAGTGCTGACCTTAGAATTTACATTTACATTTACATTTACAGCATTTAGCAGACGCCCCTATCCAGAGCGACTTACAATTGGTACAGTCTTACAATCCAAGCAATTGTGGGTTAAGGGTCTTGCTCAAGAACCCAACAGTGGCAGCAGGTGGGATTTGAACCCTGGACCTTCTGGTCCATAGTCCAGTACCTTAATCGCTTGGCTACCACAGTCCCCAACCAAAAATCTCTAGGAAACAGACAGACCTCTCAAAAATGTATCAATAAATCTACAAAACAAGGATTAACACATATGCACGTAGAAAAATGAACTGTACCAACTGCACCAACAAAGAAGGTATACAGTAAGACATCACAATGAGCTTAATAATGCACGTAATAATCTGATCATAGTCGGATTTCTGCAGTCATCCGATTATTCAAGTGGTCATGTATACAGCATAATCCAATCTAGAAATCAGATTTGGAACTCGGATAAACTGAGCTGGATTTTAACATGTATACCAGTTACCGATTATAATCGGATTTTCAGTCTGCACCCGGTTGCCAGGTCTGCGTATTGTAAACACCTGGCTTTATTTGGTCACTTTTCCATTGACGATTTTATCTCTCAAGATCTGGCAACACCGAAATTAAACGCGTCACGGAATTAAAGGCAAGGAAACGGCTATCGCACACTTTGTGGAGACTGAAACACAGTATATACTCGAGAAAATGAGGAATTTGATTGGTTAATATTTAAGGTTGCAAAGTAGGAATCCCATTACTGCCTGAGTCATGTAAACGTCAGGTTTCCCGTTAACTGATTACTCAAGTGCATACCAGTTGATCGGATTACTGACAAAATCTGTTTTTCTGCGGTTATCGGATTATTAAGTGCATGTAAACGCAACCAGCAACACCCCTCCATCCCACACCATATGGCAGGTTTACCTTCTAATATGGCCAGTTAATGTCTATCAAACGCATAGTGGGCAGAACTGCCAGTTTACCACAGAGGAATGTTTCTCAAATATCAAAAACTGTGATTAAATAAAGGAGGGAGGTAATTATTATGACTGAAAATTATGCTGACTGTCCTGTACAGTATGCATAACAGTCGCAAAAACCTGCTCGTATTTGGCAAAGGTCTGCTGGGTGTGGGAATGAGGAAGAAGAAAGCAAGGAAGAGCAGCAGGTAATGGCTTGGGGAGCAACAGATCACGAGTTGACCTCCTCCTTCACCTGATCCATCTGTCCCTCAGCTCGAGTGGCAGCCAAGGCCCAGAGCTGCAGGAGAGCTACCTTAAGCCCAGAACACACACTTGCTCACATCACACACCGATAAACCCATCAACAAGCATGAATAAACACCAACTCAAGCCAGCAAACACCAGTAAAGGCGACACCAAAAATAGAAAATCTACTTCCAATAAAGCTGATGACAAATTAGCCAACAAGTTTTATCTTTGTCATGCAGGTTAACTTTGGTTTATCATTTCAAAATACTTGTTTCAGTCAAGCACATTTCTGGGATATTTTTGGGACACATCCTGGCATGACTGGCAGTGTTGGAGTGAGGGGAAGCTGGATGGCGATCATAATATCAGCACTACAACACTGACCCATGCAGGCACTGAAATGGCTTTATTAGGTTCACCTCCTTGTTTCTCCACATACTTTGTTCGTCCCCTATACTCTGTTCTCTAAAGGTCAGGACCTCCACAGGACCGGCACAGATCAGGTACCATTTGAGTGGCGGATCATTCTCAGCACTGCAGTGACACTGACGTGGTGGACTGAAAATAGTCCACCAAAAATGTCCAGCCACCAGCATCCTGTAGACCTTTCAGCACTGATGAAGGATTAGAGGATGACTACCACAAACTGCAACAACAGATGAGCTGTTGTCTTGAACTTTACATATGCAAAGTGGACCAACAAACTGAACGTCTCTAATAAAGTGGACAGCCAAACTGAACGTCTCTAATAAAGTGGACAGCGAGTGAACACTTTAAACACTCCAGCAGCACTGCTGTGTCTATTCCACTCATACAAGCACAACACACATTAATACGCCACAATCACATCAGTGACACTGCAGTGCTGAGAATGATCCAACTAGGACCTGATCTGTGCTGGTACTGTGGGGGTCCTGACCATTAGATAACAGAGTATAGGGGACTAACAAAGTATGTAGAGAAACAGCTGGACTACAGTCTGTAATTGTAGAACTACAAAGTGCAACTATATGGTAAGTGGAGGTGATAAAATGGACAATGAGTGTAGAAACAAGGCTCTTCCTGACCTCTCACACAACATGCCTATCAACAACCCACATTTAATCTTCCCCAACATGTGTATAGCTCTTATCCAGGATTATTCCATACATTCATTTCAGTACACTGAGCCTGCCCTTGTCTCTCTGTCTCTCAGCCGAACCGCATACTGCGATTTTAATCAAAGAGCACAGTGCCAGACTTAGCACTCCCCCACACTAAAACACACACATCCTCCAGGCCAGGTGATGGAACCTAATGGATAAAGTGTGAATAAATGTATAATCTATGGGAAGAAAAACAGACTGATAACTTCTGTGGCCATAACACGATATTAATACAGAGAAGTCTGGGGCTGCATACAGAATGCATGTAATGTGATTGCAAGTGCATATTAGATGGATGCTCAGCATTCTATCACTCCTTCTAGTCTAGGTAATTAAAGCTCCACCTGCCTCAGAGGCCCCATAGAGACCTGCTCTAACAGCGAGTGAGAGAGCTGCACGAGTCCTGAAGCTCTAATCAGAGTATTATCACTCACTCTAAAAGTAAACACTCAGGATGACAGTCTCTTCATTTCTTGAGAGAGCTAAATGTCAGCTCTGGAGAGAGAAACTAGTGCGCTTAGACACTTGACTAAGGCTGCGTACAGCAAATCAACAAGCGCAGACCAATACTATACTTTGCAATATAGTACCAGAAAGTCTCAGCGATACTTTAAAGAAAAATAGCATTATGGCCATAAGAACTTAAAAATATGGCTTTACTTCACTAAAGTTGGAATGGTATGAAAAATGCAAATAAAAAATCTTTTGACTTTTATTTCGTTGTAGACAGTATGAGCCCAAGATATTTAATGTGTTAATAAACATGCATTCCTGCATTTCAGGCCTGCAACACGTTCCAAAATAGTTGGGATGGGGGCAATTTAGGGCTAGTAATGAGATAAAAACTAAATAATTATGTGATTTCAAATGGGTGATGTCAACAGGTGATTATAAACATGATTTGGTACAAAAGCAGTATCCACGAAAGTCTTTGAGGAGTAAAGAAGGGCAGAGGATCTGCAGTTTATCAACAAATGTGTACAAAAACTAATGAAATGACTAAAAACAACGTTCCTCTAAGAAAGATTGGAAGGGATTTACATATTTCTCCCTCTACAGTGCATAATATCATTAAACAATTCAAGGCATCGAGAGGAATTTCAATGTGTAAAGAGCAAGGGCACAAACCTAAACTGAAGAACTGTGATCTCTGATCCCTCAGACGGCACTGCATCAAGAACCGTCATTCATCAATAGCTGATAGAACCACATGGGCAAGGGATTACTTTATCAAACCTTTATCAAGCACTACAATATGGAGTTACATTCACAAATGCCACTTAAAACTTTACTGTGCAAAAAAGAAGTCTTATGTTAACCATGTCCAGAAGCGGAGTCAACTTCTAAGCTCGGAGGCTTCTGGGATGGACCAACACACAGTGGAATTGTGTATTGTGGTCAGACCAATCAGTATTCCAGATCTTTTTTGGAAAAAAATGGATGCCGTGTGCTCTAGACCAAAGACGAAAAGAACCATGGCTATTATCAGCAACCAAACAGTCCAAAAGCCAGGCTCTGTAATGTAATGGGGTTGTGTCAGTACCCTTGGCAAAGGTCATTTACACTTCTGTGATGGCAGCATTAATGCAGAAAAGTACATTTAAGATTTTCATGTAATTACTTAAGGCCATTGCACACCGAATGCGACATGAAAGAGCATCGCAAAAATGTGAAATATTAGGACAGGTTTTTTCTGGCTTTAAACTACACACACCAGATGCTACATGATTTTTTTTTATTTAGTCACCTGGTTCACCTTTTTTTGCAACAGTTTCTTTTTTTTAGAAAGAGTATGTGCAAGATATTATCTTGTTTGCCCAATGTTGTCAAACTGCACAGCTACAATTGGCTGTTACTGTTACTATGCCAACACTAGAAGTGATGGTGATTGGTCAGGCAGATTTTGTCACTAGTGAAAGTTCACAAAAAAGAACAAAGGGCAAATAAATTAACATTGCACTTTCGCAACTTTTTGAAAAATCCCGTTTGGTGTGGAACATAGCTTCATTATACAAGAGCGCAAATTAATTTAATGTTGTTCGAATAAAGTGAATGCTCGGTGTGTAATGGCCTTTATGTTGTTAAATAAAATTCGTTCCTTAATCTTTTTTCTTGTCACAACATCTCTATTGTAATATTTTGTTAATGATATCAAATTCAAGATGACAGATTGTTGAGGAAATATTTATTTTCGTTATATACTACATCAATTTTCAGATTATTAAAATATTGATTTTTTTCAAGGAAGAAAAAGCCCATTTTAAATGGGGTGTAAACTACAATCTTACCAATTACCAATGTGATGTGATGTATTAAGATGACTCAGATTGCACATCGTAATTTGTATTTCAACTGCTTTCATATTTTCAATGAACGATGTGGTATATCGCAATATGCATCGTATCGCAATGTATCGTGACATAATCGTATCGTGACCCATGTATCGTGAGGCGTATCATATCGTGAAGTAAATCTGAGTTAGAATAGCAGAGACTGAAGATAGAGCAGGAAAAGAGACAAAGCAGTGTCAGAACAAAAGTGAGAGCAAGCATAAGCAGAAAAATACAGACATAAAGAGAAAGAAAACCAAGAGTAACAGAGGAACCTGATCAACAAATTAGAGGAACATACGCGTCATAGTCGTCCAGTTTGCATTCCTTCAGGATGGATAGAGCATGGCCTTTTCTCCCCGTCACTGTGGAGGGAAGAGAAAGAGTTAACTTGTAAATAAATAAATAAGTAAGTAAGTAAATAAATTAATAAATAAGCAAACACGATGGTGCAGGGAAAACAGCCTTTAGTAGCCTAATCCAAGCTTTGGCACACAGCTCGAGCAGAGCATATGGTCCCGGCTGTAAAGCGGAATTTATCCCCTCATGCTGTTTGCATTTTTAATCAAGAGAAAGAGAGAGAAATGGCATAAAGCAAACTGCCTTCTTGTGTTCAGGCCGTGTGAAAACGAGGTCAGCTCTGGCACTGCCCAAGCTAACTGATTTGGTATAAACATCTCTGCCACACAAAAAAGAGCTTGACCCAGTCAACGGATAAGGGCAATGGTCCAACATGGTACAATACTTCAGTGCATACATTGTTTTATAATATAGTGCAATGCATTATATAGTGTGTAGGATAAGGGAAAATATCTTTGAACGTTTGTGAAGGTAGACACTGGGGTGGGGGGTGACAGGGTGTGGAGGTTTGGGTTGAAATTGGTGTACTTTGTACAGGTATGAGTCGCTGAACATCCATGATGTGTTCAGTAAAATTGAACGTTATGCAGTCTGGACGTTGTCCTCACACCATATTGCATACCATACTTAGCAATGATATATGTGGTACTATAGTGTACCTGTATTGACTAGCTAGCCAAGATACTGCAGTGTTTCATACACACTGATTTATTTGATAACAACACATATTGATTTCCTTCTTTTTCACCATTTAGACAGGTAATGGCAGGGGTGATTTTAGGGGTTCAGAGATTTAGGGGTGCTGAGCACCCAGTCAGACCAACCCACCCCTCTTTTTTATTTTCTTTTTTTAAACAAAGGAACTGTACATTTTAACATAGTTTCGGACTATTCATTGCCAACATCTGACTATTTAGGTAGGGGAAACTGTGACTGGAAAGACGGCAGCAAATCAGAGAAAACTTCCTTTTCATTTCATTTCCTTTTAATTTAAACACTACTTAAAACTCACGACCCTACTGTGGATAATTAAGTCACATTATTTTTACCTTAATCTCGCACCTGAATATGGCTATTTTCACTGGAAAAACAATCGATTATCCATGGCTGACCAGCTGTGTGTGTGTGTGTGTGTGTGTGTGTGTGTGTGTGTGTGTGTGTGTGTGTGTGTACGCACTCAACACAGCTACCGCGCAACTTTGGAGATCTTCCCATTTGCGAGGCAAGGGGGAATGTTGTATTTTCATGTTAAAATATTAGGTTCAAACCATATGCTTTCTATGGTATAAACATTTTGATCAGCTTATCAGAGACAAGCCTGAGTTAAAAAACACAACTGCAAAAAAAGGTTTTTTACTCTTATTTGTAGGGGTGCTGGGGCTGAATTTCAACCCCTAAAAAGGGGCTAGACACGCCTACGCCTATGAATAACAGAATTTCACTGTAAAACTGTGTGCAGGCCATTGATAACACACAAACATTTATTGAATTAGTACAGAGATACTGTCTTTATGCGGCAGCACTACCTAAAAACATCATTTGATTTTCACACAAGTCCTAAAAGTAGATAAAGAGAACCCAGTTAAACAAATGAGACAAAAATATTATACTTGGTCATTTATTTATTGAGGAAAATGATCCAATATTACATATTAGTTAGTGGCGAAAGTATGTGAACCTCTAGTATTAGCAGTTAATTTGAAGGTGAAATTAGTGTCAGGTGTTTTCAATCAACGGGATGACAATCAGGTGTGAGTGGGCACCTGTTTTATTTAAAGAACAGGATCTATCAAAGTCTGCTCTTCACAACATATGTTTGTGGAAGTGTATCATGGCACAAACAAAGGAGATTTCTGACGACCTCAGAAAAAGAGTTGTTGATGCTCATCGGGCTGGAAAAGGTTACAAAACCATCTCTAAAGAGTTTGGACTCCACCAATCCACAGTCAGACAGACTGTGTACAAATGGAGGAAATTCAAGACCATTGTTACCCTCCCCAGGAGTGGCTGACCAACAAAGCTGTGTGCATGTAATAGTTGGCGAAGTCACAAAAGACCCCAGGGTAACTTCTGAACAACTGAAGGCTAATGTTAATGTTCATGAGTCCACCATCAGGAGAACACTGAACAACAATGGTGTGCATGGCAGTGTTGGAAGGAGAAAGCCACTGATCTCCAAAAAGAACATTGCTGCTCGTCTGCAGTTTGCTAAAGATCACGTGGATGAGCCATAAGGCTACTGGAAGAATGTTTTGTGGACAAATAAGACTAAAAAAGAACTTTGTTTAAAAGAAAAGCGTTATGTTTGGACAAAGGAAAGCACTGCATTCCAGCATAAAAACCTTATCCCATCTGTGAAACATGGTGGTGGTAGTATCATGGTTTGGGCCTGTTTTGCTGCATCTGGGCCAGGACGGCTTGCCATCATTGATGGAACAATGAATTCTGAATTATATCAGAGAATTCTAAAGGAAAATGTCAGGACAGGAGTGTAAAGGCGCAGTAGTTCTTAGTCGGCTTGTGTCTCCCCTCACAGAGCGTCATCTTTCGGCCACAACAAGACAGAAAATCTCAAAGAAAAACTAATCCGCAGAAGTCCTGCAAGCAGGTACATGTAATTAATTTCAGCGGAAAGACCCGCTCATCATCATTTCAGTGCTTATAAGCAGTACAGGTCCAGCCAGACATTGCTCAACATTCAGTCTCCTCACACTGACAGTGCATGTGTTTAAGAAACATTGTGTTTAATAAAACTTTCTGCACCAGAGGCTGCACCAGAGAATGGATTAATTAAAGTTGTATTATTCCTTATGGGAAAAATTCTATCTGTAACATATTGTTGACGATTGGACAATTGGATTAAAACTTGAATTGTCACTCTTTTCCATTGATATTCATTCCAATCTCAGTGAGCTGGAGCATATCTAGCCTTTTCACACTGTTCCCCTTCCATACAACATTACTTGTCTGCTGCCCTTTCCAATAAAACCATTCCTGATCAAGCCTCTTCAGACTGTAGAAGGGTCAACTTGGCATGCTGATGAAGATACCAGATGCTGCTGTTGCTCAAGAGTAAGGGAAGGACAGCAAATACTTACTCCTGTAGATGTTTCTTCTATTTTCTTCCAGTCTCATAATACTGTATACATACTTCCTGTATTTTCTGGTTGAGTTCTAATAAAGAGACTAGGAAATAATTACATGGTCATTATATATGGTACATCAAATCTAATGGTGGCCTAAGACTTTTGCACAGTACTGCATATGGAACAATATGTTGACATGTGAGTGACCGACATTATTATCAGTGATAATAATGGTGTGCTGAAGGGTTCAAGGTGTGGACTAAATGCCCGGGAAACTGGCAGCTAATGCTGGGAATCGGGGTGGCACCGCTGCAGATGGCACCACTCATTATCTGAGCTTCATTTTTGCTCCATTTAGTGTTCGTTTACATTTTTCTGGGGCACCTCTGGCGGGGAGAGAATGCCAGCTGCGCCCAAGCGTTGTAGTCTTCACTACCCAACAGATAAAACTCATACAGGCTGATGGAGTATGTGAGAAGATGTGCATCATTGTACGCTCTGAGCACTGACGCCTGCTGTTTATGGGTCTTACTGGTACCAGCAGCACACACACTGGTATTAGCTACTTAACCTACACCCAGAGAGCCACACAGATATCTACTGTACGGCACGTAGTTCCTCAGGCCACAGTGTGCAGGATTAAGATTGTTGTAATTCCTGGAATCAGCCACTCTTCCAGCTTATGGGCTATAACCACAAAGCTTCCTATCACCACATAGAGACAACCTTGGTTTGACCCTTCTATACATCAGCTTACAGTTACTGGTAGTTTAACAGCTTCTCCTGTTTCTTCCCTTTGGACATTAGTGACACTACATACATCATACATATACTGGAGATCACATACTGTGTGTAAGAAATAGTGCTGGAGTACCATAAATGAGCAGTCACGATCTGGACCTCATTTGGATTCGGTCTTGTCTTGGTCTCTTGTAAGGTGGACTCGGAAATTGTTGTTGGGACCAGCAAGTCCAATGTGTCTGTCTGAGGTGGTGTTGATTATAAACTGAACTTTTTCTATCATTATTGAATATCAACAATTCATTCAAACAGAATTATTCAGTCCTTTCTCTACATGCCTAAATAAAATATGCACTCAGATTGGCTAACAGGGAAAAACAAGTTACTTCTCGCTCAGTATCCTATCAATGAGCACATTTATTTTGAATAGTCTGACGTTAAGATTGGAAGTGTGCATTTTCACCCACTCACTTTACCATGTCCACAAAATCTGGAATTATTGCTATGTGTTTATATTTAATAATAAAATGGATAGAATGGATGTTGTTATATATATATTCATTTGGCTTGAAGTAGTGACTTCTGATTAAGTTGCAAGGAGAAAGGAAACACCGGCCGTTTCTCAATATGCTTAAATTCTCTGTACTTGTGTTCTCGTGTACTGGTGAAAGTTCATCAGGCACAGCCCAAGTTTATGTTCATTCCAAGTTCGCAATCTACCAGTACGCTCCAAATCCCAGGATATGTTCTCGATCCGCCCATATACCGAGGATGCATCGATGCAGACTTGTGCGTACTTGAACAGCGGGAAAAGTCCAACAAGGCATGCCAGTCGGTAAAGTGGACGAGGAACTCCCTACTGGATGTATAATTCTAAAGTAATACTGTTATTGTGTCAAAAAAGAAGTTATAAGAGTTTTTAGGCGAGCATGTGTTGTTGAAAATTCAACTATGCGTTCAGTGTATCAAGAAAAGCTTACATAAAAAAATGCTCAAAACGATTTAGGAGATGGACGGGAAAGCTATTAACGATTATTATGCATATAGTGTTATTTGTTCAGCCTGGATTCTAAATAGAACTGTCTGTATAAATTGAAGTTCTAATTAAATGCCCTCTAAAAATCAGACTTGTTGTGCTGGCTTAGTTTGGGAAGTTTCTATTTTATGCTAAATGTGATCGGTCCGTTGTTAAACGTAGATAACTGTTTATGGAAAGTAAAGAACTGAGAAATTCTTCCAACACTGACAGGGCTTTATACCAACCTGTTTTAGGATTATCTATGTGTAAAAAGTAAAAACCGTGGTTGTCTCCATAGCCAAGTTAACACTGCTGTTCCAATTGTAGAATAACCGAACTGCGTTCTCCCGTCATCTGGAGTATGTACATAGCAAGTCCAACTCCTAGTACAGACTTGGAAAGTACGCGAGCGAAGTTCGCGTACTTGGTATTCGAGAAAGGAAACACCATCATTTCACCATCATTTGTTTCCAAAAGTTACAGTTTGACTAAGACTATAATATAATAATAATGAATAATAATTGTAGGCTAGATATTATTTAATGTTGACTGCTAAAAGCCAAGAAACGGCATACTACATACTACTCGCGTACATCTGCCTAAAAGTAGTATGTAGCATGCGACCAAAATGCTAATCTGTAGTGCCCTAAAGATACCCGGATGTTGTACCACTCTGGTCAGATTTTTCAGTATGCAGGGGGAGCTATCTTCATTTTGTCCTGCATCCCATCATGCACCATGGCCTCACTGAAAGCAATGTGGCAGCAGATTTCGCTATGGAAAAGAATCCTTCCAACTTCTTCTTCTCCTTCTTTCGCCTTCTCCCTTTATCAGGGGTCACCACAGCGAGTTAAACGTTTCAAAAGAATCCTTCCAACTCAGAGTATAAATATGAATATAGTGGCTGTATTGGGGTATGTTCTCATTGGAATGAGGTTTGAAAAGAGATAAGTTTGAGGTATATTCGCGATAAAGGGTCACATGGCTGTAGGGTACTGTACTGAGGGTGTAGTTCTCCAAACTGACCCTTAGGGGGAGTAGCTGCAAAGAGACACGTTTAGACTCTGGCCGTCTGGTGCAAGACTTCACCACATAGAACAACAGCACTGATCAAATGAGCCATTTTTATTAAAAAATGAGATAATTTCGAAGTCTGTTTTACCTTTATAAACTGTCAAAAATGTATATACATAAAGTTCCTATAGTGTTTTCACACTGAAATCAACTTCCAACGAGTGCTGACAGGATTGGATAGCTAAAACATAGACCAAATTTACAAACGGTATCAGTATCAGGATTGCATCCGGATATTGATAAGCCAAATAAAAATGTGTGTGTAAAAGCACTCCAGGACACACTGAAACCCGATTTGGGATTGATTATCCATCCCACTTCCGCAGGTGGCTTGAGACACACTGTAGCCACATATTAAAAAAGCGTGAATGCATCCGTCTCTCCTCGACACATCTGACTGCCAAAACCCACCCAACACTTCATCTAGGACGTCCATCCCTGCCTCCTTGGGCGTACTCCTGCACATTACTCTCAATAACATTCATTGATGATTCCACTGGACTCCCTGCAGAACAAGGTCTTTCATGTTAATAATGACAGAGCGTCCTCTGATGGCAGAAACTCAGACCTAAATTACTGCTTAAAGGATTTCTGCACTGTGTGATGAACTCAGATTGTGTCTTTGGGTTGAGAAATTGGTCACGAATGTATGTGTGACATTGCCTCCATGTTTCTGGCAGACAGTTCATGCACTTTCGCCCAGGAATTTGTACTTCATACAGGTTGCCTCTGTGGGGTCTAAGCTGTTATTGGCCAATTTTGCATACTACTAAATTTGTATTTATAGTATACTTAAGCAATAGCAAAAGAACACGAGAGGGAGTCAAAGGTGAGTGCCATAGATCATCATAGCCATGATATTATTTGATAACACACAACCCCTGGTGTTCGATTGCTTTTATACAACAGTTTTTTTCAACAAAATAAAGATACAAATTAAATCAAAAGAAGACCTGAATTTCATAGTAAATATGGTTTAATACTGACAATACCTTCTGTCAAAAAGCAGGCCCACAACAAATGAGTTGTTATTATGCAATGGTAACAACTCCCTACCATACACAGTTTGTTACAAAAATAAATATCCCAAAAAAAAGCCTTTGCCATCTATATCCAAATATATACGCAAATTACAGGAAGAGATGGAGGGCGAGTCATTACTTAAGTCCCTAATTCCCTGACTCGAGACCCGACTTACACTGAGCTACTTGTGAACAGCTCTACTTCAAATTGTGTGTGTGTGGTGTGTGTGTGTGTGTGTGTGTGTGTGTGTGTGGTGTAGCGGGGAGCATTGGGGAAGGGGGGCAGTGCTACATTGTTAGAACAGATGGATGCAGCTACGCCCCCTGGGTCAGGTTTCTGACAGAGGACACAACTCCCGTGATTATAAGTGTAAGTCATAAACCCATCCACAGCAAACAGCTACAAACTACTGCATCTGAGAACCCACTCACACTCACCCCACTAAACACCCTGCATTTCCCACTTATAAGATAATCACAACATACAGTGGTGCTTGAAAGTTGTGAAACCCTTTAGAATGTTATATATTTCTGCATAAATCTGGAGTGACCCCCCTATGCAGCAATAAATGACCTACTAAACGTTTCCTGTAACTGTTGATCAGTCCCCCCTGCACACCGGCTTGGAGGAATTTTAGCCCATTCCTCCGTACAGAACAGCTTCAGCTCTGGGATGTTGGTGGAGTTTCCTCACATTAGCTGCTCACGTTCAAGGTCCTTCCGCCTACAGTTCGATTGGATTAATGTCAGGACTTTGACTTGGCCATTCCAAGATATTAACTTTATTCTTCTTTTAACCATTTCTTGGTAGAACGGCTTGTGCTGTGTGCTTAGGGTCGTTGTCTTGCTGCAAGACCCACCTTCTATATTCAGTTCATGGACAGATTGTCCTGACATTTCCTTTAGAATTCTCTGATATAATTCAGAATTCATTGTTCCAATGATGGCAAGCCGTCCTGGCCCAGATGCAGCAGCAAAACAGGCCCCAACCCATGATCTA